>WEKX01027501.1:0-77042 GCA_013390025.1 Pitta sordida
TTGCCAGTTGCCTGAGAGAAGAGACCACAGCCTGCGTGACTACAACCTCCTTTCAGGTAGTTATAGACAGCAATACGGTCTCCCCTGAGCCTCCTCTTCTCCAGGCTAAACAACGCCAGCTCCCTCAACCAATCCTCATAGGGCTTGTGCTCCAGCCCTGTCACCATCCTTGTTGCCCTTCTCTGAACACATTTGGATATCTCAACACCTTTCTTAAGCTGAGGGGCCCAGAACTGGACACAGTACTCAAGGTGTGGTCTAACCAGTGCCAAGTACAGGGGAAGGATAAGGATGACTCAAGATGAGGAGTCTTTAGTTGTCTTCTTTCCCAGTAGGAGGTTATAAATATTTAAGATATTTTTATTAATTTTAAAAACAAGTAGTTCAAGAAGACACTAGTTTGCTGCATTCTGCAGCCTATACAGGAAGAAATCCTTAAATTGATTGACATTGAACAGTACCAAAATGCACAAGCTTAACAGCTTCTCTTCCCACTAGTACCTCTGATATCCTAGCTGAATAAAAGTCAAGTAAATTCTAAAAGCTTTACTTTTTACTATGGAAGTGTAGAACAAAAGATCAGACTTCACACCAGCATGAAATTCATTCAGTTCACTCTATTTAACTAAGTTTTCATATCTAGAAAAAGGAGAACTCTGCTCAGAAAACAGCCTTATTGCAAGCACTGACAAATGGATAACACAGGGTTTGCTATAGACCTTGACAAAAAATAATTGAGAACATCAATCTCCATCTATTTGGAAAATTTCACTGTGTATTAGATGCAAGTTATGAATGTGTCTTCCTAATTCAGGCATTCAGTCAACAAGAGTGAAGTTAGATGCAGAGTGCTAGCTGCCTGAAATATATAATGTAACATCATCCTACCACAAAAGCCTTGGCACCATAGGTCTCACCTTTGCACTCAAAGACACAGAGAAGCTTTGAACTGCACAATGAGATTTCCTCATAGACGATAAAGGAGGCTGAAGTACAGGGTAAGCTTTTAAAGAGACACTTATTTAAAGAGACACGTAACAGACTAGATAGCCTTCCCACTGTTCAGAGTAGAACAGGTTCTCTCCTCAGCTCAGCAAATTTCACCAATTTCCTGTCTTGCACAGAGTCCACACAAATCTTCACAAGGTCCTAAGAGTTTCTGTTTCCTCTAAAGGCCCAGAAGATTCAGGTATGTCTGTTTCACAATTGCATACCCTGACATTTGAATGTAGGGCAATCAAATGAGGAGCACCATCTGAATGTGGTGGACTCCATAAGGTATGACTCTGGTTTCTCAGATTTAAATGAACAATTTGATAGGTAGCAAATGGAGCACCCTGGGTTTTCTTGTAAATAGGTAATATAGTCTTACAGGACATTTCAGACAAATTTGAATGATTTCTATGATTTTCTGAACCCTTTCTGGACCACACAGACTCCTAATATTTTTACTTCTATCCTCAAACATATATTTCTGTTCTGTTATTCCATCAATAAGTTACTGAGTCTTAGGCAGTGCTTGTTGTTAAAAAAAAATCAAAGTATTTTTTTCTAGTTTTAGTTATAGTTTAGTTTCTAGTTTTTGTTATAGGATTGTGAGCAAAGGAACATATATATAAAATAGCTAATTTCATCATAAAAAAGTCTCATTTATTATTACTGGCTTGCACTCGTTGAATTGAATGGCAAGCATTAGGTTTTCAGTCCACTTTATGAAATAGCTCATTAAGGTGCATTTTTGCAGCTTCTTCAGATAAGCTTAACTTTAAGCATGAAAGGATCCCATTTGCTGAGCACAGCTGGAGAACTCCTGATATATAGGAAAAAAACATGAAGACATAGACACTGAGCCTTGTTTCCAAAGAGCATATCAAAACACTACTACCTATTCATCTCCATCAAAATACTGGGTTGACCCTGCATTGAGAGACATGATTACATCTCATGCTTTTCTTATGCTTTATGAACTGCAGAAATCTGTGAAAACTCAGGCAGTGTAACAGCACGTCCTTGAATTTTTATTAACATGTCTATGCGGAATCAGATTTTACAGAAGGCAGTACTTGTTCAGCTAAAACCAAAGGCTTTATTGTCACAACACTCCTTCATTTTTTTCTCACAGATACCGCAATATTTTCCAAAACTCAGATTTCTACTTTGTTTTTAGAAACTCCTTTGTGTTTAGCTGTGTGTCAAGTGAACAGCAAGCTAAGCCAAACACTACCATAGTTCATGACCTACTAGAACATTTGGTGATGAGCATTTCCAAAGAAGGGTATGCCCAGAGAAGTAAAAAGCTGAGCAGTGAACAGGAATGAACTCACTTGCAAACTTTGCTTTACAGAAATCTTACGCAGTTATTCAGCATCCCAAAGGCAACATTGTTCTTATACGACCTATTGGTAGTCACCTAGTCAACAGGTTGTTCTTCGTCAAAATCTCTTTTGCTCTTATTTTTTGGGTTTGAGAAATAAATACTGGTTTTTAAACTTGCAAGTGTGAGAATGTTGCCTGTACCAAGGAGCAGAGCAAACTGTGTGGCTTAGGTGGTTGTAGGCTGTGAGTGGTATTCCGTGGGTGAAGAGGGAGAAGGCAAGGTTTGAAAAATGTTGTTATAGAACTTCAACAAAGCTTTTTGAGACCATGGGTATGATTTTGCAACTGATTAATATAATTGTCTTATTGAGGGAGAGGCAAGCAGTAAAAGACCTAAATTAAGTTTACATACTTTTTTCAAAGCTTTGTAAAACAATCTTGAACACAGTTCTTGATAACCAACAACACAGTACCATTTTGCACTGCCACAGCAAGAGCATTATTCTCTTGCAAATTACAGTTCTCCAGGCACTCATTGTCATAAGAATGTCTATGCAAAATTTATTGACCAAGCTGGTAATCACTGGCTAAGAAAATAAATAACAAAAAAAAGGTTGCAAGTTGTATGCAGTTACTCTTTCTTAATTGTTTACGTTCTTTCACCTTTGGCACAGAATAGCCCAAATCCATCTGAATTAATCAAATGTTGTCTGAATCTAGCTTAATCTTTCACAAGCACAACCACCCACTTTTGGCTGATTTGAACAGGAATGCTTGTAACAAGAGAAAAATAGCTAAGTTGGAACGGACCTACACTAAACATCTAGTTCGACGATATTTCCAGTGTGATCCAGACCTTGTGGAAAAGAGATACTTCAGGTTTCATTCTACAGAGAAACTTACAAACCCGTCAGATAATATTGTAGTCAGACATTGTAAGTTTAGGAAATAACAAAGTTAAATTTGTCAGAATTGCTTGTAGCTCCTGAACTGAGATCCTATACATGCATTTAAGATGTGATGAGCTGTAACTTCCTAAAGACTGGTTCTACTTCCTTGGCAGTGATAGATGGAGTTGAACACACTGAGGTAATACAAGAAAGCTGGATGATTTTCTCATCTCTTGCTTCAGGCAAATAATTTCTGTCTCTAGGAACAAGTTTATATATTTATTTGTTTTCTCCCTCCCTGCATGATAAGAGAAAAATGAGATAAGCCCCCCCAGTACACAAAGGTCTATTTCACTTTCTCATTATGAGTGCCTGACTTAAGCTCATTAGTCAAATTTGCAATGCTGCTAAGCACCCCTAGCTGTAAGCAAAGTCACCTGGAATTTCAAAGTCTGGTATCACACTAACTACTTGAAGAGTGAAGTGCAAGTCAAGTCAAGTTAATTAACTCAACGAGTAGCTGCTTTAATCTCAATAAGTTTCAGGCTTGACTTTCCTTCAGTTTCAGGAGATAAGCCTGTTGGACTTTATACCTCAAGAAACACTCAGATGCTGGTGATGAGATCCTGTAAGTACTCATGACAGTGAATCACTGTCTTCAGCATAGCGTACAAAATAAGGCAGGGGGCCACATGCTGGAGTACAGTGAGAATCCCTGCTTATACAGAGCTGTCTCTTCCACAGGATGAGTAAAATGATGATTAAATTCTAATTTATAATGGAAATGTATCACAAAATTATAGAATTATTTGGGTTAGAAGGGACATTAAAGATCATCTAGTTCCAACCTTCCTGTCACACACAGGAACATCTTCACAGAATCAAAGAAAATCCCAAGTTGGAAGGGACCCACAAGGACCAACTAGTCCAACTCGCTTACCACTAGACCAGGTTGCTCAAAGTCCATTCCAACCTGGCCTTGAACACTTCCAGGGCTGGGGCATCCACAACTTATCTGGACAATCTGCTCCTGTGCCTCACCACCCTTATAGTGAAGAATTTCTTCCCAATATCCAATCTAAACCTACCTTCTTTCAGTTTAAAGCCATTACCTCTTGTTGTACCACTACATGCCTTTGTAAAAAGTCCCTCTTCAGCTTTCCTCATTAGGTACTGGGAGACTGCTCTCAGGTCTCTCCAGAGCTTTCTCTTCTCCAGGCTGAACAACCTCAACTCCCTCAGTCTGTCTTCATAGGAGAACTGCTGTGGTCATCATGGCCCTCCCCTGGAGTCGTTCCAACAGGTGCACATCCTTCATGTGTCGAGTCCCCAGAACTGAACATAGTACTCCAGGTACTTCATGCATGCTAGTGGAACAGTTGTCTTTACCATCTGAATTAGAAATTTTTCTAATCTGTAAATGTTTTACTTTATAGTTCTACTATGTGGGCTTTTTTTACATTCCAATGTAAATGGACTGTGATTTAAGGTCCCGAGTCTTGGAGGAAACTTCGATATTTATGCAGGAAACCACAAAATATCTTCCCAATATTTTTCTTCAAACCTGATTTGTCTTCAAACCCGTCCATAATCTAGCACAGACATTTCTATGTCATTTCCATGTAGATTACCAAAACCACTTCTTCATGTATATAATTGTGAATAATTTGACCTAGGTGAACATCCTACTACAGCCAAGGGTCTTTTAAAACCCAGACTATACAGCTGTGTAGTGACAAAAATCTCTCAAATCTAATGTATTATATGGGACCTTAATTCCAGGACTATATATCCAGAGTGCGTTTGATTTTTAAATAAACTCACTTTGCTGCTCTTTTATTTGGATACTGCAATAAATAATGTCAATATACCACAATGGTCAATGCTGCAGTGTGTACACAATCAAAGTAATTTATTATGGGGTTGTTTCACAGGTGTCTGTAGAGTACTGTACTCAGCAAAAAGAAAAACAAAAAACCTGTGAAGAAGCATACTGTTCATCACAATGACACACCGTGGTAATTATTTCTGTTCTTCCGGGAATATAGGGGATCATAGGTTCCAGTACAAGGCACCTTTTGTAACAGCAGCCATGCTTCAGAAAAATAAATAATCATAATACTTATATAAAAGATCAGCAAATTACAAGATTCTGAACCAGAATTGGAACAATTACTTTAATTTTCAAATGGAAGAGAGGTAAAGCATATGCTTTCACACTGTAAAGATGTATGCAACTCACCTTAATATGGTTCTTACAGGCTGCCATGTGTGAGCACTTTTTGACAAACACTTTTCCTCTGTGAATATCCAAACATTGTCTTTTTTTGAGGAAGTACGTAATTTTGGCTTTGTTTAGTAGGACCTCAGCTTTGCACGATACTTTCTGAATCATCACTAAAGGCCAATTTTATGCTGCAATCCTACATCCTAAAACCTCTTAGCCCAACTAATCTGTCAATATTTTCTGCTTACCTATATTCCTTGGAGAAATGGCCAGCTGCTCCCATCCGCTAAGTTTTTTCTTCCATCTGGAACACAATACTTCATATAAAGTGCCATAACAGCATTTATTTAGATATCAGTACCTCTCTCCAACTAAAAAACCATCAGTTTCTGGTATTCCCACAAGGTGATACAACCTGAAAGTTTGTTTTTGAGGGGATTACTGGCTAGCTAGATGTGTACTGTAAGCAGATCTCACCTCCCAAATATTTACGTTTTACTTTTTCTTAAGATATCTGAAATGTATAAAAATACTGAGATAATTTACATTTCACACAATTTATTTTTCAAGATTTTAGAAAGGAAGTAATCTTCAATCTTGGCTTTTAAAAAATAATGAAAATAAGATTTTCAAGAATGTATTTGCCTGAAATGAGAGGGTCTTACAGAATTAAATATCTCTTGCATTATTTATGGAAGTCTGGATTTTGTCAGCTAAGAGGTTTAAGTTTAATCAATGAGAAAAGCTTTTCCTGGGGACTTCAAAAGAAATTAAAGGGTTTACATTGCTGAAGTAGCCCTATAAAACTCATAGACAGCAGATGGCCCCATAGAACTTGCTCATCTAACAAACAGATTCCAGTTTCTCTGTAGGGAAATAGAGGAGCTGTAGATTTTGATGTTCAAAGTTATGGCTGCTTGGAGTTTTTGAAAGAAAACCACCTTGAGTTTTGTGGTGATTAAATCAAACACGGACTCCAGGTGTTAGCACAAAATGGAGACAATTTATTGCAGTTTGAAGCCCTTTTATATGTTTTATGTGCTGTTCCCGTGTGCGCCAAATACATATTACCATTGGTTCAAGCCTCACACCTGAGTGCTTTTTCCTGCATTACCATTGGCTACAACATAGAGGTGCCAAGACGCCAAACCACACACTCATTTTACTGCCGTGTCTTGTAAAAATCAAATATGTATTACCTACATACATAGTTTTATCAGACACATATATGTGTGCTTATATGATTAGGATATATAGGTAAAGGTTAAGATACTTACCAGACAGAGACTTGCACTGTCTTTATATTTTATTGGCCAGCTGCAACGTCATGTCTTAAAACAAGGCTGTAACTAACATGTCTGCAGAACTTGGTCCTGTAGGAACAAGTATGGTAGATGCCACAAGAATATGCTTACTAGACAAAGCTGAAGTAGAAGGATAAGTATATTTTTGTGATTAGGCACCAGCATCAGACTGGCCGGAGCTGACACTAGAATAGGCGGAGAAACGCAGCAATTAGAAGATTTTAAAAATCAAATAGGGAAGGGGGGGGAAAAAATGTCTTCATTAGGTGGCTCCAGTGAGAAGATCCAATTTTCTTCTCAGCAAATCTTTCTATTATCAAATAGCAAATATCAAAAATCTATCAGCAAATAACTTTCTATTATTGATGGCAAAAGACACAAAATGGGTCTAAAGTTTGTTGACAAGATGTAAGCATGGAAAATACTGGCACACAAGTTGTTTATATTTCAAGTAGAAATGCAAAAAATAAATCTCTCAGAGTTATATCTGAAACTACTTAGCCTCATTGTCAGCTACGAAAGAATAGGAAGCCCCTTCTATAAAACTAACCATACTGAAAACAGGATCAGACTGAAAGGGTCTTGAACTCCACACAAAGCAATTGAATTGATGCAGGTATTTAGGTCTTTATGACAGACTGAGATAGAAGGTACTATTTATGTGGTGACAGATAAAAAACATTAGTCTTCTGAAACACGTACATTCTCTTTTTCTCCCCAGAAAAAGAAGCCAGGACTAAAACCATGCGTGACATAAAAAGGTGTAGAATATGTTTATTTAAAATAAGTACTCATACAGAAGGACATTAGTATCACATGGAGATAGATCACAGCCAGATTCTTGTTCCAAATTATCTTTCCCTCACAAAAAGTAATACAAGCTGAAGATTAGACTTGCTATTTGGCAACCTAAACATTGCAAAAAGAATATGTATTTCCACTGGGAGGTACTTTTTTACATCTTATTCTTGGCTCACCTCATGCTGCCTGACACTTGTAGTAAGAATATGACTATGCAGTTGGAGACTACAATATTCACAGAAGCTGGACCATGCTCAAATACACTATTTTTATAATAAAACTAAACCAAGTATACCCACGTCCAACAGGTGAACAATCTTTAGATTAGCTGAAAAATATTTCAATTGTAAAAGCTAATGCTATTTGTTTCATTTTGAACCATAAAATTCAGTCTATGACCTGACCTAATAGACCACAAAGATGAAGCCATCTGATTCCTTGTCTCTGTAGTTCAAAATTTTTTAAATTAGTAGTAATTTTTGTAGTAAACTAGTGTTTAACATTACTACTAACCCCCTTGCAAATGGTTCAAAAGGTATTGTGGGTTGATCCCAACCAGCACTTAATTAGCTATGCAACTGCTGCTCCCCTTATCTCTCCTCAATCCCCAGCAAGACAAGGGAGAGAAGACCAGCAAAAGCAGAACTCATTGGCTGAGATAAAGACAGTTTAAAAAGTGAATAAAATATATAAAAAATAAACCACCAACTGATGCAAAGGTGTTCCATCACCGTAGGCACACTGATGCCCAGCTAGTTGGTAAACAGCTACTTTGAAAGCCACTGACCCTGCTCCCCCTTCTTTCTGTACCACTTCCTTCTTTGTTGAGGTGAGGATATATGACCTGGAATAGCCATCTGGCCAGTTTGGGTTGGCTGTCCCCAATCTCTTGCCCATCCCCAGCCTACCAGCTGTGGGGGCAGAGTAGGAAAAAGACTTGACACTGGCAAGCGCTGTTCAGCAGCAGACCAAACAGTGGTGTGTTATCAACACTGGTTTGTTATCAACATTGGTTAAAGCCACAAATCTAAAACACAGCACCATATAGGATGCTGCAAAGCAAGTTAACTCCATTTTAGCCAGACCCAGAAAGAAACCCCAAGAATTCGGCTGTTAATCTGCATGATAAGTTGCATGTAACTCACTATTTGGAAGCCCAAAAATCAAAAGCAAGTAATCTATTGTAAAACACTTTCAGCATATGAAACCATGTGCTAAATTTATTGAGAGCAATCCACAATAGTCAATACTCTTCTTAGCATTAGTAGTACATATTGGCTTTGACCAGTGTACTTATAAAACAAGCCCATAGCCTTCCCCAAACATACAACTTTATATGTAAGCTTGTGGGACTTGTGCCCACATTATTAAAACTGTACTGTTTTCCTGCTATCATTTGGATATTGTTATTTACTGTTTACTCACAGAGGGTTGTAAGCAGCATTGTACAGTAGATATGCATAAATAGAATCATAAATAAACTAAGTAAAGCTAAGAAGGTGCTCAGAAAGTCAGCTCAATGACTTTGCTATGGTGCATGAGAACTCAGTTTATTATCTTTGTTTACTCTAGTTCCAGGAAAAAAAAAACCCAAAACTCAACCCACAATAATACCTCATAACATCAGAAACTGTAGCTTCCCTAGAACTCGTCTTGTTTTTAGGAAATTTCCCTGCCCTATCATCCAGGATCCACTCTAGCAATCACACCTGCTCCTGCCTGCAGATGGAGAGCAGAAGTGATAGTTTGTGGAAGTCAGCAGTGTCTCTTCGCAGACCTTCAGAGGTTCTCAGTTTGTAGGAACAACTGTTCATTAAACCCAAAACAACTGAACCAGCACTACTCCAAAAGACAGAATTTTTAAATCTACCATGAAGCTCACTTCTGTTAAGGGTGAAGATGTTGAGCACCACATATATTTAATGCACGGAAAGCCTTCAGGAGTTGAAAGTGTAAACAGTATATAGCTTTCTGCCATTTTAAGATGTTTAAAGACAAATGTAGTCCTACCTTACCTGTTTGGTAAACTACTCATCTCCAGAGAGTAATAGTGGAAAGCCAGTAAGAAGATCTCCATAAATAAAATTTAAAAAGGCCACTGCATACTAAGAGTGCCCATAAAAATTAACCCGTAGCACTGAGAAAAGCATTTTGCAATTCGATCTTACATGCAAAGGCCACTCTTGCAGAGCAGTAAGACTCCACTAGTGCATGTTAGTACTTGCAGCTCAGCTTTGCTGCAGCAGGAGCTGCTTTGGGGCTCCAACCCAGGAACAGGAGCTGCGAGCAGGGCTCCAGCCCAGGGGAAAGTGTCCTCCCAGAAACTCAGGAGGATGCAGCCAGAGCTTTCTAGGAAAGCCTGGGCTCACTTATAGTCAGATGTGAACATGGATAAGCAAGTTTATCTGCCTGGGGTTTTAAAGGTACATTGCTCAGTGAAGAGATCTGTTATGAATTTGAGTCTAAGGCACAATGACAGCGAGCAATCAAGGCCATGATTTTTCATGTCCAATTTAACATACACCAAGAAAGTTCCACTTCCAGGCAAGATGAAGAAGGCACATGGAGGACATAGTGAACACTGATAACAGCGTATCTCAAATCTAAAGACAAATAGATATTTCTTTCTCTTTTACACATGAAGGTGACCCAAAATTGGGTTCTGTGACACCAGTGAACTAAAATACAGTTTAGTTTGAGGTATTAGAAATTTTACAGATTGTGCACAGCTCTACTGATTGCAATGGACCTTGATGTGAAGAAGTGCAGGAACCATGAGAGGCACTCAGGCTCTGCCCTGAGTAGATGTTACTTGGGCAGGATTTGCAGCAAAAGCATCAGCCCTGGCTCCCCTTTCCTCTCTCCTACCTTTCCTACAGCAGGTCAGGGATATTTTCTATTCCACCATGATACACAAGCAGGCAAACTCACTTCTAAATATATCCAAATACAAGTTTTTAACCGCAAAATAAACACAGTTTTTACAGTAAGTTATGCAGCAAAACATAGATAATACCTAATATTTCATGTTAAAGGTAGTGTTATTTAACATTTTTCCTTTCCTCAGTATTGCAGTTATAAGAGACCCCTTTGAATGAAATAAGTTTACTTTCTGGGCTTTTTACTCCCTGTCATAACAAAATAGTGATCCTCTTCCCTGCTCTTCGTAAGAGGAACTTTAGACACACCAGGTGTTCCTTTGCTACACATCTGTTCCTTCGGGAGAGGCTTCTTGGCCGCTGGAGTCAAGCTTTTGTTCGTTTGCAAGATTTTGGTTGGAGGCTGACCTTTTGTGGAAGGCTGTGCTGGCTTTTTGGTCCCTACCATTTTGGCTGAAGTTTGAGGAAGTCGTACAACAGATAAGGGTGTGCGTTCAGGAGGCTTGGATAAAGACCCAGCCTGAGGAGGATTGCTGACATTCGGCTGCTTACTGACAGCTGATGATACATTTTTGCTTGTACGTATCAATGAAGGTGATGACTTTGATGCTTTGCTAACTGCAAGGGAAGGTGCAGAAGCAGAGAGTTTTAAGACTGAAGCACTTTTCAAATTCCTTGCCAGCTTAGAAGCTGTTTGTGGGGCTTTCTGAGGATGCTGAGACTCAGCTCCTGAGATCTGAGTAACATTTTCAGAAGGCGGCTTTTCAAGATGCTGCTGAGAATGTGCAGACTTGGCAACAGCACGCAGATTTGTAACAGGCAGCTGAGCAGCCCTTGGAGCGACTGAATTTGCTTTGGTTTTAGTAATAGATACAGGTTTGGATTTATTAGGGACACGCTTCTGTTTTGAAGCCAACATTTCAACTGTCCCAGACAAGTGAGACAGCTGTTTTTTAGGGGATGAGAGGGCAGGATGGAGTGCTGGAGAGCCCTGAGGCTGGGCAAATTTCACCTTGGGAGCATCAGGAGACCGAATACGTTTGCGCAATGTTTCAGGGGGAACTGGAGCTGTTCTTGTTCCTGTACTTGAGGAACTTTTGCTTATAGGCTGCAAAGGAGTAGAAGCTGGTGACTTGCATGCAGGAGACTCCAATTTCTTTGAGGTGCCAGCTAATGGCTTGAAAGGAGACTGCATACCTGAAGATCCTGCTGAAGATCCTTGTAATTTGAATCTGACTGTCGATGACTTGGCTGTGGAAGATGGGGTCACTGGCACTCTTGGTGTTGCCAGGGCAGGGGACTGAGGACGTTTAGATAAAGCCTTCTTGGCACCAAGAGCTAATACAGAAGTGGGGAGTTTTGATGGCTGCTTTTGAAACATACTGACAGCTGACATTGGATTCATAACAGGAGGCTCCTGATTTCTAGCTGATGAGTTGGGAACACTGTCACTGGTGACCCCTTTCTGAAAGGCCAGGATTTTTTGTTCCAGAGTTGCAAACTGGAGCACTCGGCATGGATCATACTTCATCAGAAAACCTTGAAGAGTGTCCCAGCCTCCACCAACACGTACCATCACATGTTTGCCATGTAGCATCTGAGAAAGGAGGAAGAGGGGTTGAGAGGAGAACAAGAGAAATTTCTATCTTGTTTTATGCAGCATTAGGTCTTCATCTTACATTACCACCTATTGAAATTCACTAAAAATGGCACATTTTACAACAGAGAAATTACATGACAAACAAGGTTTATGCTTCCCAATTCTTTTATTAGATAGCTTCTCTTGTACAGACAGTCATTATATGTCAGGAAATAATGGCAGCATCTCTACAGAAGATATTTTAACCATTCTGTAGGTATCTTTATTTAGTATATGGAGTTTTGGTTACATGTCTCGTTGAAATTATGGATGTAACACAAACTCTTAATTAAGACTGACAAAAAGAGTACTCAACTATCCTGCAAATTATAAACCCCAAGAGTCCAGGTTTTGAAGAATCAACGGTCTCAAGACATTCCATGGCATTTTCTTATTTATATTACAAATCATTATTGAGATTTTAAAAATACCAGAGAAGAGCATTAACTTAGTTCAGTGAGAATGAATGGTTGTCAGATCAAGGTAATTACACCTGCTTTGAATAGGTGATTGAATGGCAAGTTGTCCCAACCAAAATAATTCTGTAATTCTAAAACAATGCTGTGAAAACTATTCCATTTAAAAGCACTTCTCTCTGCCATATAAATATAAATTTACCCACTTACTCGTATGAAGAGTATTTTATCTCCCAACCTATAACGTCCCTCTGATAAGTATTCAATTGAAAATCGATGGGAACAACTGCAGGGAGGATCTTCTGCTATATGTTTTACCTAGTCAATAAAATTTAAAGCATGTTTTAGTATTTTGAAAGAAGCACGTGTTTAATAGTCTGTTAAGCTACTTGATACAAGAAAAGATACCAGTATCTTCATTCCATAATATAGGAAAATACTAGAATTTCCTCCACAAGAAAATCTCAGCTACATAGAGATTCAAAACATAGAATAAAAAATTAAAAGAAAGAACAAATTGTATGTACAGACAACTATTTTGGCTTGTTCTAATTCAATGTTAATTATTTCTTCAGTTTTCCATTATTTGTGCTTTCAGTTTTAAGATTTGTCTGTAACATTATGCATAGTAGCCTCATTTCTAACCATGGCTTTGTAAAGACACTGTTGCGGTCTCTAGAAATTGAAACAAATGCCTGTGTCTGTCCTGTGACCAAATCTATTGTCACAGACTTTACTCCTGACTCAGAGCTTCACCGTTCTCCCTAAGTTTTTGTTAGCCTTTTTAAGTTAATCTTCTATGAGACAACAAAGAAGGAAACCACTGAAGAAATCTGAAAGGTAATCCCCAGATTAGAGAATATGTGCCATATTGAATGGCAGATTTCTTACATGCAAAGGAGCAATGAAAAGGGAAGAGGAGGACGAAAATCAAGGTAGGTTATATGGACTGAGGAATTTGCTCCAAAACATGCAGAACAGCATTTATTTACATTTTCAAAACAAAACAACTGATAAAAAGAGGTGCACAGCCTTCTGTTGACTGTTTAAGGAGGGTCACACACCAGATAGAAGCCAGCCCCATGCTTACTGAGCCAGTTCATACAAGCATGAAACTTAAGTGCTTGATTTAAAGCACTTCTCAGACCAAGTAAGTAGTACTTACTGCCTCATGTAGTTCCCCATGCTGACAACACGACTTTGCTGTACTAATAGGTGATGGTGGCCCAGAGGTCATCAGCAGGGTTTCTTCTAGCTCAATTTCCTTCTCTAGTTTTACAAGCACAGGAGGTTCAACTCCATACCTCAAATACCAAAGCAGAGAGTTTAATTGCTAATTTACTAAAGACAACAAAAAGAAACTGACAATAACAAACTTGCAAAATTCTAAGTGGCTTGACTGACAGGCCACAGCACTAAATCAGTCAGAGGGATAACTGTTTTGATAATCTAAAGAGAAGGTGCAGCAATGAAGTTCTAGAAGCCCTCCCTAAGATGCCCTTGCTATTACCAGAGAATGCAGTAAAAGTACTGTAAAAACTACACAGTTTAGGTCACATCCAATTTATATAAACTATCTTAAAGCTTCCAACTCTGCACCAGAAATAAATTAAATGTTTAAATGTAGAGAACCAAGTGATAACTGCCCAAAAGATGAAAAATTAACACACTTAATCATATTTAATGTCCAGTCAGTTCTTCAAGTGCTACATATATCTATAAACTGAATGTACAGTTTAAATACACAACTACAAAAGGCAGCATGGAACAGCATCTCTCCATGAAAAGAGACTCATAAATATTGGAAAAAATATTCATATTGTATGATGGTCCTAGAAAAGCAGAATTTTGTTTTGTGCAGCACTAAGATCTACTGCATTGCACTTAATGACCACAAATTGTGTTAACTTTGTCTTAGCTTTTACTTAGTAGGATACTTCTTCAATTTCTTTTAGGAGCATAGGCAGATCACATACTTGGATACAATGCGTCCAATTTCCAACAGACAAAGATACACTTGTCTTGGATCCTTGTGCAAAACTAAAAGTAAAGAGAATAAAGAGATGTTACTGTTCATATTTATTGCAGTGAGGACTATGCAATTAGGTACAGAGAAGGGAAGGGAAGATTATATAGATGACTATAAATTTCCCATCATTTTACCCAGAGGCAAGTTACATTATCATGGATAAACCACTATATGATTTCCAACTCTAATTTTCTGTTCATTAAAGTCGTTAAATCCATCTTGGCACTCCTGAAATCAAACTCTTACTTCTAAGAGAAACATGTTTTATTTGGTTTTATGATCTTCCTTCTTGATGAGAACAGGAAAGAGATCCGAGAGCTATCCCTACCCCAAATACATTATCGCAGTCTTAAAGATGAAAAGCATTTAACAACTGCAAATAAGAAACTATACCCATCTGTTCATGCTCATGCACACAGACACAGGCAGGCACAGGCACTTGATAGGTTAATACCCATAGGATACACTGCAAAGGACCTAGCTGACAAGCTGGTTGGTTACACAGCCAGTCAGCCTAAGTGGTTTAGTCCCTTGGCTGTGAAAGAACAGTCTGGGTGACTGTTACCATTGCAGTAGGCAATAGATCTTTTTTCTTATGGCTTCAAATGGTCTGGGTGCCAGCAGGGTCCATCCATATGGCAGATTCATCCAATTCCGCTAGAAGATACCACTTCATCAGTGGCAGCTCCCATATCCCATTCTATCAGAATTTGGTATCTTTGTGAGGCTGTATCTGAAAAGGGTAGTCAAAACCCCTGACCATAAGAATGATCTTGGTGTAAGAGACAAACACTCAAACATCGGATACTAGCTTAGATCACAGAGAAGAAGCAACAAGTTTTCAGATACATTAGTAGCACAGAGTTCTGCACAAGGCTTTGCTTTTCAAAGACCATGCCCACATTAACTCAGCTAGTGCCCAAAGCAGAGGCTGCTTGACACCCCTCAGTTCAGAGCAGCTCTAGCAGATACATGCACTTGATCATGTAGGCACACTAAATGATGACCAGGTGAGCAGAGGAATCACAGGGAAGAATGGAGTGATAGCCAAACAGTGTGAATAGGACTGTGGCAGGTCTGGGTTTTCTTAGCAACTCTGAAATGGAAACATTCAATTATTTCCTCTGCTGCACTGAAGAATGGAAGAGGCAGACTGAAAACAATGTTTGTTTTGCTTTTTTGAAACTTCTGTCTTTAGATAGGAAAGAAAATGGAAAAAGAAACAAGAAAAGAAACAGGCCATGAATAGAGACAGAAAATAGTTTAAAAACCTCATGCACAAGTAACTACTTCCTCCTCTGCCCCCATACAAGCCTGAGTGAAATGATCTAGATGTAGAGGATAGGTTAGTTGGATTATAGGTTGGACTAGATGATCTTCAAGGTCCTTTCCAGCCTTATCTATACTGTGATACTGTGAAAACAGATTCTGTCATTCAATTTGCCTTAACCCAGACACAGCACCATTCTTTCCCCCACTATCATCAAACGTAAGGATTTAGATAAGTTGTAGAACATTTATATGAAAAAGTCTTTGTTCATACTGTGTAGTAATAACTTTCAGTAGAAACTGGAAAATCCCTCTAAAGGGAAAATTGAGGCAGCTCTACATTTACAGATGAAACCTGACATCTTTCTTATGTTCAATTTGATATTTAAAATTACTTTGATTTAAATACACTGTAGTGTTTTCTAAAGCACAAGTTGAGTATGAAGTCAGAGTTTCTTGTTTACAGCATCAACTCCAGTTTATAAGTCTGCTTTTGAGAAGACCTGATTATGAAGGGTGAATCTAGAATAGAAAGGTGATACAGCCATAATTTAAAAGCTACTAGAGGTCAATTAATCTCTTTTTCTGTGTGCGTGCATGTGTTTGCCAGAAGTATTTTAATTTATCTGAATCCGAAAGAGAAAACTTCAAATTTATCTCTAGCAGAGCTCAAGACATTAGCTTGATGTCCAAGTGCATCCCATGATGTCTACCCTTCCTCTCTGCAGTCTTGGGACCCTCCTTCATAGTCATCTGCACTTTTCATGAGGTCTTGCTTTATGTATCTGACAGGAAAAAGACAACAGTCAAATTATCCTTCCTCTATTTCATTCATGAAGAACGGCTTAGACGTCTGATGGAAAACATCAGTGGAAAAAATGTTTCATCAAGGAAGCTGCAAGTCTGTTCATTTCAACTGCCAAAAAGGCTCACAGAAGATATTTATGCCATAAGGCAAACCTGTGTCGAGTTACAATCAGACTTCAAAACACCTCTTTCCTATGCATGAAAGCCACAGTATTAGGAAATCCTGTTTGCTTGTCTCAGGAAGGCTAAAGAGGTTCTAGTTACCAATCCACTAAGAGCAACTAAGATGTTTAAGCAATACAATTTATACAATTATCAAAAAAAAATTAAAATTAATTTTCTTACAGCTCAGCTCTACTCATCTATTTCACGGCACTGAAAAAAGATACACTCACTAGTTAATCAGAATGAGATATATGCAGATGGTGTTTCCTCAAGTATTTTAAAAGATGACTCATCCAGTAGAGAAGGCATGGGCATTCCAATAAGCATGTAAATAGCATTAAATGGCACAAAGACTTCAGGAGAATACAATGAACATTGTGACAAATTCATTTAATTACTGAAAACAAAGTTATTTTTCATTTTTTTTTATATTCTGCTGACAGACAGATATTTTACTTATTAAAAAAACCCCAAACAACAAAACAACAGTATTGGCTGCCACAGAAAGTTTTGTATAAATCAATTTTTACTGACATAATACCTGATATAAGAGCACTTCCTTATTTCCTCTTAACTAGCAGTCAAAAAAAATGTATTGCATCTGTAAATATTAGTCTAGAAGCTGTTTGTTATAAGGGACCAATTGTGCACTGGGGCAGGCATACACATAGTTGGCAATATTTAGTTTTACACATATAACTATTTCATTAAATGAGAAAATACAAATGATTTAGAGGTACATCAAGTGGGTCCTGAAGTAAATGTTAATTACTAACAGATTGCTGCCACTTGGGGCACAATGCCCTAATGTAGTTACCAAATTTAGCCATCATGAATGCATTATTCTGAGGGATTTCTGCAACAAGAATAAGCTCTAATACCAAATAAAGGATCTTATTGTGAGTTGACTCCATGGCCCTCTGGTCTTCCCACACATGGAAACCAAAACTACACTTTTCTCCTCTATTTCTCAGTGGTTCTTTTCACTGAAGGACAACATGCAAGTTTGTTGCACAGCTGTCAGTCCCCAGTTCATCCCACACAGCAAGTTTGGAAAAGCATCATGCAAGTTACAGCAGTTACTGAACTGATTTTTAAGGCTTTTACTTGGACACTGCCTTGAAATAAATACGTAAAGGCATTAGTGGCTTGCACAAGACAGGAACAGACAAGATAAAAGGTTCAAAAGACTACAAAAGGCATCTCCCTGACCAGGTAGTTGTTCACATACAGATCAAAGCAAATCTTACAAAAAGATAGACTTACCTAAACCTTCAGATTCAAATAGATAAGTTTCATCAACTCCAATGGCCCTACACCAGTTAAGAAAGTTGGCTGTATTGTCTCTGGCAAAAAAAGATCCTGATGGAGCATCCTTCTTGCATGGAACTTTTCTCATAGGAAAATTCTGGCAAGGGAAGAAAACAAAAAGTACATTGTGCACATCAACATTGCCAACAGATTTCAAAGCATATTTGCAAAGGAAAATACATTCTAAATTCAGAGTACAGAAACAGCTGTAACTATTTTGTGTTCAACGCACCACGTACTCTATCAAAAAAGCTACACTAATATAGATGGTATTGTGAACATTGTGAATACCATTGTGAACAATCACTGAGTGAACAATCCTTAGCTCTGCAGCCTTGCCCAAAGCCGTCCATAAAGTTGCTTCCCCATTTCCCCACATACTGGGGTAAAAGTGTTACTAGTGGTTTCATAGGTATGGATAATTATTCTCTTCTCCCAAGCTCTGTTCACAGCAGCAGAATAAGCACAGCAAGATAACCTCATATTAACTAACCATACTTAGCTGACAGATTTCAGTACTTTGGAGCCTGTTCTAGAACATGAAGGGAATCATAAGGGAGCAAGGAGCTTTGTTTTATAGCAATTCAGTACTTACTTGGTTTTAAATTGGTATCTTCAAAACCAAAACAGTAGTTCAAAGATACACAGATTGTATTTCCATCCACCTTAAAAACCTGTGACTTCTGTGGCGCTGTGCTGGGTTTCAGTGCCTGCCTGTGGCTCAGGGCAGCTGGCACTGATGCATCCCTGTGTGGGGCCCCGTTTGCCCTGAGGCATGTCACGTGTGTTAAGACTATAAGCCTTCCCCGATAGGGACCAGAAAGGTCATGCAGCATGGACTGCCTGCTGCAGTGGAACGGGACCACAGTGTGCCGTGATGCCGTATGTTACACTATAAGCCTTCCCCACTATAGAGCAGGCACAGGACTGCGGCATGGGACCACGGCATGGGCCACCTGCCACTGCGGAATGGGACTGTGCTATGGCACTGCGGGACTATAACCTGCGTGTAATAAACCTTTCCCGCCACATAACCTCCACAACAGTCATAAGAGAGTGAACTGCGGCAGTCCCCAGTGAGAGAGAGGCACCACCCACCTGTCCCGCGGGGGTGTGTCAGTCCCACCCCACAGGGAGCGCCACCCCTTGGTGAAGCAGAGCTACTGTGTATGTGTCAATCAGGAAGCTCCATGAATAGCTGAATAATAGTCGCTGAAAAATTTTCCATGAGTCAGCTAAGATGCAAATCAGTAGGCACGAATATGGGAGGTATGACTGTAATTTGTTGCATGAGACTAATTAATCCGTGTACAAAGCAACACTATTGTTAATCAGTCTCTGGATACAGAGGATACAGATGGGAAGCCTCACTCATCTGCTTTCCTTTTAGCTACTAATTACAACTGAAGAGTTTATAGATGTATTTTAAAAATCATTATTTAACTTACCCTTAAGTTATTTGAGCTACAACAATTTTTAATTGTGTTTTGAAGAACACCAACCAATTGGCAGAGTAGTACCCCATTATCAAGTTCTTCTAGCAGTTGTTCTGCTTTGACTTCCATTCCTTTAAAAAAAAGGTCAATATTAGAGTTACTCCGCAAAAGGTAAAGAAGTTTCATATGGAAGTTTCATATCAGTAGAAATACATAAGTAAACTATAGCCATTTAATTAAATTGTAATTAGACTAACAAAGCGCAGAAATATAAATTAGAATTAGTAATTTCCTGCCTCTAAGAGTTGGAAGCTAAGAAAACTTGAAATTGAAGCATGCATCTTATTGCAATTCTCCCAGCCATTCAGACTCAAATACACCAGACCTTAGTAGTACTATAGATACTAAGTGGTAGCATTGACAACAATACTGGAAAGTTCTTCAAAACTCATTAGACAGTGATTTATTTTTAACCTCACCCAGCAAGCCAGACAGCCAAATGGATAGATCTTCTTGCATAGGCACCAAAGTTGCTTCATGGCGCACAGATATCCATTGGTCATACAGGCATACATCTGCCAAACCCGGCCCATGTCTGGGAGTCAGAGGACTTCGGGGACTTAAAGGAAGGTCATCTCCAAACCACACCTGCAGAAGATTTCCGACAACTGAAGACAGGAGGCTCTAATATTTGCAGTCAGATGACAAAAACCCGTGGATCTGAATTATGCTGATAAACTATTATTTAAAGAATGCATTTCCCTTCAGATAGATACACCAAACCAACACAGCAACAATCAAATGGTGAAGTTCTCATTAGTAACTGCTGTGCCAAAATACTTCTACATTCATTCTCTTGACTTCTTTGGATTTAAAATTACATACTTTCTTGAATATTGAATAAAGGAAACATGCATGAAATGTGTGTGGATTTTTTTCCTCAGTACATTTTAAGCCATTAAATATGCTGTGTATCATATAGTTGACTAGACTACTGATTTCTCTGAGCAAACATCTCAGATGTATTTTGTGCTTAAGTCATTAAAAATTATGACATTAAAAGAGGAAACATATTCCCATGCAAGAATATAACACATTTCTTGAACACGAATCCTTAGCACTTCTCTTGAGGACGGCAGATTTTCAAAATGAGGGGTAGGCAGCTTACATTTCAAGAAAAGGAACACATTGAAATTTTGCATAAAATTCCCAGAGTCCTTCTGGTATTCTTAACTACTTTTCATCAGTTTGGTATGTGTAAAATATTCATTTATTTGTTTATACTTAAGTGATTAAGTAGAATATTTTAAATATACAGTCGACCCTCAATTATCACGGGGCCATGGGTCTTCCTGTCTCCTGCAAAGCCCTTGCTCCGCAAAGATAGGCAGCTCATGAATATGCAAATTAGCCCCGCCCATTGCACTTGCTCCCAGGCACCAGCACGGCAACAGGTGCTGCTCCCAGACCCCAGCACAGTGGCAGGCAGTGCTCCTAGGCCCAGCAGACACAGCAGTGTGACTGGCATACAAGCAGGGGAGTGTGGTGGGTGGGTCCCAGCACTGGCATGCATGGGCAAGCGGTGAAAGGAAGTGGGCTTTTTCCCCAAGGAAGTGGGCAGGGCTAATTAGAGTGATTTCCCATTGGAATGGGCTGCCAAGGGAGGTGGTAGAGTCACCATCCCTGGATATGCTTAAGGAAAGGTTGGATGGCATACTTAGTGACATGGTTTAGATGACGGGTTGGTGTTGGGTAGGTTGATAAGTTAGGTAATAAGTTGGACTTGATGATCTCTGCGGTCTTTTCCAACCTTGTTAATTCTGTGTGTGTAATTTGCATATTCATGACTGTCTATCTTTGCGCATTCGTTACTGTCAGCACATGTGCAGTTGTGAATGCACTGCAAAACATAGTGCCGTCTTCGTGGAGAAAACACCCCACAGAGAAGTGAACCCACAGTAGTAGAACTGCGAAGTAATGAGGGTTTACTCTATAAGGTTTTTAAAAGCATTAGGTTTTAAAAAACATTTCTTAATCACCAAGCAAGTTTTTCAATAATCTCAGTGTTTGACCGCAAAACCTTCTTAGGTAATAGCACTAAGAAGTGAAAGGATCACTTATAATAATTGTGGGTTATCAATTTTGACATATTACTCCACCTGTAAAATGGGAAAAGCATTACTTTTTCTTTTAATTAGAGGTAACCCTGGGGAGTCTAGTATTTCATCTGCTTCAGGGTAGATCTTCACATTAAAAAAAAAAAAAAAAAGTATTATACAGGTATACAGGATTCAAACACTTCAAAAGACATTTACCTGAACTGCATTCTGCATGGTCACCTGCATTTACATTAGTTTCTAACCCTGGGGAAAGATAAGAGATTTTTAATACAGTCTCTCCTGCTATCATGAAAATCCCAAGAAAAATTCACCAGTACTGTTTTGGAAGAATAAGAACTAGTCTAATCACGAAGGGCAGGGGAAAGAGGGGATTATCTTAATAGCTAAGGTATTGACCCAGTATTCAGTCAACTTCAGTTCTCTGCCCTGAAATAAAGGGACAGTTATTACAGCACAAAGTAGAAACCACCTTTGTATGCATAAACAATACTCCAAAGCTGGCACGATTTTAAGGAGCTGCATAGCATTTATTTTGCCAAAGAGAAATACAGCTACTTAAACTATTCTTGGATTTAACAGTGTTGGCATTCATCTTTTCCTTCTAAGTTGTCACAAACATATCTTGTACGTGTGTATAGATGGATAAATGCATCCTGAGTTTATACTAAATACTCTGAAGATTATGAAAATCTTAAAGCAAGGAAATAATTTTGAAGAATAAGATTTTTTCTTATAGAATCATAGAATGGTGTGGGCTGGAAGGAACCTTAAAGATCAAGTTCTTGCATACATACATTACAGAAATCAATGTTTTTATTAATTTCTGTTGGGATTGTGACTTTCCAGGCAGCATGCATACATCTAAGTTTTCAACCGAATGCTGCAAACTATTGCAAGAATACAGTTACGAGGCGAATTTCCTGGCAAAACAAACCTTCAGGAAAGTTTTAGAGGCAATCTGGTCAATGCTTTCTCCCCTGAAGCTAACACAGTATTTTCCAGAAATGCTTTCAACCGTGGAAAAATCCAGTACAAACTCCACACTGGGCTGAGGATTAGTAAATCTCTCCATGGAGGCTCCAGGTCTAGAGATATGCAGCATTACCAGGTTAGCTACATACACACATAGGAGACAGTATTTCTCCATCATAGTTCTCCACAGTGGTACCGAGGGGCATTACAATGTCAAAAAGTACCTATTTGTATCTTGCAGGCAGTTAAAAAACAATTTTAGTGCTCTGTCAATTCATAGCTGCAATAAAACATCTTACCGATTGAACTGAAAATCAGATTGTAGATATTATCAGATATTTTTAACTCATCCGTTTTCCTTCAAAAATAAGCAACTTTCCTTTCCTGCCCTGGATGTTTAAGCTTTGTATGTAGATAGCATTGTTCTCTACTCCAGCACAAGCCAGCCTTCCTAGGACAAAAGACTGAATAGCCCATCACAGAAAACACAATTCTTGCAAAAATTCTTCCACTTCATTCTACATCTAAAGAAGAATGGTGTCATTTCCTTCCTCTTTTTACCTCCCACTGTCTTAAACACATGTACTACGTAGCACTAGAGGTCAGGCATTTCGAACAACTTACCTCTATGACCAGCAAAGAAGCAACCAGTTTGTTTTCAGGCTGAAGCCACCTCCCTCCCTATACCAGAACTGCTAGCACTTCTCAGACTTTAGCAGAGACACTCCAAGGGGTATCTTTCCCTTTTTATTTCCAAGGAAGGGGGGGAAGGCATCCTCTCCTTGATGTAGTTTTTCCCTCTATGAATGAACAAGGGAAGGGCAGGGTATGTACCAAGCATTACTAATGAGCATGTTATGCTTCCCAGAGTTTTGTCCAGGGGAATACATTTTCCTTTGGCATAAGAAGCTATTGTCCCAAGGGAAGCTCTGTAAGAGGCTTCATTGATTAAAAAATAAATAAAACAACAGCAGAACAGCCAGTAGAGAAGTTGGTCTCATTAAAATAAGGAGTTCCATATAGGCTAACAAGAGCTCTGGCATATTAACTGCCAAGGGAAAACAAAAGGCAGCCTAATTCACAGGGAGGACTCACAACATGAACAAAGCAAAATATTCACACAGCAGCTATCACAAGAATGCTCAGCATCTGCAGTTTTGTGGCATGTCTAACAAAAACTAGTCTTACAAAATAAAAAAAAAGGAAGGAAAAAATAGGAGATTGAAGAAAATTGTAGCAATTGAACTTCAATGCCTGTTCTTCTAAAACAAGTTATTTTGTAAGCCCATATGCCAAAGGGGTCCCTAGAAAGTCAAATGGCTTCACTTATTGTCAGGGTATGTGAACAACACTTAACCAAAAACCCCTCTGATGATACGTACTACCCTGCACAAATTTTGAGATGAAGAGGTAATATAGTAATAATTAGCCATTTTCAGACCCCAAACAGTTCAATCTGAGATTGCAGGGAATACAGATTAATGTAGTTTTACCATGGATTAATGCAGCTTTACCACTTACTGGGAGAAGCATAGGATGAGAAAACCCAGAGGTCTGACACCTTCAAGTAGTCAGCCTGCAATGATGTAGAAAGTGCTCTGGTGAGGTGAATCCTGCAGTACCAGGTAGACTCATAACCAAATCTGACTTCTTTTAAAACCAGTTGGGTTCCCTGCATTAAAAAGCTGTACATAATGGATGAAGTAAGTATTTGATACTGAATTCTGGCAGTTCCACCTAGAACTGTGTCAGTTTCTACACATGCCAGTTTTATCAACTTGCCTTCATTCATCAGGAATTTGGTGTCCACTTCACAGTTTGTGAAAGGAAAGACCTCAGAATGAAAATACACCGAAACATATTTCCCACATAGCTTCAGGCCATGTCATTCCCATTTCCAGGCCAGCTGATACTCCCAGAGTCCCTTGGGACAAAAGACTGAGTAAGCCCATCACAGCGGAAACAATTCTTTTAATGATTCTTCCATCCCTCTTACTCTTTCTGGGAAGAGAATATTCTTTCTGGTAACCTATTTCTCCCCCTTTTTCCCTCTCTGCTTCACCCTTTAAAACAGAAAACCACCAGAAATTTGCAAGGGCTTCCCAACAAGGGGCCAACTAGCCCAGTTCCAAGCTCACCAAATGTAGAAGGCCTCACCACAAATCACACTCTCAGAAAAACACCTTGTTTCTGCTGGCCCTTCTGCTGCCAAGGGTCCTGTGGGATGGAAGGGTGTGCGTTCGGTCTCTGTACAGGAGTTAGATGGTGAGTTGGACTAGATGATCCTTGTGGGTCCTTTCCAACTCACAGTATTCTGTGATTCTGTGAATGTCACCTAGCCACACCTTACAGCTGGATCAATACAGTGACACTGATTCTCTGTGAGATGGGCAGGTAGCCCTGAATGATTTATCAGGAAAAGCAAGCACTGCCTTCAGCTGGCTGACTGACAAACCTCCAGTGAAGGATTAGAGCTATGGATCAACATAGCTCTAATGTTGATGAGAAAAATACACCTATCTATTGACATGTGGTATAGAGACAGGCATTTCCCAGGAAAGTGGGTGCAGACACACCCTGGACAATGACCCACACAGCCTTGCAAGACCACAGTCTGGCTCTGCTCTCCAAAGAGATGCCAGGCACTTTGCCTCAGGCCAATCTGAGAAACAGCAAAGTCAGCAAATACTAAAGCACTTTATGTAAAGACATATGCTCAAACACATGCTCTTAGATGTTACGCAAGATAGCCTGCTTAGTATCAGTTGTATCAGGATTTATAGATCACTCACTGGGGCACAACCCAACAAGACATGCTACACTAATTACAACCCATTCTGTAGCGCAAGATGAGCTGAGTCCAAATCCCATTTCACTTGACTGTACAGTTTACAAAGAAAGAAACAAACTAAAAATCCACTACTCCATAGATAGCTACAACATTGATGAAGCAGCCTTGGACTTAGCTTAGGTGGAACCTAAAGGGATTCAAAGGCTTATTAAAACGCCTTTAATGAGCCTTGGGTTAACAGGCTCATTAAAAATAACTTGGGTAGAGACACTTTTACATCTTCACCCTATAGTTAAGATATACAACACATCATCATCTATCCTATCATCACCCAAAGGCAATCACAACAGACTAACCCAGAGCAGCTGGAAACTGTAGATTAGTCTTGACAGTACCTATGGAAACCCCTATTTATAATCATGCTGAAATGAAAGAAGCTGTCATGGCAGCAGCTGTTGAAATCTACCACAGGAGAGTCAAGATTTTATTTGGTACACATATCCTAGCATGCAGAAGAGGTAGAGGTAGGAAGAGAAGAGGTAGGCACAAGAGATCCATTGAATGTAGTACTACTTTCTCCTCACTCTTCACTATAATAGCAATTATAGAGACTTTTTGTTGCATTACTGAGTCAGCAGGAGCTCTGCTTCCCTGGGGAGGCCTTAGGGGCACAAAAGAGAAAGAACCAGACTAGTCAGTCCAAAATGATGGGCTTTAAGGTGGCAATCAACTCCTTACATTAATGCATGCTGACTGCTCTCCTCGGGGACTGCCTTTCCACACCTCTCCATGAAGTGCACACAGGCAGTGGCAGTGCGCACACTCTCCCCTTCCAAATGGCAACAAAGGCCCTGGATACACCTGTCAGGGCAGAGAAACCCACTTGAAATCAGGGAGGAGCACTTCATCTCAACACCTGGCATCTCCATAGCAGACATGCAGACGGCTCTTTTACCACAGGAGCATCCAGTTTGGGGAGAGGCTGGTTAACACAAGGCACACTACCCCAGCTGCTCACTCACCTTCACAGGCAAGCTCTTCTCTCCCTCCCAGCTCCATCACACACTTCTTCCAGCAACATGGAGGGGAGCATTGCTCGATGCCCATACAGGAGGCTGCTGGCTGGCAACAGTCATGAGGAGTTTATTATGACTTAATATAAAATCCTGTCTTATTATGAAAGATGCACCCAGTAAAATTTCAAATTTATAGGTCAGTTATGCCTTGTATATCCTAAAGGAATGTGTGTATTTTTTTCCACGGCTTGATCTGATGCTATGCCAAGGGTGACACACAGCATCCCTGGAATATGGCCAGCTTTTGGGCAAAGAGAGGAGCCAGACGGTTTTCAGCTTATTAAGCAATATGAATGAATGTTTTAGCCAACACAGTTTGCACTGGGGCAAACTTCCTACAGAAACAGCATTGCATCCTCAAACGCTTGCATGGGGCACAGGAGAGACTGGTTTGAAGGCTGTTATGCAAAAACTTTCCCCTCTCCATTCCCCAGGGTAAGTCTCATGGCACTTCCCTTCCGACATCCGCACCAGAGACGCCGGATGGGAGCTGCTCCCCACGGAGGGGTGACCCGGCCGATCCCAAGAACCGGCTCAGCACCACACCGGGCTCAGTCCGCGCTGCACAGCGCTCCCCGACCCCTGCGGCGCTCAGCGCGTTTCCAGCGCTGCCCCTACACACCGGCGGCACTCACCGAGCGCCACCACTCCCCGAGGCACCGAGGCGGGCAGGACCCTGCCTCTGCACCCCGGCTCCTGCCCGGCACCACCCAGGCGCTCCGCACCTCCCGCGCAGCCTGGGCTTGGGGTACCGCCATCCCGCGGGGAAACCCCAGTGCGGGGTATCGTCCACACAAACCCACCCACTCACTCACTCACTCACTCGGGATCGGCCGCCGCACCGGGAGCGGGCAGCCTGCCCACACAGCAGCTGAGACGCGAAGGGACCCTTTGGCAGCCGGCGAGGGGGTCGGTCCATCGCTGCTCTCCCCGTCTGGGCTCACGTCGCTGGGAGCCACCCACCCTGGTTGCGGTCCCTCGAACAGCATCCAGACGCATCTACCTGTTACAGGGATGTTGCTGATGGTGTTTCTCAGAGCCATTGACCACTAACAATCGAGGTCATAAAGGAAAATAACTTGTTCATAAAGTACAGATATAAATTTTCCTTTGAAAGACCGACGCAAATGAAGCTACATGTTATGTCATGAAAAGTGTTCCTGTGTTTATGTGGCTTTTCTCCATAATTTGTCTTCTTGTGAAGAAATAACATCTTGCTCACCTTGCACGAACACATTTGACAGTTGGACAGCAAATGACTATGGCATTAACCATTTCAGCTAGTTTATTATCGTAAATGGCTAGAATACATATATTTTTAACAGAGGCAAAGCACAAAAAACCACCGTAATGAAAAACTGTGAGTGGGATTTTGCATTTCCTCATTTCTCAAGAGGAACTGTAACTGCAGTCATCTTCATCACTGAAGGAATTAACTGTGTTCCTCTGAGGAGCTTGTGAGCTCTTTGTGATCAGGCAGTATAAATACAGAAAAAGTTATACCCGTGTGTGAAGATCTCATAGATATACAATATTCTGTGCTTAGTGAACAAAATGACTTTTATGAATCCATGGCATGTTTCTATAAAAAAATAAAATGAACTGTGGGATACTTTTCTATGGAAATAAGTGTGGTCCTTTAAAAAGATATTTCTCCTATAATAAAAAGTATCCATCACTGCACATCCCAGATCTCACAGAGAAGAGGCGTGAATTTGTGATCATTTACTCTCCATGACATCAGCATCTCTGCGTGATGATGGTTAAACGTCCGTAATTCTGTGAGACGACCCAGAAGACATGCAAAGTGTTGAGGGTTATCTGGGTGGTGAAGTTTGCAGAATTTTTGTAGGATATCCAGCAATGGTTCCTGAAGCCTTTCCACAGAATCTCTGTCCTTTATGTATTGTCGATCTGGTTATGGTTTTAAAAGAAAAGAAGTAATTAGCAAATATATGCTCTGATACATTGAAATTATTTACGCTAATAAAGTAATATAAAAATATTCAACCATTTACACTGACCACTGATGTTCACACCTACCAAGAATATTTATTTTCAAATTAAGAGGAAATAAAAATGCTTAACATTGTATTTTTGCTTTAGGGTTTTCGTGTAAACTTTCCACTTCTAGGTATGTAAAACTCATAACTCTCTCAAAAACTGAAGTGTTTTAATTCCACAATGTTTCGCTGGAGTTTTATCATCATGTCCCCCTGTGGTTCTGCGCTGGAGTATGTCTTGCAATTCATTGCAACAACTTAGCAACAGCAGAAGTTCTTGGAGGTGAAATACTCTCAGGGAATTTGGCCAGTTCAGAGAGTGTTAAGCAGGTCACAAGAGCAAAATGAAATACATGTATCTTCATCCTCAGATGAATTTTTTTTGTTAGAAACTACTTGTCTTTCTATTTTGTTTTTGTGGAAGTATGCATTTGGGTACTTTGAGAGGGAGGAAAATAGGAGGATGAGGTTTCTGTCACTGAAATTTTTGGTGTGAAAAAATTCATGAGACACACTGATTCAAAAAGTGACAGAAATGCTTCACCTTCCCAACTTTCATGAAACCTGATTTGAAAACCTCAGTGTCTGGATTTTACCCTGAAGCATCATGTTTTTCTTCTCCTATTCCTATGATAGTCAGTTTGTTTGAGGCATTATACAATTTCTCCATATTTTATAGGTAGAGATGGTTAGTTTTGTGTTGTCAAAGAATTAGATTCTACAGCAAACCCTGTAATCAGGGCTGAGATTCCATTGTGCCAATACTTCTGAAAGATCTGTTTTCAACACTTTAAGAGGGCAGCTTGCTACTGTCCTGCCCTTAGTGTCTAGTGCTTGTCCACTAAAGGCTAAAGATTCTTTTTCTTCTAAGTTATAGGGTTTCCCAATTTCTCTCTGAAAAATGTGACGACCCACAATGGTCAATAGTGATGTTCATGTAACCACATGGGATTTTCCGAAGGAAGAAATCTGTTGTATTAACCAGTGAGAGATGCCAGTAATATTTTTAAGCAGGGCATTTAGCACTTTTTTTTCCTTGTAGACAAACCTAAATGATGTAGCAGGACATTTGGAGTTTGGAGTTTTGTATTTTTTTCTGGTTTAACAACTGAATATACTGAATAAGCATGTACACTCACTGCATTAGAATGTAAGTTTTTACAATTCTCAGATCACACTCCTCATGCTTTCTTTCTAGAACCATGAATATTTAATTCTCAATGAGAAGTTACCTGGAGATAGAATAACTATGGCTGTGAGCAGTGCATATTCTTCCTGTGTCATCTTCAGCTCTCCAATACTTTTATAAAAATTGAACATAGGAGTTATGAATTCATCTGAGATACCTGTAAGAGGAGAAAAAAAGTTATACCGTTTCTTGATTATTGAAACGATCCTGTTTGAAATAATTGCTACACTTCAATTATTTCATATTTCATATTGACTGTCTTGGTGGGAGAAATTTACTACCTGAATCAGACCTGATGCAAGACAGTTACAAAAATGTGAGCACATCCTTGTTTTCCACAGCAGACTACACTCAGGCAAGACTTGGCAATTTCTTTTTGCATAGTTTCAAAGTCTTCCTTTCAAACAATTATTTTTTCTCTACAAGTTTGTTCATCTGGCTCTTCAGGACAAGTCTCATACATGGTTTTCTTGTTTGCTGATGTTCTAGTTGTCCCTTCTTTGCAAAGCAGTCTCCATGTTCCCTGTCTCTTGCATTAGTTATATGGAAACCTCTCTGGTCACATGGTTTATTTCTAGCCAACCTTACTCTACAGCTAACTGCCTGTGTAGCCTGAAACTTTAGTTAGGTCTAGGATTACCTGTAGTCCAAGATCACCTTGCTGTCAAATACTACTACCTTAAAGCATAAAATAGGGTATTATGAAATACAGAGCCATAAATAATTAAAATCCAGCCCAATTTAAGGATGGGATCATGTGATTGTCTCATCATCAGCAAACCCCTTTGGGGTTACCAAACTGTGGCATGTCAATGGGGCTTCCTCTTGCTGACTTTGTCACCAAGTCACAATGTTCTTACTTAGCCTTAAATTTCAGATGTAGTCCATTCTGCTTTTTGGTATAAAAGAGAAGTAAGTCCTATGACATCACAATTATTTTTTTTAAATGATGTGTGAGTCACTTAGAACAGACACTTGACTACTGACAGCAGCTCCTTGCAGCACTGAAGCAGTGCCACTGATGCAGTGTAGACATCCAAACCAGTGGTTCTGCAGCAAGAGCCTTTTGGTCTTCTTTGGCTGAAAGTATGTAAACCTCTTCTGTTCTCACAAATGAGTGCCAGAGGATCTCTTGTAATTTTACTCTTAATTTTGAGCTGTTCTAGGAGAAATCTTTATAACTTGGTGTGGAAACCACATGAAATAATGTAGTTTTCAGTGTTGAGTACAACACAAAGCTGAAGTCCAGGATTCGTTAGGTTTGGAGTGCCTCCAGTAGGGGAAATTAAAAATGAAACTCAGAAGGTGGAACTTATAGAAAGGAAACATTAAGTCACTTGACTGTACTATGAAACAGTCACATTTTGCCGTGACAATGAATTTACTTCAACCAGTGGAATAGTTATGTGTCCCAACAGTGAAAGAATGGTCTCGCAGGGTGTGGTTTATTTTATGGCTAAGTCATGTATTTAAACGCATGACATGAGAAACCTATGTTCACTTTAGATTGCTAGCCACAAGACACTACTCAGTTTAAGTTAATTACGCAGATACACATGATGCAGGTCAGATCATCCTGTAGAATTTAGTAACACAGCTAGAGCTTTTAACAGAGCAAACAATAGTCATAGAATCTAATGTTTTGTGAGGTTTATGCTGTTAGTCATCAGCATTAATTACTTTAAATTTTGAACACTTGTTATTGCTAACTTTCGGGGAACCACCTGTCTCTCTCCTGGGTGATTTCATAATATGTAAGTAACGCATACCTATGATACACTGAAGTCTTAAAATTTACATGAATTTAGAAACAGGAAAAAAAGTAAGTCTAGCTGAGCCCTAAAGCAGAGCAAATGAATTCCTTTCATGGAAATTAATAGCTCAGCAACAACATGAGTGAAGTATAAGGCAAGCTTGATATTTTTAAAAGTCGCTGTGCAAGGTATCGCACTGCTGGGCACAATTGTCTCGGCAGCAGAAAAGAAATGGGAGGAACCGGGCTGTGACTAAGACTCCCATCATTTGTTTTTCTGACCATGAACTCCTCAAGTCCTGCTGTCAATATAGCAGAAATAGGATGAAAATGATGCTGGCGAACAGGGTACGGAACAACTAATTCAGGTTCTCACCGCTCCATACATTCCATCAGCATGCAGTAAAACAATCCCTGCCCCAGAAAGTTTATGAGCTAACACTAAGAAATTTAGGTATGAATGGCTGAAGCAAAAAAATGAGTATAGATGTGGAAGTAAATGAAATTACATCAGAAAACTTCTCCGCATTACTGTACTCCAAACAGAGAAATAATGAAAAATAGAAGAGATGAGAGAAGTAAAAAGCAATGCAATGGATCTGCCTTGACTTTTACTAAAGAGAACAGGACTTTGAAATCTTTAAACCTCTATATGTCACAAGATGTTTATGAACAAAAGCATGCAAAATGAGCAATATTGAGACTAGGATAGTGGAATTTTTTTATTAGCGATTAGTTTTGCCGTCATCTTATTTATGTTGGGATTTCCCTGCTAATTCATCACCCTGTTTGCACGTTACACAAATTTCTCTTCCATCACAAGAGGGGGCTGTTTTCTAATGTGATGGAGAATGCTACGGTTTGGATTTAATAAGTTCCATCAGAAAGACAAAATAGGAGACACAGGATGCTTATAATTCTTACTTTTTTAATTTAGTTTTTTTAGCTACTATACAAGATGTTGTCACTTTGACTCAGACTTTCAGAACAAGAATTAAAGGTGATTTGGTGCTTGTAAAAGAAAACAGTAGAGAAGAAATGAACTGCGTGACTTTCCCAATGTCAGGTGATAGTCCAAAAGTCAAGTAGATATAGTTATATTTCTGGTTTTAATGAGAACAGAAATGTTAGTTCTGTCTAACCTTCTTTATTTAGATAAAACGAGCTCCGTGCATTACTGCATCAGGCAGGCAGAACTTCCTGGTCAGTGCTAACAGTGCCTCCTTCCTAACTTCTTTTAAAAAAAGGTTTCAAAAACCTTGCTTCATGCAGGATTATGGCAGTAAGAACATGCTCATCCTTCATGAGCCATTGGACATAATTCTGAATTGCACAGATTTTTACCTAAACACCAGCCCAACTCAGTCATTTGCAGAAAATACTGCAGCTCATTTTCTTGATTTCTTGATGTGAATGCATAACTGTCTGTAAATCCAATCAGTGGGAAATATGAGTACAGCCTTGGAGCATCAGATTAGAGCAGATTTAAACCCATGAACATTATTCATTCATAGCCCCTTACTTGGATAATTTCATCCACACCTGTAGTTTAAGACACAGCATTGATTGAGACCTTGCCTTTTTTACAGTTTTGTTGCTATGATTTCTCTATAAAGGCAAGATGGATGATGCTTTCATAAGGTTTGCAGTTGCAGGCCATAAATAATTATCTGGTTAACATAATCCTGAAATTGTAATATCAACACAGTATTACCTACTTTTTGAGTGTTTTGTCTTCTATTTTGCCTGTTTGGTAAAACTAAACAATTAATTTATTGCAAGAAAGCTTGAGAGTACCAATTAACTGTAACCAGCACTGTGTTATTAATAAGATAAAGAGATCTTTTTTCTTGATAAACATGGAGGTGTCCATGGATATGAAACAAAGGATATGTTAGTAGATGCTTTATGCAAATAAAATATTTTAATTACTTGTACACGTACATTTTATCTTGCACAGTATTTTATCTACTGGGACTACTTTCCATGCTGCTTATGAGCTCTCCCTTCTGAGCCATTTCAATGCATCAGTGACCCTTTCAATACCGACAAAATTCACCCCATCGATGCTGAGTACCTAACAGTAAAATCTAGCCAGTGAAGAGGACACACCAGAGCATATACACATGACATCTCTTCTGTCTGTCGTCACCTTGTAGGGATAAAGTGGCTAACTTAAATGAGAAGTTAGCATTTATCCAGGAGAACTCACAGTCAGGATAGCAAAACTCTGGTTTTTTTAAAGCAATTCATAGGACTTCCAGGATGTTGAGCTGCTTGAGAGGGTCCAGAGAAGGGCAACGAGGATGNCCATAGGGTTGTTTTAAAAAAACCTAACCAAACCTATATGGGGGGTGCAAATAACATTGCCACATACCATCATTTGTCAGTGGCCTGAGTGCCTGCAATCAGGAGAGAAATGTGGTCCAGCACACAGCAGCAGCATCTGCACTGCCCTGAGCTAGACTTTGTAGGTAATGTCTATAGAAGTTTTTGCCCTACAGAAGCACACTTACACAAAAGAAAAGAGATCGAGTCCCTGACATCTGTTCTTGTTTTCATGAGTATAAATCTGCTCTGAAGATACGATTTAAATACTTTTAGCAACTTTATTTGTAATTCAGAAACATAGCACTGGCTAACTCAGTGTGGTAGATTGTGTGGGAAAGGTATGTGAATATGTGCGGTCCCTGATATTCCTCAATTTAAAGTGGCCCCAATTTCTAAATGTTTTAAACAGTGTGCGAGTTTTGAATCAAGTCACAGGATGGTGTGTGTCTCATTTCACAAGGATGCACAAGACCCTTTGGAGGATTAGACACTTTGGACTCATCAGTGAAGATAATTTCATTTTGTTTCTCTGCACAAACCCCAGTACAATGGGGTTTTGAAGCATTGCTGCTACTCAGTAACAATAACTAAATTATGAAAGCCAAAGACAATAGAAGTGGTTAGGTACCCAATGTTCTGATACCAAATTTTTCCTTTGGCTGCAGGAGTCTCCTGTCCAATTCAATGAGAAGTTTATATTCTACATTCAGTGGCAAAAGGTGGCCTCTTGCCAATGCTTTGAAAGTGTGGCTATTTCTTTTTTTCTCCTTGGATCTGACTGTACTTCAGCACCTGTATCCCTTTCAGGAAGACTACAGTGTAGTTCACAATGTCAGATGTCCTGCTGCCACCTTAAACTTTGTGTCCAGATTCTTCCATTTCTGTAAATATCAGACAGTATCTTATTTCCCAATACTTAAATTTGTAGAACAGCTCTGTAGAATAAAATGATGAAATAAAAATCTATGTCTCTTATGGCCACTGAAAGCTGGTATCTTTAGGAAAACAAACTACAAATGCTTATTGAGAAAACATTCAGTGTTTGGCACTGTTTTTTCAAAATATTGTACTGCTCAAGAATTGAGAGTTTGCTTTCAAAATAACAGACAAAACCTAAGGATTAAATTACTAGGATGTCAGTCTTTCACAGAATGAGTCAATTACAAATTAGTGTATGCATAATGAAACATCAAATAAAATGAGTAAGCGGCACAAATTCCCAATAACCTTAAATAAAAATTCTGTATTTCTCATTAAGTCTCAATATTAGAGTGGGTAGGAGAGGATTTCAGTCACAGGAGCAGCTAATGTAATAATTTCCATAACAGTTTATGGAAAGACCATCAGAGCACAAAGACAGTCTGCGATGCAGCAGGACTTGAGCAATATGCACAAGCCAAGAAATAAAAATACACCTCATCAGCATGAGAATGAAAATGGATGCTGATAGTGCTCAAAGGTCATCACCACCACATCTCTGACTTCTTTATCAGAATGAAACCAAAAGCATTTCATACAATCAGACTGAGGAAGGCATAAATAGGAGTAGATGAGAGCAGCTTCAAAGTGATATGGTGGCAGGTGACAGAAGTTTGGACAGCTGATGACTTTTAGGCAGGATCACCACAACCCTCTCTGATTTTATGAATAGAGGCATCAAGGCCTGACAAGAGGATTTATGTGATATTCAGGCATTTGTCTGCACCTAAAGGTTTGCAGAGAGAAGTTCTAACTAACAGCAATAATTTACAGCTGCTGGCGTGACAGTGTTTAGGATGCCACTAGGAGCCATGAATAATGTTGATGCTGTTTCTTCATTTTTTATCCATCAACTTAATTTTTAAACTCTCACTCAGCCATCACAAAATCTCTTTTACTGCTTTCTACTGTCCTTGTAGGTTTCTGTTTGCTGCCTTTTGTCTTTCTTTTTTTTTTTTTCTCCCCCAGTGAAGTGTATGTAAAGCAATGAGATGAACCTCTTCAGGCCACTCTTATCTCTTGGACCAGCCCATAACGTGATAATGGCCAGCTGCAAATTTTAGCAGCTTTTGTCTTTACTGGTTAAGGCTGGAAAAGACCGGTTGCATTTCTTCTATAATGTCGCATTTCATGCAAGCTACTATTCAAAATAGAGCCCTGGTGTTAAGTCCTATGACCTGCATATTTAACATTTTTAGTATTTAATGCTTATATTTTAAAAATATAACAGTATTTTTAAAAGTCATATTTGTAAGCAAAGATAACAGAAGAATTCGAATACCTTCATTTCATTCTGTTTAAACTTGGGACACCTAAAGATTATGAAAATTTAAGTCACAAATGTAAGTAGCAGTAGCAGATATTTTAAAATTATTTTAAAGTTTTATTTATTTCAATAGGTTCAGTAGCAGCAGTTAACAGTAAGATTTACAAGCTGCTTTAGTTGTTTACTGTCACAGCCTCATTAAATGGAGACAAGGAAAATTTTTTTAGGTAGGCTTGAATTTGCACAGAGCAGAGAAATAAAATATATTGAAAGGAATATTTTGTTCTGTACTCTGGCCTTTAATACAAGGAAAGAATGCAGTCAGCAGCAGTAAGCTGGATAAAACATTATCCTCTTGTAATATAAAGAGGGAGAAGTTCTAGCAACAGCATTTCCTCTTATGTCTCCAACTTGATCCCAGCTTGAGGGAAGATGTTTTAGAAAGCCTTTTCAAAGAGAAATGAGATACATATGTGTATACATGCATATACACATTAAAAAAGTTTTTGTGTTCCATTTCTTTGGAACTACTTCAGCCCCAGTTTTTATCTGATCCAGAATTCATCTTTAAATTTGAATATTCATGACTGCCCAATTTGAATATTCATGCATGTCAAGTCGCACATGCGCAGTCCTGGAACAGTATCACAGTATCACAGTATAGATAAGGCTGGAAAGGACCTTGAAGATCATCTGGTCCAACCTACAGCCCAACTAACCCAGCATCTATATCTAGATCATATCACTCAGCACGTCATCCAGCCTCCCCTTGAACACNACATCTAGATCATATCACTCAGCACCTCATCCAGCCTCCCCTTGAACACATCCAAGGTTGGTGACTCAACCACCTCTGTGGGCAACCCATTCCACATCCGGCCTCCTTAATCACTGAAAAATCATGCCGCTAAGATGTGAAGCCACAATATGGGGGGCGTGAAGTGGAAAAGGGCTGACTGTATTGAATTTGCATCTAGAACCAGTGGAATTTATCAGTCATTGAGCCTTTGATGGACTTTAAGAAGCAAAAAACATTCTGAGAACAGAATGCTGTATTTATGATGCTTCTATGTATCTTGTGCAACATCATTCAATTTTACCAAAATGACCCTAAGAATAGGGGGTTCCCTTAGCCACCTCCAGTAATATCCTAAAATCTTTTTTTTTCTTTCTTTCATACAATGGTGCAAACAATTTGAAATGGTGATATTTCTTCTTCGTCATTCTTTCATGCTTTTCATTGGAGATGTGCACTGTGTTTATTTGATACAGCATATTCATTCTCCTTGTAATGTATTTATAAAGAAACCTTTACCTTATAAGCTGTAGACTCAAGGCTGAGTTAGATATGTTCTAGTTAATACAAAGAACAACATTCAGATAAAGGTTTCAGTGTTAATAAACAATTTTACTAGATTTTAAGGTCCAAATATTGACACAGAAGTGCAATGGTGTGGGGCTTTTTTCTTCATCAAACAAGATACTTACCACTATTGCGAATTCTTTCTTCTAAAAGGACTGTATGTCCCGTAGGGAGTTTCCTACTGAAGATCTCAGCTGAACGGAGGAACATGGCTTCTACTGCTGAGCCCTTCAGCAAAGCAATCTGGTCTTCATGATCAAGGGTTTGGAAGCCTGGAGAGACACTGCATATAAGTCAGGTAACAATGATAAAAGTTTCCACTTCTTTCTGTCTTGAAATTCTTGCATGTGAAGTGCCACACATCTGCATAACCTCAATGTTGATGTCAGTAACGTTCCCAAGTGCTGTGGAAATTGAAACCCAGATTCCAAAACTGACACAGATTTGAACCTCACCAAATTTTATATGAGAATTACGTATCTATTTCGGTGTTCATGGTACTTTTAGAGGAACATGATAAGTAAAATCTAGTGGCATAGCATAACCAATACTATTTTTTCTAGCCTGATCCTGCTCCTTAATATCTTCTGTCATGTTTCCACCCGGGCTCTCTATATGCCTTTCCCACTGACATGCTGATTTCAGCCCTTTCCATGCTCTAATGGCAAAAATCAGCCATTGAAGCATCTAATTTCAAACACTCCATCTTCTCTTTGGACTAATACACTACTTTACTTAGAGGTTTCCTGATGTGTTTTAGATATGCATTTCTCTTTCGATTACAAATTTGCTGCCCAGAGAGGTGGTGGAGTCACCATCCCTGGAGGTGTTTAAGAGAAGACTGGACGAGGAGCTTAGTGACATGGTCTAGCTGGGGGGTGTAGGGCTGGATGACGTTGGGCCCCTTCCGGCTCGGAGTGGCCTGCTAGACTGTGAGGGATCCAGGTTGGTGTTATGCCCTGCGATGTGCTCTCGGTCTCCTTACGGGTGTTAGATGGTGAGTTGGACTAGATGATCCTTGTGGGTCCCTTCCAACTCATAACATTCTGTGATTCTGTGTGATTCTGTGATTTCCTGCAAGCCAGTATCCCAGTCAACATAAAAGAATATAGTTACTACTGCATTGCTAAGCTTTGAAGCAAGTCTGTGACACACAGAGAAAGGACCAGGAAAATCACATTTTTATAGAGCCAAGTGTTAAAATGCTCCTTCCTTAAATATAGGGAATCTCTGTCACGACCCAGTGTTCAGTCTTGAGGTAACATTAACTTCAAAGTTAAAAAAATACTAATTATAAAATCAGATTTTCAGTGTCTGTCAATAACCCATGGTTCAAGGACCATGAACATTGGTACCACCACCAAGGGGAAGTTCTTGTGTGGGACTCAGAATCCAGGTGATGTTATGAAATAGAGGCATTGCTAGAAAGGCAACAAATAACATGAAGCAGAGTCTGGCAAGTGTTAGTGGAGGTTTAGAGGCAGATTATTGGGCATCGCAGCAATATATGAAAATAGAATCTCTCTAGAGACACAATCCCTTTTCTGAGCATTTTGTTTGTCATTAGGTAAAGAGTGCCCATCTCAGAGTGGCAGAGTTTGAATTATTCAGAGTATTACTCTTCTGAGCACAAAGCACCTTTTATTTAGACAATGTCTGAACAGCGTGTAGGAAGAGGAGGCATTTTCATGTAATTTTCAAAAGACACACAATTGCAAAATGGCAACTAAAAGGCATGTTAACTTGGCAGTAACAAAATATGCACCAACACACTGGATGTACCTGGTAGTTTTTTAGTGAATTCCACAAGAACCTGCACATGACTTGTAGCCATTTCTGTTAAAATCAGAAAATTTCCTTCAGCGCTGAATTCTTCATTTAACTGTTAAAAATCAAAACAAAAAAAGAAATCTGTTAATTTTCACCGATATTTCACATTTAAAAGCATAAAATATAAAAACTGTTAGACTTGACCAGGCAAGAGTTCCACTTAGCACAGCAATTTGTCTCCAATGGTTGTCAAAACCAAGTATTTTGGAATGCAATGTAAGAAGTAAAAGAAGTACATAATGTCTTTATCTCTGGAATATGTCTAGCAATGATTTAGGAACTTACTGAGCTAGAAGTCCTATGTCTACTATAATACTTAACCTAAAGCCTTGTTATAAATGGATTTATCTATTTCTTTTAACAATATAATTTTTGTTTTGACCTCCTCAGTCTCCCACAGAAATAAGTTCCACAAGTTAATAAAGGTTTATTCAATCCTCCCCCTGGAAGTGTCTTCATTTTAGTTTGCAAAGTTCTTGACTTAGGAAATTATTTTCTATAGTTGTTTTGATATTGTATTGGTTTTACCTCTTTTTTGCTTTTTGCTTTTCTTTTTAAGATTGAACATTATAATTTTATTAAAAAATTGTATCTCTTTTAAACTCTTTTTTTCCTTTTCTCCCTATTTCCCAGACTTTTTCCATCCTACCATGAAAACTGGGAGTTCTTAAACGAAAGTGGAGTTTTCTAGAAGATATAGAGGAAAAATAAAGAAGAGAGAACAAAACTAAAATCCAAACATGGAAAATGTTGGAATTCATGTTAAAAATAAAATAAAAATTTTCAGACTTCCAGGCTGGTGTCTTTATAGAAAATAAGCTGGATAGCAAATCAGACTCAAACCACTGCCTATACTGACAATGCAAAAACCAGAGCTCCAGTTAATTAGATTTAAGCACAGAAGTGTTATTCTAGATTTGAAAGCTTTTTCGTAGCATTTAAGTTTGATGAAAAGGTAGCCTAACTATTGACAGAATGGGAGAGATTCTGCCCCACTTGCAGCAGACATTAAATTTAAGCTTTTACCCATAGTTTGCTCTGCCACTTACTATACCTACTTATGTTGGCTACAGCTTCACTATCCAAATCTCAAAAATCAGTTCATCAATATACTTACTAGTTTTTTTGACACCTCCTGTGGTATTTGTTGTTTACTGTATGAATCCATGATATAATCAAGAAGGTTCTGCTGTTCTGGGGTAAATTCTATTTTCTCCTATACTGGCAAAAAAACCCAAAACAAACCAATAACAAAAAAAATCATGAAATGCAGTCATAGAAAATATCTAGAATTTCTTGCTTTAGGCAAAAGCTATACATCAATTTTTCACACTTGGAGACCAATAGATAAGAGGTTTGCTTCTCACAAGATTTTTATAGAAATATACAGAAGAGAGGTCTATGCAAAATGTTTTTAAACTGCGAGGGTTTGTGTAGTTAATTATTAAAATAAGGAAATGTTTAGCAAATAACCAGGTGTGTTCAAGATTTAATATCTAGATGTAGATTCTAAGTTAGTTGGGATATAGGTTGGACTAGATGATCTTCAAGGTCCTTTCCAGCCTTATCTATACTGTGTGTGGTCTGTGATCACACATCACCACATGTGATAAATGCCTGATATATGTACTACAGAAGAAGTACAGTATGGATTTTATAGATGCCTTACAGAGTTTGGATTAAAAATATCAGAGTTGATTCTAAACTCAAGGTACTTCCTTGGCTAGGTAAAAGATCGAGTTCTAATTAATACAGACAAGTCCAGAGAGTTTGCAATACTATTCACTGTACTGGTCACATTTAAGAAAAAAAACACTATTACTGTATGATCTACTACAAGAATTCTCTTACCCTATATAATTTAGTTGTAGAAGTTACTTGTTTCACATCCTGGCCTTCATTATCTTCGTTGACTGACTGATCTGCAGGCTGCTTCACATTTTTCCGTAGCCTTTTTGACTTGCACTGTATCTCTGTTAACAGACCTAGAACACATAATCCAACATGAAGCAATTTGATTTATATATGCTTCAGGCACAAAACTGGTACATAAACATGCCCATGAATGCCCTTTACACTAACAAACTCATTCACCTGTGCAGATCGTTTCCTGAATGTGTCATTTCTTTGGATATGAGTCTAATGAGACACGCTAGGTGCACAATAATGAGTAGTTTAGCCCAGATGGAGCTCATCTGCAGTGCAAAACAGTTGGTTCTGGTGACCCAGTACCCATGCAGTGAGCATGTCAGGGGTCTTGCTTTGAACCAGCTCTAATCTATTCTTACAGATCAAACATATTAGTTATGGGAGTGTGCTGGATTGTGCCTTTGGTTTAGTTTTAGGCAAAAGAAAATGCCTTCCTGTGCTCTAAGACGTGAACCAAAGTGTAATAAGTTAAAACAACTAGAAAACCATCATCAAAAGTGTGCTCCTCATCTGATCCGGAACAGTAATCAAGGTGCATCTCTTTTTACACAAAGGGCATTGGATGTTTTCAATGATATTTAGTCAATATTATGTCTGTTGTGCAGAATATTCAGCCAGAAAGCCCTCTCAGAAGAGTAAACTCCAAGGCTTTAGCCATTACTATGTCAATATACAGATAGACCAATAGGCAAATATGAAGAATTAACTCAGGCTGGCAAATATACCTTGAAAATGTATTTATTTAAAATGCTACCCAACTGGTTTTACCGGTTGGTTTTTCATTGTATTAGAGGACTGGAGAAAGCCCTGGTTTTATTACATAATTTCACTTGCCCTAATGAAAGGATTTCTGCATTCGTGGTTTGGGGGAAGTTCTTGGGTTTTGGTGTGGGTTTGGGGTTTTGGGGGTTGGTTTGTTGTTGGTTTTGGTTTGTTTTGTTTTTTGGTTTTTGGGGTTTTTTTTTGTTCTAGGCTACTTTTCAGTACCTTGAACCAGGGAGCACCCTTGTGTGGGTGTCATAAAACTATCAATTTGCTTGCACTAACGAAAGAAAGGGACAATAAGTACCCTACACAGCCTGTGGAAGACAGTCAGAAAGCACAAATGAACAAGAAAACAACTAAGTATTCAGATAAAAATAAACCTATCAGCATGGGAATTCTTTCGTTCTCTTTTAGCTTCTTTTAAGTATCCTTCCCATTCTTCAGCTTTGAAAATGCAGAGTAGGAAAAGAAGCTCATTCAGTGAGTATATGATGTGAAGGAAGATACCATGAAAAGAGTGAATTTCGTTGTGAATGTTTTTAATTTCCTGTTTAAGCCCTATATAAAATAACCTACCTGAACCACTGAGAGATGAGGAAATTTACATGATTAAAATAAGAACTGAAAATAATACCTTGAAAGGAGGGAATAGGAACAATGGAGATAATACTAATTGGCATCGTGCCATGTTATTTGTGGTGCCACACAGTACCATAGATTTCTTTTTCTAAATTATTCAGTGCATTCTTTGCTTCTGTTAATGGGCTTTTTCTATTTTCTACCAGCTGAGGATCTGGTTTACTACCTTCCTAGGGAAAACTGGCTTTACATTTGCCTTAAGCATTAAGAAGATTTTTCTCATGCTTCCTGCTATTGAGTATTACCTTGACATCTTATTCTGGCTCCATCTAAGTCAGTTGAAAAACTCTTGTGTGAGGCAAGACTTTACTTTTTACCTCAGAGTTATCTAGGTTTCAATGGGTATCAAATCCCAGGAAGAGTGGTAGAAGCTGGGTCTTCCCTAGGTAGGCATTTCACCCAAGAAAAGTGCAGTTTAGATCAAAATGACAGCAAATTACTAAAAATTATGGTGGTAATTTTAGTCTGCTTGTAGTTTGCGTATAAAGGACAGGAGTAGGATTGTTGAGTGGCTATGCTATAAATATTTATAATACTTTACCCATTTGTCCAGAGAAAAAAAGAATCCACAGAACTTGCAATTACAATCCTACAAAATGCTGAAGTAAAACAAAGTTCAAGGTAACCTTTTATTTCTTAGTCATATTTTTTTCACATAAATGCTCTACACCACTAGAAGTTACGTGTTTTATTGTTCTGGATTGCCTTGAACTAAAAGTAATTATATAGCACACTCCTACTTAAAAGCCATTAAATTGGGCCTTGCCAAACATCCTCATTGCAGTGCATTAGGGCACACTTATGGTTAAGTCATGAGTAACACATGATACCCCATGTTCCCATTGCAGAGAGAGAGTCAGATGGCAGTGGCTCTCACTGGCTTTTATGTCACAGATGCCAGTTTGTGAAAATGATAGGCCAGTATAAAAGTTTCATGTGGGCCCAGTCAGTATTATTTACGCTGACCTGGTTTTTTTTCAGCAATGGGTTGTTTCTTATGTCACACTGAGAACTCAAGCTATTTTGAACCCTCAGAATTCTGGAACAATGGATCAGGGATAAGCTCCACAAGGGACTTATTTCCTCTGACACTGCAGGACACATTGAGTTCTCTCGTGGTGGTATCTGCTCATATATTTACATATTGCACGAGAATATGTCATATCTCAGGATCTTTGCAGACTGTTCAATTTGCAGAATGGAAGATTAATTACATTATGCTGGCAATGCCTTCGAAATACTGATGGAGCTTATTGTTTCTCACATAACCAGCAGTTAATATAGCATCTTCTGATCAGATTGAAGGATAGAAATATATTAAAAATTCCAAGTAGATTAATTTCCTGTATGAAGCTAAATTGATTTCCCACATACGTATATGTTAAAGTGATTTGAGGCATAAAGAAAAATAAATTGTAGAAAAATATATTCATGGAAGGCAGAAGAGTAGATGTTTAAAGACTGTTTTCAGGAGCAAGCTTGCAAAAATAGTGCAATAATGCAAAAAGGAGCTTTAAATATGGTCAAAGTTGCACTCCAACTGCTGTTCTATGTTATCCAGTTCTATGTTATCCAGTTTGAAGCTCAATAAAACTTGTAAACTGTAAGCCTGAATAGAATACTTACTTTAATATGAAACATTATTAAAATCCATTAGGTTCACTTCTGGAGGCAGTTCTACTTACATGCATATATGCAAGGCAGGAAAATGAATAGTGCCATGAGAAAAGCTAATGGGACTATAAAAAAGGGCTAGCCCTTAGCAGACTTTGCCTGATTGCTGGGTGAGGTCTGGGAACATACACTTGGCAAGTCTGCAGACATTTCCTTGTAGCAACACTCTGGCTCCTTTCTTGACAATGACATTGTTTGTGTGCCAAAATTTGGACTTGGCTAACAAGAACTTAACAGGAAGAGCCCTGGAAAGAGTAGGAAAGAAAAGCACCGGGGCTTCCTTGCTCTGATCTCCCCAACACTGCAAACTCCTCCCTCCTGGGGAGTCTCCCAGTAGTGAGGACACTTGCTTTCCCTGACTGCTTTTCCTTCCCACTTAGGCAGGCTAATAGCTGTCATGTAGTGCAGGACAGCCCTCCCTTCACCATTTGCTCAGCTTCTACACTTTGGCCTCCCTGACTACCAACAAAATCCTATTGCTTATAAGTGTATTTGTCTTTTTCTACAAGATTTGATGCACAGGCACAGCATAATCTTTAATGCACCTACCCACTGCCAAATGACATATTTTATAATGTTATTATTAAAACCAAACTAATTAAGCAAATAGAGTATTTGGTGCACACTCTGACTATATGATGCAAATACCTGTATACATACATTCAGCCAACATGCCCATTTGCTTGCATTTCCTTAGACGGCACTCCTGGCATTTTCTCCTCATGTACATGTCCATCTCGCAGTTGCCTCCATTTTTACACTTGTATACTGCATTTTTTGTGATACTTCGTCTGAAGAATCCTGTGCAACACAGCAGTGATACAGATGAAAGAAAACACTCGAAGAAGTAGAGCCATCAAGTTGGAGAGCACCTGTATCTGCACTGGATTTTCTGAATGACGTGTTCTGCCACACTACAAGTTTCTTTCAGTGTTTGGATGACTGCACTCTTGATATTCGTATGGGCCAAGACATTAGACATCAGTCCTAAGTGAGGTCCTGGAATTGTGAATGTTGTGAAAATTTAGACCCAAATCTGAAAACAGCCAGGACCAGGCTGAACACCAGCACTAGAGTCATAAGGCAATACCATACAAATCATCAGTAAAAGAAAAAAAGAGTCTGTTAGGTCTCTTGAGGTACAAGGATATGCAGAAAGAGAGTTGAATAACTCATCACCCTTCCCCCATCTCCTGGGAGCAACAGAAGCTCCACATAGTGGTCTGCTCATCCAACCCTAAGTTTAATAAGGAAGCTCTCTTGTATCTTCCTATTGTAGGTGTGGCCTCCTCCCCTGCTTACAAGACACTAGCCTTAATCACTAAATATTCACTCAATATTGTCCACTTGATGAGTTAAGTTCACAGGATCACAGGATCACAAGATATTTTGAGTTGGAAGGGACCCACAAGATTCATCTAGCCCAACTCCAAAGCGAACGCCCACATAGGGGTGGAACCCACAACCCTGGAGCCATGGGCTCTCTCCATCTGAGCCTCAGTTATCACCTAATTTCACCTGCACAGGCAGTCTTTGCTGTCAGTGTTTCTTGAACTTTTAGTGTAACTCGCTGTGCCATCACAATCTCTTTACATTGTCCTTTATATAGAATAAACTATTTAGAATCACCTACAGACACAATCCATTTTCCTCCCCATATGAGGGCAGGTTTCTGAAATACACTCCTAGGAGCTCCTACTGGCACACCATTGATTTATACGGTGCTTCAAACTAGAGCTCTTTGTAAATTTACATTTACCAGAGCTATTCAAAAGGCTTTTGCTTTCTTATCACCACTGACTGGCACAATAAACTCATGATTTTCCAACCTGGCACTTTGATGCACTGAGAGAGGCACCAGATAAGACCCCGTCTCCTATATTCAGATCATAGAGCAAATCTGTATATCAATCTAAAGAATTTCTCTATGTGTGTGCAGAATATGCTCAGCTAAGTTACCATCCCACCAAATCTAAGCAAGATAACAAATGACATGAAGATTTTGCCATTGTCAGACGATAATTTCCAAAATTTGATCCATGTTTCTATAGTTGCATAATCTTTTTCAACCACCAATGTGTAGCAACCAGTAAAACAATTCCATTACCTGATCATAAAAAATCTGGCATTTCTCTGAATCTGCTTGAAATCTCTTCCATGCTGCTCATTTTATTTGCTGCTTTTCAAATAAATGCAGTTGACTGGCATCAATCTCTTTTGAAATGCAGATCACTTAGAACCTCCAGCAGCCCCAGGCATTATGTTTATTCATCATGCACACGGTTTTAATATATTACCATTTACTAGTCAGAGAAGGAAGAAAAAGACCTGGATTTAAGCTGTAGGTTCTTACTGTCAGTTGCAGGCGACTGCATCTGCTTTATATTGTTTATGGATTTTATTTGTTAACTTTAAATCCTGTAATTTATGACACATTAATTAGCAGTAAATGTTGCAAATCTCTGCACAAGTATTTATTACACTCTAAGGCTCATTGATGACTTTATCACTCAACCTATCTACAAGGTATGCATTTGCTTTTTAATAGGGGAACAAAGAAAAATAACTTCAGTAAATGAATTTTTTCAGGTATGCAAGAATGTGAAAGAAGAATGCAAAAATATGGATACAAAAGCTAAGAACAATTAAGATTCAAGCAGTCAAATATTTTCTATGGAAAACAAAGGTTTGGAAAAAATGAAATTATGTGAAATTAAAATTTAAATAATTCTTTTGGCAAAAAGTAGTTTTAACCCTACTCTTGCTTCAGTTTTATCATTAAGTGATTCTTGAATATGTGTGTTCTTGAACAGACTTCCTTGTAATTAATTTTGAAATTAGTTTTCGGTGTGAATTACTCATATAAAATATACACTAGTAATTGAAAATGAACGTAAACTACCTGAAATACTTTATATGTGACTTTCTACAGCAGGAGGACTTTTACTAAAATTTAAAGGTAGGTCAGAAATGGCATATGCTAAACTAACAAAGGGTTAGTAACCCCAAAAGCTGATGGTTTTTCTGGCACAGTCTAATTTTTATCTGATCTTGCCAAATTACAGACAGCTCATGTTGGCTGGAAATGTTGAATTTGCTTTGTTCTCTTAGAGAATCATGAATATGATTTATTATGGTTGAGTTGCTTCAATGTCACTGATGCTGCTTTTTTCCTTACAGAAATTATGAAAGTTGAAAGGGGCAGCTGTAAAAAGTGTAGCTGAAAGCTCAGGAAATCCCTGTTCGCCTTCCTGATTGATTTAAATTTAAAAGTTTTTGAAGTTCACAACTGTTAAGAAATCACCTGCTCTGCCCTGTCAGACCATCAAGATATCTTCTGGCATTCCTTCCCCCCGTGCCCACTTGGTGGGTGTTAGTGAGGAGAAGTAGAAAGGGGGAATCCCTCTTTGAAAGACAAATTCTCAGTCTGGTGTGAGACACATGAAGCAGTACAGGAGTGATTTGAATACTGCAAAAACTCATACTGCAATCCTACAGTGAGGGAATGGACTAACTTTCAATAGTCGTAGAATGGTTTGAGTTGCAAGGGACCTTAAAGATGGGGACCTTTACTTTCAGCAGAACTTACACCATGGCTTTATTAAACAAGCACAACACTATGTCAGACTTATTCTGTAACATCTGGAAATGGCCCTTAAATCCCCATATTACTATGCAGACTGAGGCTGTATCAGAATGTCTTTGATATCCATCTGCCAAGGTTACCCCAGAAATGGCCTTGATAGTAGCTGGTTTAAGCACAGTGTATTGCTCCTTATACAGTAAATGTTACGCAAAATATTAATGAAATAGTTCATACCTATTCATTAATAGATGGTAAGGCATTAAAAACATATATAGCAGTGTACACTTCTGCCAATATCTTCAGCAGAGTAATCTCCCGAGGGACAATAAATAAGATCTTAATATATTCCCATCTGCCTGAAAAATAAAACTAAAAAGAATGGGAGATGTTGCTGAATGCACTACCTGAGAAAAAAATGAAAAAAAAAAAAAACCAGCAGGTTTATCATAGAGGATTGAATCCCATAAAAATCTGTGCAAAACCTCTCAGTTTGAATAAGAACTTCCACAGCATCAATGGTGCACAGATGCTGTAAGATGAGCACTAGTCTGGCAGAAATGCATTTGCATATTATTGTGGACACACATTGAGAATGAATTAACAGTCTTGTTGCAAAAAGAAGGGCTAATCTCATACTTGAGTGTGAGACACGGACATATGAGGTAGTTCTACTGCACTGATAAGAGCACAACTGAATTACTGAACCTAATTTTGGTCCCACATGCTTTGAAGGCAATGTATGCCCATATGAAAAATTCCATGGATAGAAAAGAATGATCGATGTCTAGAAAACATGGTATTTACTTGTCAAAGAGAATTACTGTCCTCAGCACATCATTTTACTGAATCAGCTGGCACTTTGATCACCTCTAAAGTTTATTGTAGAAACAAAATGCATTATCTTTAAATAATTCAACTTTTACTGTGTTTGTTAAGGGTACTATTCTTTGTAATTGATATTACAGTCATGAAACAGAACAAAAACATAAAATAGATTATCCCAATAAAGCAGTAAAATTATAGTTACATCGAGTAATTCAAACTGAATCAGTAAGGAGGTGGACATGTATCTTTTGTCAACATGGGATTTAGTTTGAATATTTGCCTGGTGATTTTAACCTCTCTTCTAGAAACTTTCTTCACAAATTTCAAAGTTTGGAAGTTTAAGTCTTTGAAAAGTTGGTAAGACATCTAATAATGGAGTTAATAGAAGTAGGAATAGCTTACAAACAGAATAAATGTATGATTACTTGGGATCTTTACGTCAAAATTGAGTTTAATCTGCTTTAGATTGACAGCTTAGTTAATAAGTTAATTCATAATGTTTTACTTGAAGAGTATTCACACCGACAACAGAAAGAAATTAATCTCTACTTTACTGGAATTACTGAAACAAATGTGTTACCTTTGACTCTATTCATATTTAGACTGGTTCACTAATGTGGTTTGCTGTTTCCTCACAAATGATTTTGAGATAGATAAAGCAAAAGCCTGAAACAAGCTCAAGGTCCATTCTCTGTGACAGTAAATTCCACATTAAGATATTTTAAGATGTATTAAGATATTTTAGTGCTTCAGAAGTGTCCATGATTTAGCCTGTACCCCTAGAATAGAAATGATAATGAAACCTTTATTGAGAGAACAGAATGAAAAACTGGGGCACTATTCCTCTGGCTGTAATGTACCTCAGCCCTGTCACAGAGTGACCATCTTTGGATATAATTGTTGGCATAACCGTTTGTCCCTCTCTGCTAAAGTATCTGGCAATCGTGTTTCTAATAATGGCAATGATTTTCTAGATCTCATTTATCCTGATACCAACAGATGAATACTATTCTCCTGAGAATCAGGATATTTTTCCTGCAGATACCACCTGCTCCCTGAGAAAGCTCTCTCCCTAGAGATAGGGGCTGTCCCTGGAAGAAAGAGTCAAATTAGAAATCCTTTCATTTCACAAACCTGAAGACATCATATCCTTGGGCATCTGGGAACTGCAGGTAGGGGCTGACAGCTGTCACTTCCTTTCAATGCACAGTACAGGAGGTACTTGGGCTGGTTTTACAGATATTTTCTGGGGCGGCTTACCACCAAACTGCCAGAGACCTCCATGGATGTGGTTCCTTCCACAAGCAGAGAACAGCATGAGCAGCCTCCACAGACAGCAGAGACAAGCTTCCAGACTCCACGTGTTCAGTCTGGAGAAGAGGAGGCTCAAAGGGGACCTCATTGCTGTTTACAGCTACCTGCGGGGAGGTTGCAGCCAGATGGGTGTAGACCTCTTCTTCCAGGCTGACGACACCAGAACGAGAGGGCACAGCCTCAAGCTACCCCAGGGGAGGTTTAATCTTAACGTTAGGAAGCGGTTTTTCACGGAGAGAGTAATTGCATATTGGAATGGGCTGCCCAGGGAGGTGGTGGAGTCGCCATCCCTGGAAGTGTTTAAGAGAAGACTGGACGAGGAGCTTAGTGACATGGTCTAGCTGGGGGGTGTAGGGCTGGATGACCCTGGGCCCCTTCCGGCTCGGAGTGGCCTGCCAGATTGTGAGGCATCTAGGTTGTTATTATGCTCTGGGATGTGCTCTTGGTCGCTGTGCGGGTATTAGATGGTGAGTTGGACTAGATGATCCTTGTGGGTCCCTTCCAACTCATAATTTTCTGTGATTCTGTGATAGAAGGTGTTTTTCAGTTTACCAAGACTACTGGTGCTCTAGAGCCATAGGTTGGCCTACTGTGCTGTGTAATCACAAGAAAATGATAGAAGATACTGCCAATCCATTTTGGGGAAAACTCGGAAGAGGGTAAACAAGACCTAAACGCAAATATCTAAAATGTTTATTGACTTGGGCAAAAGTAACACAAAAATAAAAAAATACTCAGAAACAATTGCACTTATTAACTGAATTGCATTCTGTAATTAATTTCATCCTACCTTTGCATCCTTCACAAGTAAGGGCATTGTAGTGGTACCCAGAGGCTTTATCACCGCAGACCACACAGAGCTCTTCTCCTTTCACTCTTCCAGTAGAGTGACCCAGTCTAGGCTTTTTGACTGTAGGATTATCCATTATCTCTGTCTCCCTTGTGAAAAACGTCTCTGAGGGTAATCTCCTGAGTTCATACATCCCAGGGGAATACCATTCCTCATGCTGTGGAGGGTAGAAGCCTAGGTTGGAGTAATAAGGTGGTGATGAAATCTGAGGCTGAACTTGGGGAAACGGCACACTGTTGTACTGTGCATAAGGTGACACATCTGCCTCTTGCACTGGAGAACTCATTGGTTCTGAAAGGACACCTGGAAAATAATAATGCAAAACCAATTTCTGTTACTACCATGAAACTGTAGTTATCAGAGAAGTTTCTACTTCCAGACATCTATCTCAAAAAACTAGCAAAAAAAGATTGCGTTATCTGAGCGCTGAATTACTACACAAATACACTAAGTTTTAAAAATAACTTAGTCATTCTCAGTCACTCCTCTATCATTGGTGGAAATGTCAGGCACTGGCACTCACATAAAAATAATCTCGAAATATATTGTGTAGGATATCATATAATTCTTCAGTTTACAAGAAAGAGCAATTCACACCCCAGAGAAGCTAGCAACTCAAATTAGATCTTACAGTAGAATACAAGAAATCCAAACAAATGGCATAGATGAAAGCTTGATCAAGATTCAAACGTCATATTAATTTCTGTTCAATTCAGAATTAATACATCATGACAGAGAAAAACTACACTAGGGAAAAATTACAAAGGTGAGGCTTAATTAGAAGACTAAGAACATGAAAGAAACCTTCAAGAAGGCCCTGAAAGAAGGAATCATGAAGGAACAGGGAAAATATTCCTACTGTAAGTGGTGAAATGCAATCTTCACACCATCCAGTCTCCAGTGCCAGCCAGCCTCTGAAACCTGGTCTCCAGCCCCTGTAAGCCTGTGTTGTTCTGTGCAATTGAGCAGTTCTCATAGGAAGCACCTCTGTAAGCCAGCGTTAGTCACCTCTGAGCCAACAACAGAGCTGGTAGTGGTATGAGTATGAGGAGTGTCAGCCTTTCCTGTCAGGATCAACACAGTATCTGGAGGCTACCTTAACTTTGCTCATTAAATTGCCCCTTTAACATTGCAAACAACTTAAGTCTCGGTTTTTTTACATGCTATGTGTACAACAACATCTAACAGTCCCTGGATAATGTAGTTAAAATCAAGTCCATGTCAAACTGCTGAAAAGCAGAATTTAAAAGTTGTTTGCAAACTACTTCATCTTTTCTGTTGGAGAGAGCTACATCTTGCTGTTTCATGAAAACACAGACACATCTCCTTTAATAATTCCAAGAAGAGAGTCTGAGAAAAATAGTGCATGTTTCCAGGAAGATGACCAGTCCACATTTATTTGAGGCAAGAGCAGTATTTACAAGGAAATCTTAGATTAATATTCACTAGTGACCATCACTTAACAGTGCTTGAGAAGAACTCCACAAACATTTTTGCTGGCATAAAATGGGTCCTGGGCAAGTGTCCTTCACTTCTGAGGAATCAGAAACAATGAAGAAATGCTAACAGTTAAGAGGAGGGAACATCTGTAATAACAAAAAAATTATCATCTGTAACAGGGAATGTTTCCCTCTCCTTTGTCTCACTTCAGTTAGAGCCCGAAACTAACCTTTTAATTTCACCTACATTTTGACTTTCAAGGCCTCACACTCTTGCTCTTCAGCCTTATGCCCTTCCTACTTTAATATGCTGCAGAGACCATGCAAGAGTTTGGGATTTATGTGGTCACAGTACCACCCACAGCATGTCTTTGCCAATAGCAAACGTTGAGATCCCAGTTCCAGAATAAGCAGCAAGATGTATGTCGGGAAACATGTGACACACAACTGAATGAGAATAATGGGGCTATTACTAATGATTAATTTAACTATGGTTGCATTTGATTTCTCTAGAAGAGGCCAGGGCCCAAGTACTATACTAGAGTAGCAGAAGGTACTCCACAAACACAAGTTTATGCCATATAAACAACCAATATTGACATACAGAGGGCATCTCAAGACTCTGGGAAAGAGCCTGGAAGTGAAGTTACAGCTTCATGCGTCAAATGCAAGCTGTGACTGATACCAACCAGCCACAGTGGTGACAAAACAGCAAAGGGTGAGGACAACAATGCTTTGATGTACAAGTTTCATGAGTGGGTGGTAGGCATTTAATTATATTTACAATTTGTTGAGACTGCTGCTCATAAGACTGGTCAAAGTACTTCAGGTACAATAACTGGAGATAATTATGCGGTACACAATCATTAAGTCTCTCTTAGGAAAGGAATCTGTTCACCATGGAAATCTAAGTTGTCATTTGCTTGAGTGGTTACTCGTTTGATTGAGTGTGCTAAAGAAAAACGGGACAATCCCAAAATGAAGGGAAAGAAATTATTTATTATAAATTTTATGCAATCCATAAAATACCACCCCCCTGAACTCATTTGGCCTCTGAAAGAGCATTTTTACTTCCTTCTGCAGTAAAAATCTAAGAGCTGGTTAAAAATCTCAGGATTCTAAAGAACTGCAGCACATCCTGAGCCAACACTGGGTGTTTATTTAAACCACTGTAGAGCCATTTGGGTTACAGCTATGTTTAGAAAAATCTTTGCAATCAGTAATTTTACTATGTTTCCAAAAGAAAAAAAAATACTAGTCTTTACGTATGAAGTTAAGTATGGGGGAAGCAGGGGGGGAAACCCCCAAGAGCCTATTTCACCCTTTTTCTTCTGTATCAGACATGTAGTTAAATAATTTTGCTGAACTGAGTCCATGCTCAGAACAATGGAAGGGAAAAGGAGGAACAGAACAGGGTTAAAAGAGACTGAGAAAACATGGTCTTTGTTTTATGTAAAGCAGACTTACAGCTAAAACCTGGGGAAGTGCTCAGAGTCCAGTATGATTTTTAAGACTATGAGGTTGCAACTATGTAGTTTTTCCTACTTTAGCATAAAGTTTTGAGTAGTTTTGGTTTGAGTTGCTTTAAGTAGACCTGAACCTGATGCACCTGTAGATCTGTACATGCAAATCTACACCAAATAATTTCTTATCACGAAAGAATAGTAATCTTGTCTTACCAAGCAGAACATACATAAGCTTCCTCCAGATACAGTGAATCCCCGCTCTACTGCGACCTCTGCATTACGACCCTGCGCATTTGCGAGGTGAATTTATTGCAGTTTTGATTCGACCATTTGCGAATTTATGCGGCTCACACATGCGAAGTGCCTCTGCTCCACCACGGGGCAGTTCCAGAGCTCCCTGTGGGGCCGCACCAGCCCGGCCCCATGGGGAGGCCCAGGAGTCATGCTGTCCCCTGTTACTCTGAGCGCAGCCGGGACTGACCCCGCCCCAGGTGCGTGTTACGGTTTCCATGGCTACAGACGGGGAAGGGAAGTGTGCCAGGAAAGGGGGGACGCGGCGGGCAGCGGGACATGCTCATTCTGCTGCCGCAGCTGAACCCCCCCGCACCACTGCTGGTGGGGCGCGGGACTGGCGGGGCTCAGGGCAGATGGCGCGGGACTGGTGGGGCGTGGGACCAGTGGCGCAGGGCGGGTGGCGGGTGGCGCGCAGCGGGCACGAGTACCAGGGTTGGGGAGGGAGCGGGAGCAGCGGCGCCGGGTTTAGTCGCGGCGGCCCCGCAGATTCTCGGGGTTAGGAGGGGAGGGGTCTCCTGAGTCAGAGGGGGCTCAGAAACGGGTCCCTTTGCTTCACCGTGCTCAGAGAGCCCAAGGGGAGAAGCAGAAAAGTTCCCGCAGAGCTCCAGAGTGCCGGGGGGGGTGGGGGGGTGGGTGGAGCAATGGGTGTGGCCTGCATGCATATTAATGACCTGCACTTCTTTGCGAGTTTAACGTTTCGTGAGGGCTATGGCCTGTCCCATTCCTCGCGAAGGAACGGGGTTTAACTGTATATATTAGCAGAAGTCTGTGACGGACTGATCTCATGAGAGAGTAAAATGATTGGAGTTTAAGCAGTTAAAGTGAAATCAGAAATGAGCTCACTGGACTAAAGTGACATTTTATATTCATGCAGTCTGAGCTGTTTTAAAACATTTATCAATTTTTCCTTTTTCATTTTTAAGGAAAGACTATTTAAGCACACACAAATGTGATGTTACTTACAGCTGCAGATCTTTTAGATTACATTTTGCAAATAAAGGGTTTTCAATGAAAATATTTTACAGGAATATGGAAAGCTTACTAAAACCAAACTAAAACCTTCACATGGATGTGATCATTGTTTTACAAATATTTTTTCAACTTAAAACTGGAACTCATTGAAGAGTTTTGCTTTTGTTACTTTAAATTTTACACAGAATATTTTACATGAAACTTGAAAAAATATTTAAGCTGTACAAATGAGAGGCAATTTTCCTTGTAGGGACTAAAGAAAGTGTTTTCAGTTTACAGAATTATACTGATGTTATGTATACACTAAAGATGGTTTTATGCAGAAATTATTTATTACAGAAATCGCAATGAGATCACATTTTAAAGTAAAAGTAATTGTTTCACTAATATAAAGCTAATTGAAGACAAGAAAATTCTAGGCAGGTTTAAAATACGAATTCTGGCTCTTCTTTGATTTTCATGAAAGAACGTAAAGAAATAAAAATAATCAGGATTAAGTACTTTGGAAACCATGGCATAGCCATTAATAAAATACTGATTATTTACTTGCATATCTTTTTAAAAATCACTTTGTTTTAAAAAACTCTTATAGCATCCTACAATTCCAAGGAAGAGTGCAAGAATAGATCGCAAAAACACCCAAGCAACAACACGGCAATATCTTACCTCAGGTTGGGTTCAGTCTGACCATTTCTTGAAGTACAATACTCTCCTTAAGGTGCCCAATCTTCCTTTCCCTCTCTTTTCCTTTTTTTTTTTCCTCCTAAAGACTATGTATAAATAAAACTTCTTAATTCTGCTTTGTCTGTATCCTGTTGACTTCTTTACTGTGAGAACTTTCTTTAGGATTAGAATGGAGTGACACAGATCAGAGGTTATATAGTTTACTGATTAACTTCATTACAGAGAAACTTGTTTGTAAATGTCTGAAACAATGTCTATTCCTGGTGTGGACAAAATTTCATTATCCTTCAAGGGGATGCCTTCAAGTAGCTTAGCCATTGTAGTTTTGTAGCTATTATGATCTAGTTACAACAAATGTTTTTATTAGTAAATATTTGGTAGGATCAGATGTTTCTGTGCAATAGATTAACCACTTCAATATTACAAGAAGCATGTTTTAGCTGACTGGGCTAACAGAGTTTTTTTAAGCCCAGAAATTTTGCATACTCAAAAAAAAAGCAATAATGCTCTGGCCATACTAGACACATCTGTAAAACAAAATGGAATGGTTTGCCTTGGAAGAGACCTTAAAGACCATCTAGTTTCAAACCCCCTGCAATGGGGGCACCTTCTTTTTGAACAGGTCGCTCAAAGCCCCATTCAATCTGTCCTCATTATTTTATATTTTTCTCTCAGATTGCCACTGTTTGGCTTTGCTCTCTTCATAATTAGTATACATACAAGATTTTCTGTTTCAATTTGTGTAGGTTTGTTTCCTTCTGATTTGGGGCCAGTTATGAGCCTAATTATCTTCTCTGCAGGGATGAAGCCAGATGTTGCATCATCTGCCAGGTGGTGCTAAAGACAGGTAGTTATTTAACATATCTTATGATCTTGAAGCTCTTAATCTGTTTGGACACTTGACCTGACTACCATTTAAAAGAAAGAAATAAAAAATTTTAAAAGCATATCCAGAACAAATGCAGATTTGTGTAAAGACAGTCAGCCTTTCAAGCTCCTCTTAGGCACTATTCTATGCCTATAACGACTTTCAATGGGGTTTTGTTGTTCTTTCGTTGAGAAGTTTAGATACACTTGTTGCCTACTTTCCTCCTTTGTCACAAGTCTTTTTTTTTCCCCTAGTTCTTCCTTATGCATTTCAATACAGTTTTTAAGAATGCTCATTCAGCAAAAGCAAATTCTTTATCAGCAGGGACATGTATAATGAAGGGAGCATTTCTTGTCTTGTTATATTTAAATGTCACATTACAAGAAAATATTTTCAGGCCATCAAAAAAAAGGTCTTTATTCAAACTAAGCCTATAATAGTAATGAATTATCTTTTCAGGTTCTTATCATAGAAATGACAGTTTGAGTCATATGTATAATTCAGTTGCCGTACTAATATATAAGTTTTGCCTCACATTTAAGATTCAAAGGAGAGATTTTTGTTGTCTGAAAATTAGTTCAATCCCTGGTGAAAAAGGGCAAGTGATGACTATTGGAAAAAATAAGGTAACAGATATACAGATATTTAACACATTTTGTCTGCAGTATGGAAAACCTTCAATGGCAATTGAAAGATATTATCATATACCTTTTTGCAACAGTCTTGCTGTCCCAGCTGAACTGCCAAACCTTAAAACAAGGCTTGTCACAGCACTCTGCTAATGCACTTCTTTTAGGTTATAGCTTCTGTCCAGTCAAATTGGAGCAAAGCAAAGGAGGTATGTCTATATCTGTCATGATAGAAGTGTCCACAGAATAAATTCATGGCTCCAAAGTGACCTACAAGGTTTCCAAAGATTTTAAAGGAGACCAGAATTTCAGCTCTAAATTACAGAGGTTAAAAAATGTAGATTGATAGGTGTATAACTTTCTCTTAGTTCAGGATATGAAATGACCAGTCTTCACAGAGCCAACCCTTTTCAGTCTAATGGGGCTTGTGAAATAATAACAGAGTTTGACTGAGGAAGTGAAGAATCTCAGCAGGAAACCTACATACCTCTGGGATTTCCTGTTATCAAGAGTCCCTTTGCCTCACTGAGAAAACCAGTGCTGCAAGAAAACTAAAGTTGATCTTGCATGCAGATAGAATAGAGGGTTTATTATTTTATGTGTTTGGTTTTGGTTACTTCTTCAAAGACATATTTTCTGTTAAGAGATCTAGGATGTTCCTAAATCACCCGAGTAGGGATTTGGAAAGGGAGAAGCAGATTTCGATGAAGACAGAGTGGAAGGGAATGACTTCTACTACGTTAAGAATTCTTCCTCGTTTGCATTTTGAGACACTTTTTCCTGGAACTTCTAATTACAGAAGTAATAAACTACAATTAGAGCACACTAACTGAAGACATACAGAGATGCTTTGCCTTAGACATACACTGTTAAAATAGCAACATACAATTTCCAATTACTGGAAGGGAGGAAACCTTTTGTTTTTTTAACTTTAAGCTCTTGTGAAACCTACTGCAACTAGAAATCTTGAGCCTAAGTAGATAGAATTGCCCTGAAATTACCATGGTGATGAGGATCACAGCACAAGCTACTCACAACAAGATTTCTTTTGAAAGATCTGAACCTGGCACTAAATTTTGGAGATGCAATCGGATTTGGTTTTGGAGGTCTGAGGACACTCTTCCCGTAGACTGAATGAAGCATGATGAAAAGAAAACATATTTCCAAGGGGTTTTTTATAGAATATGAGTACACATCTTTGAAAAAAGAGACTGGTTTATATAAAAGCTAAGGTTTGCAAGCCAGCAATTTTTAATTTATTGTGAGCTATGATGTGTGAGAAGTCCTGAGAAAAATGCATATACTAAAGGTCATCTAAAAGAAAAGCTTTCTTCCTGTTCCCCTGGGTTCACAATTCACTTCCTGCCAAAACTAAGTGTCAAAAAAAAAAAAGTGAATAATTTACAAATATAAAATTGACAGGCAAAACCATTTCCTACAAGCCTTTTGAAGAGATGAATCATATTTTCACAATGAGTAACTTTCTCTGTGGATTCAGTTGCGTATTATTTCTGATGGGCTTTTATTCCAGATATAAAAGCAGAAACAAGACCACATTAGAGTGACACCTTACAAAACAAAAGTTAGCTTAAGTGAAACACAGCAGGAATGCTCTGTCTCCTTCCTAATGAGACCCCTGATTCAACTCCTTAATACATTATTTCTTTCTCCTACAGAAATGTCAGTTTGAATTAAATCTCCATTGTGCAAAGCTCTGAAGGCCTATAAAGTGAAGACACAATCTCTTTTCTGAAGGCTTCATGATTTGTAAGATTTCCCCATTGAGGTAAAGTATTTTATACATTAAGATTTTTCCTTGCTGTATTTTTAAGCTACCTGAGCATTAATCTTCAAAAATAATGAAATAATTAGTGAAAAAGTGAATACTGGGGGAAGTATTCTCGACAAAAATCTGAAGTAGTTCAGTTATACAGTAGTTTTAAAATGATGAGTGGATATAAAATTTGGCACCCTCGATTTGAATATAATTATCCTCTTTGTATATCATGGTCTGACATCAGAATTAAAAGATAGCAAGGAAGTGTTTTAGCTATTTGCATACAGTTTTTTAACAATTCCAAAATATTTCTCCCACCCAACTCCAACACAAAGAAGGATAAAAAACAGTAACACACAAAAATGGAATGGGTTCTGCTTATCATTCGTGATAGTACTGAATTTAGCTGTATGAAGCAGGAGACTGGAAGTGCTCTGACTTTGAGAGATTCTCCTGACTTCTAAGAGCTCTGCAGCCACAGTTGCTCTGTGTGTCAGTCTTTCCATGCCCCGGCCACTATTCTTGTTTCAGGTAAATAAAACTGGAATGCTTTTGATTTTTCTAGCACTCAGAACTGTGTAATTCTGATCTTATTTGGACTGGAAACTTCTGAAGGGTTGAAGTGTCCTGCATATCTCACAATATGTGTGAAGCCCTCAATGTTTCATGTTACCCAATAATAGACCCACTTTGCTGCCAAACAAAAAGCTAAAGAATGTACTGTACTGTCTTTTTTCCTTAGCATTACATATATCAGAAGACAGCTTTCCCATGCTTATAAAATACTAACAAAGAATTTTTCATTCACCAGTAAACCCATGCTTAGCCTTGAAAAATTGAGTGGAAGTGGAGAAAGGAGAATTTTCCAGTCTGCTTTATAAATTTTCTTGTGCACTGAAGTCAATAGGGTAAGTTTTTAATGGTCTTAAGACAAAGATTTCAATGTAGGTGAAATTACTTTCATAAATTTGCATGATATGGCCATGCAAATACATTGCAGCCTAATTTTATTACAAATTAACTGGAAATATATCTGCTCAGCTTGATTTAAAGGACCCACAAGAAGATAACAACCAGCCTGCATAGAAAGGTTTGTTTTTGCCCAATGATTTTCAGTATTATATGAGTATTACAAAAACAACCTATAGACTTTGCTATGAGCAGTGATTAGAGTACAGTGTCCAGGATCATTGTTTGTTATTCCTTTGTTTGTTATTCCTTTCATAAGTATTGAAGATTCAAGAAGGTTGGTACATGTCACTCATTTGTCCTTGACTTGAAATTACAGTGCATTTTCTGGTATGCTCCTGAGTAAAGGACAACTTGCTATTTCAACATAATTTAGTGACTTACCGAACAAATGAGGACCTTCAGCAAGAGGAAATCCATCAGCAGTGGCTAGCTGATGATGTCCTATTAAATTCATTTCAGTTCCCATTTATTCTTCAGTTCAGGAGAAATACGCTGATTAAAAAATAGGTTCAGAGGAGGCCCTGAAATGTGTAAAGCAAAAAAAAAAACCCTCAACAATAAGATAACTTAGTTTTGTGTAGGCAGGATTCAAGAGGTTGTTTCAATATTTGCTGTAACAAACATTGCCTTGAAGCCACAATACATAATTCAGCCTTTAAATGAAATGCTGCATCAGTTTGTTTGTTTTTTCCTTGCTGTGACATATTATATTTGCCATCCTTCTGTTGTTCATTTTAAACTAATGGCAGCTTATGCTCAAACTTATTAAAATATTCTCAGGATGGAGCACTGGCCTGACCTGCTGAGGGCTTGCTGCCCAGCCCGCCTTCCATGGAATAACAATCGTTTTCATCACTTTTTCATCACTTTTTCATTATCTCATTGCTTTCACTTACTGAAAAAGTGCACGTTTATGGTTAGATCAGAAGAACATAGCAAGGAAATTGAACTTTAATTTCCAGTGACCAGCTCTTTATGTTGCCTTCAGTAATTAGTGTCTGAACAAGAAAAATTATGGCAAACACAGAAAGCAAAGCCTTGCTCTGATAAGCAGGGTCACCCATATGCTCCTTCTGTGGTCTCAAGCAGCAGTGTAACTTGGGGACGCTGGGAGATGCTTGTGCCCAGTCACAAGCATACTTTCCTGGCAGGTCAAATGGAGCAACTTTCTTCTCCTAAGCTTAGCAGTGGCACTCTACCGAGGCCATCTTCATCCCTTTTCCAAACGCTAGGCTATTAAAATAGAGTAAAGGGACATGCCATGCTCTAGCAGAAGCTAGAGCTAGAGCAGCACCACATCTAGGAGGAAGGTGTGCAAGAGGCTACCTTGCCCGGGTCTGGGTCATGTGGGTGACCCCAGATTGCATTAGAGGCAGGACCATCAGCAATCGGAAAACATACAACTTCAACAATGAAATGTCTCAAGGTTTTATACAGAGAAGAGGATCCTGCATAAAGTTGACAGAAATTTGTTTTATTTTATTGTCTTAATTCTTATTTGGTTTTATTTCTGTGGGACTCTCCTTGGGACTGCATTTCCACTAACTTTTTTTTTAGAGTTATAGCCCATTCTGCTTCCCAGTGAGAGCTCACCATGTTTCTCAAGTAGAAAGGAAGTCATCTGACAAAAACATGAATGCTGCAGGAGGCCTCAGTGCTGAGCAGACTGGGAAGCAGCTTGTGAGACTGGTAAGTACACTCTGTAATTATATTCAGATTTGTCCCTAAGGATTCATTAAGTTCTCTCTTAACATAAACAAGGCCTTCTAATTAGACAGATACACTTTAAATGTCTGCCCACAGATAATTTAAACAGTTTACTCAGAAACGTCAAAAGCTACTTGTATCATAGACCAGATAGGGTTCTTGTGGCAAATGATATGTAAACACACAGACTCAAATCCAGACCAGAAACACAGTTTTGCAACAGCTAAAAAACTCCATGTATCTTGGATGGGGTTTGGCAACCAGTCCAGCTACCCCAGTAGCTCCACATTTACTTCCAACCATTTTACTACCTTTGTACTACATTTTCTAGGGAAGGAATCTGCTGGACCCAAGAGGGCTGCCCAGGTTCTACAATTGCTGACAGTTTTTTTTCACAATTTACCCATGAAAAACCCTTGGGATGCGATTCTTCTTACAGCCCATTACAAATGCTCTGGAATGGGAGAAAACAGCAGCACACACCCTTATAATGGCCAGCAAGAGAAAAATCAATATGAGGCATCTTCAGAGGGGCTAATGAATATTTCTCTGGATTTTCTTTCTGAAGATCAGAGAAGAGAAGTCATCACCACCATCTTCTCATGTCCAAGCCCTTCAATATTTTCCTAACAGCCCATGGGAGTGCAATCCTTAGAGTTCCTTGCAGGATTAGCTCTCTCTGCAGCCAGATATGAAGAGTATGTTCCATCACTACTACCACTTCTCATATTTTCTCCTTAGACTTTATTTGAGGGCCTAATGCTGCAACATCTAACATGTCAGCATTGGGACTGTGAATTTCTGTATATTCCTACAGAGCCTAGAGCTTATCTTCTCTTAGAAAATGTTGGAAGCTACATTGAAATAGTTCAAAGATAGTCTGAAGAAAACATCCATTTAAAAGTATTTACTGTCAGTATAAGGTCAGGCTTCCAATGCATACCTTCCTGCATCCTTCTAGTTTGTGCTGCAAATAAAAAAAAAGCAAGCATGCTATATTTTTAAATGCTTATAAAGCACCTTTGCTTTTAAAGTCTCTTTCATATGTCTATAAATGTCTTTCTTGTTTCTTTGAGGTTATTCCATATCTTAATGTGTCATTATATAATGTCACTCTTTAATCTGAAGAAAGAGTTCTTAGAATCTATTATTCTTTATATATATATATACACACACACTCACAAAACCCCAGTGTTATTAATATTGCCTTTCTTACAATAAGAATCTTGAGGACATGTTTTTCATAACCTGCAGGACTCTAGGACATTAGAGGTTTTGTAACTATACCATTCCTGCCACATTAATTTTTGTCTGGACAGATTCAGTTCAAATCAAATATTCATTATGACTTTACAGTTCACACTTCTTCAATATTTCATTTTCTTTAATATATTCAGCTGATGCAGACTATTTACTGGATTTCATGGAAGAGATTACTCCTATCTTCTTGGGATTTCTGCAAGGCACAAGACATGATCACCATTAAAAAGCTTGGAAATATATTTTTCACTGCATGTATCTTTGCTACTTGACACCAACTTCTTCATTAAATACTGATTGACATTTTACTTTGATTTGGTCCTGAGTAAAGCCAGCTATGAGTTATTCAACCTAAATTAGATTTATCCGCCTAATTAATTCCACACATATTTAAAAGTAACAGATACTGATTTCTAGCTTTCAGATCTGCACTAGGTACACAGTGTAGAGCATTTAAGCAACACTTCACACATTTTTCAATTCTAGGAAGTAGTATAGGTCACTATAGGTCAGTGTCACAAAGCACCACAGACCCAGGAGTGGACTCCTCTTCCAAGCTCCTAGTTTCCCAATGTGCCCTCCATTATTAGCTCTTCTCAGCCTCATACTCCTGGGCTGTTGCTGAGGTTAAACAACTGTGGTGTCAACTGGCTGCAACTCTTATGAAGTAGAGGCATTGGTCTGGCCAGTCTGCTGAGGCACACTCAGCAGACATCCAGAGGAACACAAATTCCTACCAACTTGGCTGAGTGGAAAAGGATGCCTATGTGCAGCATCTGTGCATGGAAGCTCTTGGCAGAAGTATTCCTTCCAGAGCTAGAGGGTCTGAGGCACTCTTTTGACCAGTAACATCAAGCTATGTCATTTAACATCCAGAATAAATTAATCTGCATGAACTCAATCAATAACCAGTCTCTTAATTCAGACTTCTTTATCCATCAAACCGTATAATAGTGGAAATCTTCTTGATATTTGTAGGCATCTTTGGTATGAATAAATATTCATAGGTATTTCTACATCACATTTACTTTCTAATTTGAATTGTTTCTTTGGAGCTACTGTTATCAAGATGAATCTAGAATACTTTAGCCAACTTGTCTGATACTCCATCATAAGACGTCACAAAAAAATAACCATCAGACAGGTAAAAGCTGAAATAAAGATAATACAATCATACTTTGAAATTCACGGATTATGGTCCCCTGAGATCCTACAAATCACAGAATCACAGAATCACACAGAATCACAGAATATTATGAGTTGGAAGGGACCCACAAGGATCATCTAGTCCAACTCACCATCTAACACACGTACAGAGACCGAGAGCACATCGCAGAGCATAACACCAACCTAGATCCCTCACATTGTCCAATCCGTGAATATTATTAGTGGGGGGAAAACTACAAATATGCAAATACGCGAACCTGGAAGCTCTGTGAATGCGCAAGTGAGTTTTTCATGGGGGGAAAAAACATTAATACATGAATACACCAATCCAGGAGCGCAAATACATGAGGTATGACTGTAATTCCATAGGAAATCAACATTGCTCTCCAAAATAAGAGTCCTTCAAGAGAAAATAAGAAGCTTGGGATAAAATAGAAAGCTTATTTTTCCACGTAATTACTTTAGCTACATTTTAAATAAAATTATTTACCACATTTAGAGATTATTTTCATAGGCAAAAAATATGCAGCTAAGAAAAACAGAGATCAGTATGTATAAAGTAAAATATATGCCCAACTGCTTGAGATTCTTGCCATTAATTGCACATTAAGAGATCCAAATTGCATAAATTTTTATTGCATGTAACTTTTAACATACTGCTGAAAAATAAATTTGTATCCATGTATTCTGTGTTTAATTGAGAAAATTGACATGTATATTATGATATAATAATATAATTACTATATAATTATATTTGTTTTTTCATTAGTTTGTTTTTTCACTGTATATATATGTATACATGTTTATTCAGATTTCTTATGGGATATATCTTCACTGGAGTACACAAATATATATGTACACACCTATTGGCTTGCTGGTTTCAGATCCATTGTGGACTCTTATCAGTACATTACCTCTGACCTTGCTACGTTCAATAGTAATACTTCTCTTGGCTTCTGTGTAAGTCAAATCTCTTAGTAAAATAATTAAAGTTAAATCAATTGAGCTCACTGAAAACAAAAACATTGTGGCCCCATACTTTCAAGTAACACACAAATACATCTGATCATCAGAAAAGCTCCATGATGGTATAACTGTTGTTCACCTTCAGAAGAATAATTGAATCTATTTCAATCACTCAGCAAAGGAAGATATAGCAAAGCACTTGCAAAATTTTTCACAAATATTAGTGAGGTAGGTTTCCTTCCATGTGTCTCATAATATTGTCCTATTCATTAAACATCTGACTGCCTATTGCGCAAAGTGAAATTACAGTACCATCATTAGTCTATGGCCCAATCCAAACACAGGTAACATCAATGGGAAGACAGATTCCCATCTGATTCATATGCTTTTGTCTGTTTGTTTCAAATTTTCTGTTAGATTTCTTAATATGGTGTTAAATACTAGCGTAGCAGAGACACAGGAAAAAAGCATAGGGCGTTCTTACAGCTTAGTTCAGAAGCGAAAACAAGTTCTAAGTCACAAGTAGAACTGAAAGGTCTATGAGAAGTTTCAATGGCATTTCTGTAGGCAGGTAACTTCAAAGAGTGGGGCTAGCTTCTGACTGTTCCTAGGATGATCTCCTGAACATCATTTTTCTGTTTATCATGTCTCACCTGATAGAACTGCAAACCCTCCATTCCTAACTGGTTTTAGACTCCCATTTAGCCTAGTGGAATTCCAATCTAGTTTAGGATCTCTAGGTTCTCTGTAACACAAACAATAGTAATAAAAAGAACAAAAGCCAAATGTGTTCCACCAAAATTGTAGATTTCTGAAGATAAAAAATTAGCAGGAACACACCAAATAAAATGACATTTTCTTAAAAACTAGCAATGGATTCAAATACTAGTCACTTGAAATTCGAAACACTTTTTCATTTGTGCTAGTTATGTGAAATAGTTGCTAAAGTCCTGGACTTTGGAAGACACCTAGAATTTCTGCACAAAACTGTCAAAGAAAAAAATTACATTAAGCAAATATAAAAATATAATAAAATTACATGAAACTATTATCTTTCTGAATCGTTCTATGTTCTCCCATAATCACACTGAAAATATTGTCTGTTCCTAAAAGGATAAAAAAAATTAACAAACAAGTATAATTTTAAAGCTAATGCACATAATTGAATATATAGCAATATTCCAGGAAAGACTCAACATAAGAGTTATGTTTTCTTTTCCAGGGACACACGGAAGCCAGCTTTCTAAAGACAAATTTCAACATTACCGTTATTTTTCATGACTTTATAGTTTTTCCCAAGGGAATTCCTGTTGTTAAGACTGTTCTGTGGATGAAACTACTTCTCATTATATTATTCTTCTTCAATAAAATACTAGAGATTAAAAAATATATTTCTTTCTGGTCAAAAATCCATTAACATCCACTAAATAATTCAGTCAGGAAAATTGCTTTTATACTACAAAACAGCAAGAACTATCAGTTTAAGGAATTATTACTTACTGTTCTTTTCTGGAGGGCTGCAGATGGCAGGATGTAAGACACTTCTGTGCTCAGTTCAGTATCCTAATGATTCTCACACAGGAACATTTTTGTTTTGTTTTGTTTTAGGTTTAGCAGAAGGCTGTAGTGATAACACAGTGAATCAAAGCCTGGACTCCTTGGCTCAGTGCCTTAACGGACAAGGATTACTCATTAACAATTCTTTCTTTGCGAAACTCTCCAAACATGGGCTGTATTAAAATGTTGTGAATTCCAGCTTGACCATCAACACAGAGATCTGAGATGCTTGTTAATACTTTGATCGGGTGCAGAGGTGAAGTTAACCCATAGCGGGGTGATAGCATCTTGTTCCTGATAGTAACACTTTTCTTGCATGCGTTTTTGTGGCATTTTCAGCCTCCTTGTCTTTCCCATCCAAAGATCCCAGATGTCATTCCAAGACATATCTTGATTTCCAAGTGAGTCTTTAATCCTTTACGCTTTTTAGGGAGACTGAGCATTACAGACAGTACTGAAGAAGAATGGGCTATAAATTATAGCATCATAGGGATGTGGGGACATTCAAGTTCAGTTCCTGGATTTGCCACATTCTCTAACAAACTGCATCATTTTGATTTGAGCTTGTCACAAAGTTTTAGACATGAAGCAGAGGCCTTTAACTTCAAACCTATTAGACTTACGCATCATTTTTGCACAAGGTGAAGAAATCGGTACCTGTAGATGGTAAACCACATCCTGGGTAAGCTGTGCTGCATCTGAAAATGCTGACCTCCTTCCAGTGAGAGAAAGGAGACCTTGAGGTACTACATCCCCACCTATCCAGCAGAGGACTTTAAAGTGAAGTAGAGCTGATGGAGGCTGTTGTGTTTCACTACTCCATCTACGTAGAAAGGGTAGTAACTCCATGTTTCGTGCTGTTAAACATATCCCATAGGGATAAGTTGATCTGGCTGTAGTATTGAGACAAATTTCAGCCAAAGGAGACAGTTGATGGCATCACTCATAGTGAGTGAGTTCATAAATGCCACACAGTATATACTCTCATCCTGCCCTACATATTTGCACTGTCTGAGCAAAACTAAATACACAGAGACACAGGCTGCACCTCTTACTTTAGCAAAGAGTGGCAGTGGGCAGTAAACACAGTTGTCTCTAGGAAAGAAGTGAGTGCTGCTGGCCCTGAAATTACCAAAGCTCAAATTATCTCATTTTGCTTTATTTTAAGAAAAAAGAACAACACTCTTAAAGGTATATTCTTCCTCAAGCTTATATAGAGAAAACTGAAACTCTCTATCCTTCTCTTGAAAATATGATTAATAAAGGGTCTTTTCTATGTGTTCTGATGAACCCATGCATGTTCATCCAGTAGCCAGCCAAACATTCATGGTATGAAAGGTTTCTGAAGAGATCAATGGGAGAATGACTATCACTGAACACTAACACTCCCAATGGGGTGCTGGTTTTAGGGATTTATACCTACAGTTTATTCCAGCAGGCACTGGCCATAGCATAAGTACATTTGAGACTAAGGTTCTTTCAGTCCGTACTAGTGACTCCCTGAAAGCCATTTCACTACTGTAAACACAGAGATTTTTGTTTGACAAACTCACACTTTGCAAAATTTACAAAGTATTTTCAAATAAGAGACTTCTTCCTAAACAATCCTACCCACAGGAGATTGAACTCCAAACACGCCAAAATCCCATCTGACACTTTCCAATACATGTTCACTCCAGTAGTATCTAGAAAACAAATGCCAAAGAAATTATTTCATTTGTCATCCTGAGGCCAGTGATGGGTTTTGTCCCTTATCAACTGAAAAAGCAGAATCCAAGCCAAGAAGTCCAACAAATGTCACATTGTGTTTAAGAGAAGACTCGATGAGGAGCTCAGTGACAAGGTCGAGTTGGTGGGCAGTTGGACTAGATGATCCTGAGGGTCCCTTCCAACTCGGAATAACCTGTGAACCTGTGAATTATGTCTCATGGAACTTTCTGTCTCTTGGCTAGATCTGAATATCTGAAATTTCTTTCAGCTTTCTGCAACATTGGTCTGAAATAGTTGAGATAGAGCATTGCTATTTAGAAATGACTAGAGACAAACTTTCAATAAAGGTTCTTTCCCAAAAAGAATTTTCCCATGTGTTGATCCTGTTTTTATGACAACACAGAGCTCATCACAAAGGAAATGAATTTAATACCCTTATTAAAGGAATTTAATACACTTATTCACCAATAAATTTTTTGCATGAAAACATTTTTCCTTTCCTTACAATAATAAAAAGGCAAGTGTCAAAGTGGAGCTTTGTCCACAAATCAATACTTTGAAGACATTATTAAGAACAGCAGAGAAAGAATTCACATGATCAAAAGAGGAGATGTTGCCTGTAGCAACGAGATGAAGCATTACTGGCACAAACCACACATTCATATTTATTGTGGTTCATGTACAAAGAGAAAAGAAGAGAAAGGAATTAAAGCAAATCACTTATGTCTTTTGCAGTGTTTCAAGAGACTACCTACACAGCACTGGGGGAAAGAAGAAAAAGAGGAGATTCAAATACAGTTACTTATAAATGGAATATCTTTTGCAATATATTTTGACTGCTATAATTTTTTAAATATGAGAAATTAACTGACACCCTAAAACTTCTCTAAACCATAGTAACATGACTTCTGTAACAGACAAAAAGCATGTGCTATGGAGTACATCCATGCCATTATCAGTATAAACACATGTTCAGCAACACATCCAGGCATATAGATAACATTCAGAGTTAAAAATCTGTCTGCCTAGAAAATATCACTTTATAAACTCAACACTCCATGAAAGAATGAGGGGTGTTATGATAACTCATTTTCTCCTCCTTCTGCTACTCATGTCTTTTCTCCATTGAAATAATTGCTATTCCACACTTTCATTGACACGGTAGCTCTATAGCCTCAGCCATGGAAAAGCAAGACAAATCTTGGCAAGAAGGTAGTTTGTCATCAAAAGTATGGATGGGAAAAATCTAGCACAGGAGGAGATACAGAGAGAAGAAGAAAAAAGTATGTTAAGCATTAATCTTCAAATTTTCCTTCTCTTCACATCCAAATGAATACATCATCACACATTAAAAAAAAAAAAAGAAAATGACACATTCACAAATGACCAGTACCTTCTCATTTTTGCACAGAAAATCTTGTCAACAGATGAAAAACTAAATAAAGTACTCAAAGCCAGTGCCAGGAGTTCTAGCAGCATTGTAAACACAATAATAATAGAACTATTCCAGTTTAAAAAGACCTTTAGAGTCCTTGAGTCCAGCTGTTAATGCAGAACTACCAAGTCCACCACTAAACCATATCCCTAAGAGACACATCTACACATCTTCTAAATACCTCCAGGGATAGTAGCCCAATTACATACCCCAGCAACCTGTTCCAATGCGACAAACCTGTTGGTAAATAAAGTTTCCCTGATATCCAATCTACTCCTCCCCTGGCACAACTTGAGGCTATTTCCTTCCTGTATTAGACAGTTATTACCATGGGGAAGTTGAGGACAAGGAACTAAAGCCACATGGATCTCTGCCAATGGATTAATTCCTCTGTTCCCCAAGATGCAAAGAGAGAAATCTCCCGCCTTGCCAGTGGGAAAACATATCTTCTTGGCCAAGGAATTCCCAGGAATATCTTGGGACAGGCTGGTATTGCAAGAAGAAGGTCTAGTTTGGCTGAAAACTAAATCAGCATTTCTAGCTGGCACCTAGAGCTCTCTGTACCCTGAACACACCTGGGCATTTCAGAAAATAAGTCAAATTTGCACCAGCCATGACTACTGAGAAACCTTGGGTCTGTGTTTCTTTCACAGGCCAAGGGACATATATTTTGGCTGAGGGCTACTTGTGCTCAATAACAACTATCTCCCCATTCTCACAGCTCCCAGCATGAATGTACCACTTTAGGTCTGTCTCCTCAGACCAGCCATTTCTTACTCTTACGCACTCTCAGAAGTATGAATATTCACCACTCCAATGAATTAAGGAAGCTTTTAATTTCTTGCCAAATGTCCAAGATTATCAGGAGCTAACATTAGATTTTGTTATCTGAAGGTAATTAAGCAATATTAGTCGACACATCTGCTCTGGTACAAGTTAAAAAAATTAGGTAAGGAATGGGCACAGAGTTTTAGTATGCTAACTCTGGTGTCTAACATTTTTCCCCCATGCATTTCAAAAGTGAAGGAATAACTCTGCTTCTAAGATTAGTTTAGCTGATTCAATAAGTCTTTCATTAATCAGAGCCTCTTTATTTTAAGTAGCTCTCCAATTATATATTTGGTTTCCGAACAGAGCAAAATTTTTTCAACAATCCTGTATTGTGCCCTCATGAAATCCAGTGGTCTGTCACTCACATATTTTAACTGGAGTGTCACGAATAGTAAGATGACCACACCACAATCTGTTTTAAGAGTGGGGAATTCCTCCCTCATGGTAGGCCGTTAATTTTTAGCCAACATGTTCTAGCAAGAGCGTACATGTTATTAACAGGATACCATCTTAAAGCTGCCTGAGTGCGAGAGGAGACCTGAGTATATGTGGAGTCAGCTGCAGCATCAAATACCAGGCTTCAGTAGGGGAAACTTGGTCCATTTCCCTCTAGATGACTGCATCTGAAATTGGCAATGTTTTTCTAGGAATAAGTTTTGGTATCCACATTAGATTCTCTCCCAATATTTTAAATTTTAATAAAACCACTTATATTACATGTTTTTCCCCACTTCACACTAGCCGTTCCAAGTTTAAAAGTTCCTAGAGGAATCACAGCTTTAAACATGTTGGCACAGTGTTAGCTGATAAAAAGTTCTACTAGAGGCCTCAGACTAAATACGTACTTTATTCTCTCAATTTTTTTCTCTTGACATTTTGATGTTTTACAGTATGGTCATGATGGAGTTCAATAGGGGTTAGCTTTCATTTGTATAAATATTTGGAGAGATAAAATTATTAAGAAATGTTAATCTTTTCCAGTAAATTAAAGCACTGTCCTTTCATTAATAAGCTCTCTTAAACTGAATGTCAAAGATGAAAAGAGAGGTATTATTAATAAATAAATATTAGAATATTTTAAATGGGGTTTTGAATTGTTAAAAAAAATTACACTAAGTAAATTCATTCTGCAAACTTTCAAACCTTCATGGTTTTTTTGTAATGCCAAGGAAAAAAAGGATGTTTAAAAAGTCTAATTCAGTAGCTGGCAAGAAAACATTTAGTTCAGGATGGGAGAGGAAATGTAGTCTAGAAATTATATGAATGGATTGTATAAGCCATTAGAGGTGCATGAGGAGCTCTGCTAATGCCATCTGGCAAGGCAGAGTCACTGTTAAACGTTTAAACCCCCAGTTCAATGCTTTATTGTTCTAGAGGAGGGTCTACCATGCTTTGAAGCATTGTAAGGAGATGACTGCTCTCGTTATTTATCAAGAGGCAAGGCTACAGAGCAGGCATCAGACCCTGACAGGTACTCAGAGCAAAGCTTAGGTATGTCTCCCCACCCTGCCTCAAGTCTGTGACCATCCAGAGAACAGTGGGAATATCACACACTCAGCAGTTGATAGAAAGCTCATAACATCTGCCTACATATCACACAGAATATTATGAGTTGGAAGGGACCCACAAGGATCATCTAGTCCAACTCACCATCTAACACCCATACAGAGACCGAGAGCACATCGCAGAGCATAACACCAACCTAGATCCCTCACAGTCTAGCAGGCCACTCCGAGCCGGAAGGGGCCCAGGGTCATCCAGCCCTACACCCCCCAGCTAGACCATGTCACTAAGCTCCTCATCCAGGAGGAAGTGGAACATCAGATGCTGCTACAAGGAATCATGCAGGACTCAGTTCCAAAGAAGCTGCCTTGTACATTAGGGAGGAACAGGAGCAGGGCTGTTCCATGAGGGGATAAAACAGAGCTGAGGATAGCTCCACAGTACCCGAGCAGGGCCAGGGTGCTGATAGCAACAGACCTAGAGGAGGCAACATGCAGAATCAGGTTGAGGGACCATCCACAGATCAGCCAAAAGCAGCGGGAAGAGCTAGGGCCAGACACAGGCCTGGAGATACAGTATTTGCAGCAATAGCGCGAGGTCCTTCTAGGAAGCAGTGCAGAGGCAGGACTGGAGATAATGGAGGCTACATCTAAACATCTGCAGTCCACCTGGGGAAAAATTCACTCCTGAGCCAGGACATGACAGGGCAACCACAAACACACTTCCAGCTTATTACAAGCCTCAATCAAAGGGCCAGGCTTAAGCTTAAATAGCATCCTCAGCCCACAGGCAGGGCATGTGGGAGGTCCTAGATTATGCTGATAAAGGCTGTTAATTAGTGCCTCATGATCCTGCTTAGCCAAATGATGAACATGGTTATGGTCATTTGTGGCAAGCAGGGGAGCAGCAGCAGCAGGACTAGGACTAGGACTAGTTGAAGAGTACTTATGACTCCACCCAGCTAAGGAAGGATGAAAGAGGAGGAAAATTAGATAATGTTTGGACCTCAATATAGCTGAGATATTGCCAAACTCAGAAAATAACTTTCTAGTATTAGGGCCCAGGTCAGTCAGATCCTCCTCTTGTTTTCTGCCTAATAAACAGTTGGTACTGAAGAGAGAAAGGCATTTGAAGGCAAAGTGTGATGGCTGAAGAGAAAGTTAAGGGGATATTGAACAATAGATCCTGGAAGAATTAGTTCATTTTTCCTTCTTTCCTAATCTTCAGTTCACATCAGTGCATTCTGAAAACAAATTACTTCTCTTTTAAGAAGAAATAAATTAAATGTGGTATAAAGTTTATTAAATTTAAAAAACACATATCAGGAAATGGAGAGGTTACTTATCTCATAGCAGTATTAACTTGGGCTCACTCTGAAGAAATGCTTTATTTATCAGTATCTAATCTGAATACCTTTTTTGTACAAAACTGGGTCATATCCCACCATACAAATCATTTGCATTGGCAGATCCCTCATTCATGTCAAATCTTACTTGGTTGATATATTTCATCTTCCCATCTCATCCCAAAACACAAAAATTATAACAAAACCAGGTTATCTAGGGAATATTAATAGAGTAGATTGGATGCATGGGAAATTTTTCTAGTTCTTTTTCTAGTCTTTGGTGACCCTTCCTGCTAAACCTTCACAGCGAGGGAGTCCCATATATGCGTGAATTGTAGACTTTAAGTATCAGAGACTGTGTATAAGCAGAACAGAAAAAATTTAGGACTTCAATTTACCTACAACTCAGAGAACTGGGCTTTTTTATTCTTCATACTTTCTAAATAGCTTTTAAAACCAGCGGAGTTGATACTCATTTTATCAGTTTAATCATTAACTTGTTGCTTAACTTGTCTTGTTACCTAGGTCTTTAAAAGTCAACAGATAATAATATGAAATAAATAAAACCTTTGTCACTCATTCCTACATCAAGTTTTATGTAACTCTCCTAAATATGAGTTGCAATAGAAACCTTTGAACAGCATGCCAGTAAAATGGACTGTATTGCAAAGATGCTGATAGTCTTGTTTGGAAAAGTGTCAATTTGTTCCAGGAATTTAACTTTAATTAACCAGATACTTTAATTAACCAATAGATCTCTGTTCTGTAAATATTATGCTCCTCATTCCTTCAAGTGAAAAACCTCAACCCATAATTCCCCTGATACAGTAAAAGTGAGCAGAACAAGATGACTTCTCTAATAGGAATGTCAGCCAGCAGATGCTAAAACGAAATGAGACCTTGACTGCCTTTACAACCAACCTTGGACTATTTCAAGGCAATAACTGAGATGTGGAAAAAAGCACTGTTTTCCTGTAACCTCCCTTTGATCCCTCCCCTTAATATCACATTTTAATCACATTTTAGCAATCTACTTCCTAGTCCAGAGTTTTAGAATTAATTTAAAATCTGAGGGGTCTCCATTTCTTTGCCTTTAAATTGTGGATATTCACATATCTCCTGCTGAAAAGTCAGCTGATCCATAATGCAGCTTGGGGTGGGGGAAATGAAAGGAATTGTAGGTCTGTGTGCAATCACAGGGCTTTGATCTCATTGGGATCATGTAATCGTGGCAATAGCTCATATTACTGGAGTGTTGCCTTGGGTGGATATAGGTTATTTCAGGACAGAACAGGTGAGCAAGGAAGTGAAATTGCATGTAGGTAAGAGCATTTATGGAGCTCTGCCTTGGAATGGAGTTTGAGCCAGCTGAGATTTTACAGGTCAGGGCTAGAGGCTGAACAGTTGTGGTGGCAATGTTTTGGTGTCACCCACAGACTGTCTGAAAAGGAAGAAGCAGATGACATCTTCTTCAGATGACTGAAAGAAGTCTCATGTATGCAGCTTGTGGTCCTCACGAGGGAGTTTAACCACCCCAACATCTGCTGGAGGATCAAGAAGGGACAAGAAAGGCAATTGTTTCTGAAGTGCATCATTGATAACTGGCAAGTAACAGAAAGAGATAAGTGCCTGAGAGGCTAAGACATGCTCTGCTGAACCTGATTCTTTAAAACAAGGAAAAACTGCTTGGGAGGATTAAGGTCATGGGCAGCTTCGGCTACAGTGACAACAGGACAGGGATATTTAAGATCTAGGAAGTCAGAAACAAACAAACAAAAAAGACCCACAAAACAAACAAGGGAGGATTATAACCCTGCACCAGAAGAGCAGACTTGTTTGGTAGAATCTCATGGAATATGGCCCTGGAGAGAAGAGAGATCCAGAAGAGCTGGCTAGCATTCAAAATTCACCTCCTTCAAGGAAAGAACAGTCCATCATGAAAAGCATGAAATGAAGCAAAGTCTACAGGTGGCCCACATGGATGAACAAGGAGTTTCTAAGTAAAATCAAACAGAAAAGAAGCATACAAGTGGAAGAAGCAGTGTTAATTGATTCAGGAGGAATAAAGAACATGTAAAGCATGCAGAGATTATGTTAGCAAAGCCAAAGCCCACATCTGCATACAGTGAGAGATGTGAAGGGCAAAAGGAAAGACCTTCATAGATGTGTCAGCAGCAGAGGGAAAGCTAGGGAAAATTTGGGCGTGCTGCTGAACGAAGTATGAGTAAAGTATTACTGGCTGACAAAGCACACAGAGAAAGCTAAGGTGTTTGATGTCACCTTTGCCTCAGTCTTCACAGATAAGAGCAGTCTTCAGTAATGCCAGGTTCCTTAGACCCGTGTAAAAGTCCAGAACAAGAAAGATTTGCCCTGCATGGAGTAGACTCAGTTTAGGCAGCATCTACACAGATTGAACATGCACAGGTCTATGGGTCCTAATGAAATATACTAAAAGTGTTGAGGGAGCTGCTGGCATCACTTTACGGCCACTTTAAATTGCCTTTGAAGTGTCATAACTATTGGGAGAGCTTCTTGATGACCAGGAAAAAAGCAAATACGTATCACTCCTCTCTTTAAGAAGACACAAAGAACCTTATAACGTTCTAGGACAAGAAGACAGGCTCAGTGAACTAGGGAAGAGGTTGATTTTAACAAGGCTTTCAGCACTATGTCCCATAAAAACATCACGGACAAAATCAGAAAGTATATACTAGGTAAGTGCACAGGGAGTTGGTTTTGAATGTGGCTGATTTGTTTGTCTCAAAGGGGATCAGCAGCACGAAGCAGTAATTTGTGTTATATCCCAAGGTTGAATACTGGGACCATCATACATTCATTAATAGTGTGTATGATGGGACAGAGCATACCCTCAACAGATTTGCGGAGGATGCAAAACTGGCACGAGCAGTTGATATGCTGTCATCCTTTATAGGGTGGGGAAATGTCCTGACAGGAATATCATGAACTTCAACAAAGGAAAATTCAAGTCCTCTGCCTGGGGGGAAGTAGTCCTGTGAAGTAAGCAGATTAACTTGGTTATCTTTCACTAAGACAGCAGTTACAGAAATCTATCTCCCTGAAGAAAGTGTAGCATCACCAAATAAATTTAAATGTTAAAATGTACCAAACATTCCTGATAAGGAAATCAGCATGCGTGGTGTGCTAGATGTGAGGGCTTGCTGACCTTCAGCAGTTGCAGTAATTTGATGGCTCAAGAAAATATCCTGCAATAATTTTTTTTCAAACTAACATGTGCCTGTATCCTCTGAAATCAAATCCAACCATTGACGCAAACCAGGGAAAATCCTGTTAGCAAATGTGTCCTACATGCCTTTTTGAAGAGGCAGATTCTTTTGTTAAACTTTGGATAGTCTTTCTCAATAATTGGTATGAGTCAGCACTATATCTTATCTGAAAGACATAAAATTGTCCAAGAATAATAGAATCATGTGATAATTTGGGTTGGAAAGGACCTTTTAAAGGTAATCCACCAGCGGAGTCCCACAGGGGTCAGTGTTGGGCCCAGTACTGTTCAACATCTTTATCGATGACATGGACGAGGGAATTCAATCCATCATCAGCAAGTTTGCAGATGATACTAAGCTGGGGGCAAATGTTGAACTGCCGGAGGGTAGGAAGGCCCTCCAGAGGGACCTTGACAGACTGGAGAGATGGGCAGGCTCCAACAGTATGAGGTTTAACAAGACTAAGTGCCG
>WEKX01027501.1:77232-98815 GCA_013390025.1 Pitta sordida
TTAGATGGTGAGTTGGACTAGATGATCCTTGTGGGTCCCTTCCAACTCATAATTTTCTGTGATTCTGTGATCATTAGGGACATCTTTAATTACATCACGTTGCTCAGAGCCCTGTACAACCTGCCCTTGAATGTTTCCCGGATTGGGGCATTTACCACCTCTCTGGGGAAGAAGCAGGGGGCAAGGTGCAGAGGGGTGCACAGGCCAAAGGTACTATTCAGGGGCAGTGAAGGAGAGATGGACTGGGAGCACTGATGGATAATGGACAGCTTTTCATGAAATTCGAATAGAGTTGCTTGCTTTGGAATAGTAAAAACATGGATGAGGAATGGAGAAAATTACTTGGAAATGCCAGCTGTTTCTCCTGATCTGACAATTCCTGTACCCAGGCAGCCAGCAAAGGTAGAGGACAGAGATCCTGACTGCAGTTCTCCTCCCAGCCTTGTCAGTGACTTTGCCCTCCAGACCTGTACAAACCTGACAGTTCCCCATGTGCACTGGCAGAGCAGAGGGAGCAGGGCAGTCCATTGCAGCCTTGACCTTTGTCCAGCCAGGGCAACATTTTGATTGCCTGACACAGACCAGCTGCTGCTGCTGCCAGCAGGGTCCTTGGCACAAAATGTGAAATGGTCTTTCTAGCAAAAATAAAATAAAATTAAATGAAATTAAATAGTAAAGGAATACGCTAAAAAGGAGCCTCCTTCTATTTTTGACTTTGTGTTGCCCTGGTGTCTCCTGAACCATTCCATCAGTTAGCAACGGTCAGAAGAAGCCACACATGAAAACAAGAAAATACAAGATAAAGATAAAGGTTCACTTTGACTGTAGCTCTTTTCTGCACTCTGCCCAAAGTATTGTAATATGTAAATCAGCAGCCAGTACAGGGCACCTGGAAATGGCAAGTGAACAGTCCAGAAGAGAGGACATTCTATTGTGCTCCCTTGTTGCAGGAACACCTACCCAGTGGGGTTACTCCTGGTTGGCTCGGCCCACCCCACACAGAGTAGTTATTCCACAGGAGTAACATTATACCCATTCACATCGATTGTCCTTCACTTGTTTGTCCTGAATGTTTATCTCTTTCACCTCTGAATTCAAGTTTCATTTCAGTACTACTGCCTTTTCCTTGCCCACCATGAATCAGCAGGGACCAGAGGCCACTTCCAGACCCCTGCAGGTTTGTACCAGCACAAAATACAGAACTGACCACTGTCAAGAGGTAAATTGGGTCTCAGGACATGCAGACATCTTTCTTTTTATTACACACTGGAGAGTGGGCAGGGAACAAGCAGATGGGATCAAAGTCCCCTCCCTAGAAGAAAAAGTCCCGTTTCTCTTATCTTAATCACCATATCAGCAACTTTCTTCAACTAATTCCCTGCTGTTCCTTCTGTTCCTTCCAGCTATGCCTCATAGAGAGAAAGCACCTGGCACAGTTCTTCTGGTGATGACTCTCAGCTCCAGAGAACAGAGCTATCTTTATTGGGGGTACTGAAGTATTTCCTGGTTTACAAAAGTCATAGTCTTATTGATTGCTGTTCCAAAGATGTGTGAGATACCTATGGACAGCCATAACTCTGAGGCAATGGAGATTTGTTTTTCATGAGTTCCAGTGTTTTTCTGGCACATATTTAACAAAACAACTATGACCTGCCAAGAGGAGTTCTGAGCTTGCCATGCAGGTAGAATTAAGCCTAAAACAAGGAGTGACACAGTTGCCAAAAGTTTGCATAGCAAGTGTCTGAGCACTGACTCAATAATGAGCAGATAAATATGGTTACACATAAACAAATGTTGTATGTTAGCTGCTGCAGGTGTAGGGATGAGACAACATGGAATGGGGTATAACGAATAAAATGGGTCCACTTTTGATTATGGTCAAGACTTAAAATACCCAAAGGGTATGCTCCTATGGAAAAAAAAATGTGTTGGATCTGGTGTTACAGATAGTTCAACATGAAAAAGTACAATCTTACTACATTTCTTATATAAATTTCTTTCTTCACTTATGCAATTTTGCATGAAGAAGAGCTGTAAAAATTATAAGTAGTATAAATATAAAAACAAAAGAGGTTGAGATCAAAAAGGGACAGTTTTTTGTCACAGCTAAACACTGTTATCAGATGGAAGTTAGGAAATAACTGATACCAGCATGTAAGTAATTGAAAGCATTTTTACAAAGAAGCCTGCCAGACTTCTACATGTACATACAGAGCTGCAGTAGGATTAGTCATGTCATCTCACTAACAGTATTATCTAATCCAACATAACCATTTGGAAGACATAAGAATGAGGTGGTTTAATCTTTCTGTTTATTTCTGATTTTATTAGAGTTAAGGTTTGACATGGGACCTGGGTGAATTCCCTGAACACTAGGATGACGCAGAATACCAGATCTTGGACCATCCTGTAGGTTTTTAACTCGAAAATCTAGACAACTCCAAGTTCTGTTTCCAGGATTTGAAAACTGATTTTTTAAACCATCCTCAGCCGTCTTTCTGCATTGCCTTGTAGTTGCAATTTCCTCTCTTTTTTTCACTAGTCCCCTTTCTATTCTTTAAACTACAAGAAATACTCATTTCTGTCTCTTAAAAGATTAATAAATAACACTCTAAAATTAAGGCCTTTAATGGAAAATAGAAAAATAAGATAACAAATCTACATTTAAACAAAATTTTATTTAAAATAATGACTAAACCTTTAGATCTCTGTAACTATCTGTTAAAAAGAGTCAGTTGGAAAAATGCATATGAAATCATAACATCTTTTCCACAATTTTGAGTTAATTTTTACCTTCCTACTTTCAAGTTAATTATGTTATGCAGGAGACTGCTTCTGGCACTTTGTTAACATCTGGATGCCCTTGTTATATGTTTTGACCCAAAGTCTGTATATTGTTTTGCACAAAGTGATTAACTCCCTAAAGAAGTTCCTACTTAAGAGTATTTTTAGTTTTTTCGGACATTACAGTGAATCCTCTCTGTATCTTGACCTCTCCATTACGACCTCGCGCCTTTGCGATGTGAATTTATCGCAGTTTGGCTTCAGCTGTCTGCGAGTCCAGCCGGCTGGTGCATGCGCGCTGCCTCTGCTCTGCTGAGGGGCAGTGCTGTGGTGCCTGTGGGGTGGGACTCACCCCGCCCTGCAGGGAGGGGGCTCATAATGGTGGTGCGGTGCTCCCGTTCCTGTCTCGGGAAACTGAACGAAACTCACGAAAGTGAGGCAAGCGAGGGGGGACAAGTGCTGTGTGCTGGGAGGGGGCAGCTGTCTCTGCCCTCTGGGACCATACGGGCAGCGCTACCTCTCCCGGGAAGTGTGGATGTTAAAGGGAAGGAAACTCCTGATTCTGACCCAATCCGCCCTCTCCGGGGACACCCCTTCCCCGCCGCGGAGGAATAGGGAGCATGCATGGTGGCAGCAGCCAGGTTTCTGAGCCCCCTCTAACTCGGGAGCAAGGGAGTGCTCGGGAGCCAGGGCCAGTCTGGGTGCCCAGCAACCGCGCCACTCCTCCCTCGTCCCGGCCCGTGCCTGGCCACCCAGTGGGACTGGGGTGCCCGGGCGCGAGCGCCGGTGGAGGGGGAAGTGGTGCGGGGGTTTGGGCTGTGAGCACACAGTCGCAGCAGCCCGGACAGGTCCACAGATTCTTGGGGTGGCGGGGGTCTCCCGAGTCAGAGGGGGCTCAGAAACGGTTCCCTTTGCTTCCCCGTGCTCAGCGAGTCCGAGGGGAGAAGCAACAAAGTGCCCCAAGCCCTGCGAAGTTCTGGGGGGTGGGGCAATGGGCGTGGCCTGCATGCATATTAATGACCTGCAGTTCTTTGCGAGGTTAAGGTTTCGCGTCGGCATTGGCCTGTCTCTTTCCTCGCGATGGAGGATGTATAACTGTAATTTTTAATTCTTCATGACAAGGAACATTTTCTTACATAAATGTAAGAGGCATATTGCTAGTACTGCTTAAAACACAAGCTGCCAAAGAAATAAAAGAACAGCTTTCTTTGTTAAGAAAGATCAATAGGATAGCAACACCTAACAACATGTTCCTAGGACTTCCTGTCCTGCTTTTTCTCTCCTCAATCTTGAATTCATGTTCTTTGATCTGTCTTACCATTTCACATCATGGAGAGCTGACTCTTAGATTCCTTAGAAAATACCATTTGAAGTATTCACATCCACCAGCATTAGAGGCATGACTTTTTAGGGATTCAGAATGGGATATGCCAGCTGTTTTCCTGATTCTTTAAATGTGCCATGTTCTGACATATTTTAAGAAGTCTGTTTGAGGAGAAACAACCTCACTGACTGTGCTTTCTTAAATTCCAGAAGAAAATGCTATTGGAGCAGGTTACAGATGGAGACATACAGCAAAACTAGAGTTACGAAGTCAATTTGTTCTCAATAAGTTGTCTTTATTCTTGGTCATACAGGATTTTGGAAGCCACTGTGTAAATCAAAGAGTTGATTAAGTAACAGAGATTTCCAGGAAAGAGAACTAGTTTCCAACCAGTGCTGATGTTTACACTTCATGCAATGCACCTGAAATATTTAAACAGGTGAAAAGGGAAATGAGAAAGGCAGCCCAAACCTCTGAATGTGTGTGCCTGGATAAAAACCCTGCATGTAACTGCTCAGAGTTGATATTAGGTCCTGAAAGAAGTAAAATTTAGAAAAGAAAGAAAGTTCTTTTTTTAAATGCAAAAGCATTTAAAATGCATTCCAAATTTAAATAATTTTAAATTATTTAAACCTTTTCTTTTAGGGTATTAAATAATGCTCAAATGTCCATTGGAGTCACACTTCCACTGAACTAAATTAGTGCAGTCTGTGGATACAAAGTGAACCTATTCAACTGAGCTTCTCACTGTATCACGCGTCACTTTTGACAGCTGTTGCACATGTGTAACAGTAAGAAACAGCAGCCACATTCACCAGAGAGGCAAGCTCTCATGGGTCACTTGGTTATTTCCGAAACTTTGGGGATGTTTGTAGTTCTTTGTCATAAAAACAATGTTCACTCCCTTTGTGTTCCTCTTCACACGACAGGAAAGTTGTCCTTTATCATTACTGGAAAAATTATGCTGCTTCTGAGAAAATGTTATGGTGTGTAGAGTAGTACGTTTTCTGGTCTTCTCTTTCCTCTCTGCCAGATTGTACTCACAGCTTTTTATATTAAACCTCTTCATCATATGGTTTAGCCAGTTAAGAGTTCCAGTAATAACTATGTGAATGTTGCGTTATTGGAGAGGGAGAAAGAATCTGTTTGCTTTGCACTTCATGCAAATGGCCCTCTTTCATTTGTAAATTGTGGTGGGCATTGCAAAATAGTTTGACAGCAGCTGGACCAGCTTTTGTGATAGACTGGTGAGAACTTTTGACTCAAGTTCCTGTCAAATAAACCCCCAAATATTGACTATAAGCTGCAAGAAATTAGATATTTTCTTGTACCTATTCTGAATACCAGTAGTAAAATAAGCAACATCAGTCTGAACTAAAGAATTTTGGGGGAAAAATTCTGTTTTAACAGAATAAAGAGACAATGCTTTTTTGGACTGGCTTATTAATAAACTGCATTTTTGTCGAAGTAGGATTGAGCTGTACCATAACAATACCCCTCTCATTAAATAATGTGCTCATAACAATTTAAAAGTCCTCATTGCAGTCAAATTAGGCATGCATCCATTCAGCTCACTTTACACCTTATTTATATACAGTTGTAGATTGGATTTTGTTGAGTAGAAAAGAAACAAGAGACATGAACAGAGAATCAGCTAACTTCCCAGTCTCCCTGTTTAATTACATTTATAGGGAAGATAAATCATCCATGAATTCAAATGAATGTACAAGTGTAATTTCACTCATGGTATTCAATTGCAATTCAACAAAATAGCAAAATGCATCTGAGAAATGTTCAACTCTCATATGCATCACAGTAGCTATATATGGTACATGAGAACAATAATACTGAAACATCACAAAGCACAGCATAGGCTAGACACGATAGCTTTCACTTGAATTTAATGAGGCAGTAGTCATAATGAGAGGCAAATTAAATCACAGCTTAATGAAATTTCCATTCTGAAAAGAATATTAATATCACAATGAGTCTGAGTTGCAGCTGTTTGAGATGATACAGCATGTTCCACTGGTTGATTCTAAAAATGATTGAAAAAGGCTAAAGCCATTTTGTACTGTCAAACATATACCAATGGCAAGAAAGAATTACTCTTAAACATAGGTACCCTCATAATTTTCAAATTGTGCAGTGCTTTATTTGTAGCAAGAGCAAGACTGAGGAACTGAGAAATTACAGACCTAGAACTAAAGATTTTACTCCTGCAAGGAAGCTCATTCACCTAAATGAGGTCTGTTGGTGTTGAGACTAGGAACTCCATCAGTATAATACTAGAAAAATATATTTAAATTACTTCACAATAAAGAATTGAGGGAGAATCCAAGTTAGAACAGGACTAGGATTCCCTTTCATAAGGATTAATAATATTACATCACTAACGATGATTTTGTATTCAAAATTATTTCATGCCAGCACAAAATCTTTGGAGAGGGGAAATCTTAGAGGTTATTGGTTTTATTACTTTATCCAGACTTTGTGGGCTGTGTACATAAGACCATCAATTTTGTAGGAATTGTTAAAACAACACTTTCTCACTTTTGCTACATATTTCACTTCCTTTTGCTGAGTGACCATTAGTAATTAGTTACAGCCTACTGTCATAAATCTGATTTTCCCTCTGCTCAGATCTTTTAGCATAAACTTGTGGTTTGACATGAAATGAGCAGTTCAAATATCAGTCTACAGGAATCCTAAAAAGGCAAAGCAAGGTCACACAGAGCAGACTGTCTCATCACTAGAGCCTCAGTGATTATATAGATCACTGTGGATCCACCATCTAATATGACTTGTCTTTTGTTCAGATGAGAAGATGAGAGAAATCACTGCCGCTACAACCACTCTTACAGCTTGCTTCAGCCAGGAGCCCTTCCAAGGCTGGTCATCTAATGGGCCACAGAAATGGTCCCAGGGGCATATGATAGCTGGGAGAGGATTTAGTATCACTTCTCCCAGTCCTATTGTCATTAGCTTTCTTCCACACTATTAGGAGGGAACTATAATCCCCTGAATCTGGCCAAGTGGCCAGATGTTACTTAATTGAGTAAGAGAATAAATATGGATACCAGATGATTTGGGACAGCTAGGCAGAAGGAGTCATGGGAGTAGCTGCTATACAAATCTTACAGTTTCAAGTGCTAAGACAAATCTTGAAAATTTCTGTTTTCAAAATGATAAGAAGTCTGTTCTTCCATGTCTTGAGTTACTTCATTTTGCTTCCTCCCTTCCCTTCTCTGTACTTCACTGTTTTGACTGGTAGCACCGTACATTTTCTTTGGACTTACAAAATTTTCATTGTTCAACTCCGTTTCTTCAGCCAGTTCATCCTGATCAATTATGCCACATTTCTCTTCATTGAGGTTTTCGGGATCTGCCCATTCCTGCTTCTCCCCAGAAGCAAAGATGGCATAGAATATCACACCACTGTAATGCACCAGGGCTGCAATCAGAAAGACGTTCTGCCATTCTTCCCGGGTCTGAAAGAACAGTGTAGGTCTCATTAAGTATCTAGTGAAAAAAAATATTACTGTCTGAATTACACCATGAAGTAGCATATATTAAAGAATAATTGTGATCACTGCTTCATTCCTAATGTTGCAGATAAAACAATTTGTGATAATCAAAGAATTTTTTTTCCATAACAACAGCTAATATAATAAAACTTGGGTTTCTTTGTGTTTATTTTTTCATGGTGAAATTTCTTTCTCGCATGTGAAATATTCGTGGAGTTGGAAATGCAGAGATTTCTCTAACAACTAAGTTAATCCCCTATGGGGAGTGACTACGGGAACTGGGGTTGTTCAGCCTGGAGAAGAGGAGGCTCAGAGGTGACCTCATTGCTGTTTACAACTACCTGCGGGGAGGTTGCCCCCAGGTGGGTGTGGACCTCTTCTTTCAGGCTGACGACACCAGAACGAGAGGACATGGCCTCAAGCTACGCCAGGGGAGGTTTAGACTGAATGTTAGGAAGAGGTTTTTCACAGAGAGAGTGATCACTCATTGGAATGGACTGCCCAGGGAGGTGGTGGAGTCGCTGTCCCTGGAGGTGTTTAAGAGAAGACTGGATGAGGAGATTAGTGACATGGTCTAGCTGGGGGGTGTAGGGCTGGATGGTCCTGTGCGTCTCTCCTGGCTTGGAGTGGCCTGTGTGCCTGTGAGGGATCTAGGTTTATGTTCAGCACTCTGGGACGTGCGTTTGGTCTCTGTACGGGTGTTAGATGGTGAGTTGGACTAGATGATCTTTGTGGGTCCCTTCCAACTCATAGTATTCTGTGATTCTGTGATTCTGTAATGTAGCCCTACCAGGGATGCATTGTAGAGGAGTTTCACAAGTCCTATAAGCATCACACAGTTGTATTTTTTGTATATATTACAGAGACTCAGCCTCAGGGGCATAAAATAGATCTCCTTACACAGATAATTAGCTTGTAATATCTAAGAATCAGGTCACCATGGTATTATAAAAGTGAATGTTTAAGACAACAGAAAACAGTTGCAGAGACCAGTGATGAAATGGAATTCCCAGGAAACTTTGAAATGTCTTTTGTTGCATTACCGAAAGTTACTAGAAAGCACAGAGAAATATTACCTTATGTTTTGTCATTGCACCGACAATGAGTGGGCACACCATTCCTGACAGTGTCCCCACGCCATTGGAGATCCCCATCAGAATGCTGGCGTAACGTGGGGCTATGTCCAAGTGATTCACATTGAATCCTACAAAAAATGAGAGACAGTGATCAGCTATACAGCATTGCACTACTAGGCAAATAGGGCTTTCTACAGCCGTTCTGGCTGAAGGAGCCTGAGGAAGGTAGGAGCGCCCATAAATATATATCAGAAAGCAGGGTAGCATTTTCTTGGTGATCAAGATGGAAGACATTACAAATCCGATCTTTTTCAAAACCCTCTTTTTCCCCCAACTCTGGTGATCAACTTGTATAGAAAATAAAATTTGGTTTGGCCTCATTTAAACCATCTGTACTTCACATCTTCTCGGACTGAAATAGTGCACTTAGCGAATATTTTTAATTAGGAAATCAATGCCTTATATTATTCAAATATCTTCTACCTTTTTAGTTTGGTAGTAGTGGTCTTTAATACATGGGCTTCAGTATTTTAAGTAGCAGTTTAACAGCATGGTAAAAAACCTCAGGCAACCAGAATATAAACCAGTTCTGTACAATAGATCCATTTTCTTGACAGCCTTCTTGGACAATGTTGGCCTTCCATATTCATAACAAAGGAGGGGCGGGTTAGTAATTATAATACTGATACTGCTAGAAAACAGATTGAGACTAGTGAGACCCATTAAAGTGTTAGAAGCAGCTGTTGTGGAGAAGGATTGTTTGCAGTCTGACCTAGAAAGCAGAAATCAGCCACTGGGGCTGAGGGCAGGATTGAGACTGACAGCCCTTGTGCAACCATTCATCGCAGAGGAATTCTTTCTCTCTCTCTCTTTCTCGTTTTAGGGATACAGTTTAAACATGAAGAAAAGAGTAACAGATACAGTAGAAGTATATTAGAAAATCACAGCAGAAAGCTAATGTAATCTGGAATCAATAAAGAGAAGGCTCTTTCAAAGCTTCATGTCCCATGTGCAACGTTTCATAGATTCTGAAGTAAATTATTTTGATATGGGAAGAAATAAGAAGCACCACATAAGTAGCTATATTAAAAGCAAACATAATAATAGAAATTTTGACATTAAGAACAGTGAGGATAATAACATCACTTTTATCACAAATCATAAATCCAAGAATAAGCTTAATTCTTACCTGAAATTGCAAAGCCACTGAAGCCTACTGCTAACACCAGAAAGGAAATAGCCACACCTTTTGTATGAGAATAACCAACCACCAAAAGCAAGGTTGCTTCCATTCCAAAACCTTCAAATGAAACACATGAGAATGAATAACATTTAAATTGTTGTTGATCATAGGTATACTAATAAGGATTATCCAGAATAGAAGCTTAAAATGAGAAAAAAAAAATCTTTTGTATTTTATAGCTACTCTTGAACATACTTGAAAGCCTTGTGGATTTGCAGAAATAGTTGCATATTTATTGTCTGAGGATATACTTCCCTCCCCCCCTCATTCATTGCTGTGTAAATGACCCAAGAAGCTGGTGAAGTTAGTTCACTGAGCAGTACAGAAAAACAATGAGAAAGTCACTCTGTGCAAAGGGCAGAAAAATCCACCAACACAGAAACACGACAGGGAAAGGAGAAAAACATTTGCCTCCAGTTTCTCATGGTTGCAGTGAAACAGGATGTTTTTGGTAAATGGAGCACAAGTGTTTTACATACAAGTGTGATACCGACACAACAGGATGCCCCTAAGCACCACAGGGAACTTGCAGTCTCTACTCTTACAGCAAATTAATATTTTCTAATATCTAAGAGTACAAGCTTTTCAGGATTTTTGTAACGACACTATTAATAAGTCCTGAAAACACAATGAATTTTAGTATCCTTTGTGAAGATGCATAGCCAAGTTGAGTGGTATCTCTGACTGCAGGCATCCCTATTTCTGGAAAGCCATGCCATCTATAAATAATGTAAGTCAGTAATGGGCAGTAAACAACTAACTGCTCCACAAGTTATGTGGCTTGAAATATTTTCTCTAATTTGATATCAAACCTACATGTAGATGTCACTGACTTTTCAGTTCAGTGACTAAACTCGAAACAAATTGTTTTGTGCTGAGTGAAAATGAGTCTGTCCATCCTTCAACTTTTTTTCTCCCAAACCTACCAACTTAAATTTGCCAGTGGATTCTGCTGGAAGTAGCAAGTGGGAATATGGACAGATATTACCAGATTTTATCCACTGGGAAAGGGTCTCTCCAGCACTGCGGTACAGGGTTAACTTTGTATGAGTTTGCAGGATGAGGCCTATTTGATCATATTACCCAATTGCCCACTCAATTATTAACCATTAATTATTCTTGCTTCCTCCCTTTTTAAAAGCATGCTTATATGAATAGGGATTGATGCCACGAGGCATCATCTCTCCAGTTAATGCTTCATCAACAAGCTATAAATGCAATCTTCAGTAAACCGTCCTTTGACAGTTAAACATGGACTAAACTACGATACTTCCAGCATGCAATTGAAATATGTATTTTCAGAATTCAATCGTACCTCCACAGTTCATGACCTTCCTTACAGTGGTGGTGGTTAAGATCTTCTTGCTCCGTAAGAAGTCAGCTAGCTGCCCTCCAATGGGCACAATGATTGTCATGACCATGTGAGGAACTGCTGACAAAAGGCCAACCTGCAGTTAGACGGATAAGTGTTTACTGCTCACATATGCCTTTAGGATTTAGGGAGAAGAGAAATAGAGCTGTAAGTTTTCTTCACCACTTTCCTCCTCACCATCATCAGACACTTTTTTATCTTGGATCCTTATGTTGGTGGTTTGGAGACAGGTTGCAGCTAAGACCTTTTTGACCTTAAGCTATCTTTGTTCCATCTTTAGGGATTTCTAGGAACTTGAGAGACTCCAGCAAAATTCTCCAGATGATAGTAGTTTTTCTTCCAGGCCTAGAGACCAATCTCATTATACTGTCAGTTTTACGTTAGTTTTAAATTACTGAGATACACAGAGATGCAACTCCAGCATTAAGGAAAATCAGCTTAGAATAAACAAATCTATTTTTTCCTTTATCCCTGATTTTCTTCTCTGCTGTACTTTGCCATTCAGAGTGTCATTGTCACCACACCATAACTATTACTGCTATTGCAGAACTTGGATACACTGTGCTCCCATACATAATGATGTTGTTTGTTATCATTATCAGTCACACAGTTGCTTCCAAATAATTATCATCTAGCAAATAGGAATGTTTAAGGAATGGTTTTTCAAAAGGAAAAGCTTTTCTGAAAAAATTGTTCTGAATTCCTCATCATGCTCTCAAGAGAATGTAAAAATATTGATTTTAATGAAGTGGTGGAGGCAGGAAATGTAAATCTATACAAAAATTACCCGTGATTTTTAGTGAAAAGTTATGAAAATAAAGAGGATAGAAATTACCCGGCAAGTAATGCTAAACAGGCCCAGACAGTTTATATACTTACTTAGTTTGTGGTTTTCATGATATGTGCAGTTTTTCAATCAAGTATTTCCCAAAACTACTTCCCCATTCTTTCCTTTTTCTAATAATTTGACACTTTCATACTTATATTTCTACCAGAGCAACAGAAGTATGTCACCCCAAACAGTGGGAATAATTTACTGTAATGATTCCAAATCCACTTTAGTACAGTGGTAAGTGTCCCCACCTGGCGTGTGGGAGACCCGGGTTCGATTCCCGCCAGGGAGACAGTGTTAAGAGTTGGACTCGATGATCCTTGTGGGTCCCTTCCAACTCAGAATATTCTGTGTGTGATTCTGTGTGAAATAAGGATCTGATTTCTCCTTAGAAACTCTGCATAGACTCATTAAGGTTGGAAAAGACCTCCAAGATCATCCAACCTTTGACCGAACTTCACCATGCCTTAGACCATACTATTAAGTGGCATGTCCATTCATTTCTTGAATGGTCCTAGGGATTGTGATTCCATCTCCTCTCTGGGCAGCCCATTCCAGTGCTGAACAAGCCTTTCAGTAAAGAAGGTCTTCGTGATTTTCAGCCTGAACTTCTCCTCATACATCTGCCATAGTGAGGTCTGAAGGTCACTGAGATACGTATTTACCTTGCTTATTGCAAATCCAAACACTTCTTCAAAGTAAGCAGGCTGACTTATGAGGAGCAAATAGAAGGTCCAGCTTCTGCAGAAGTTTGCCACAATGATTGCATAAACTGGCATTGAAGTGAAAAATCTCTTCCAGGGAGTACTAAATTTCTAGGGGAAAAAGAAGAAAAAACTGAGTAGACAGAGAGAATAAAGGACCAGTGCCTTTTATTATCAAGCCTATCCAGTACTTTTCATGTAACTTACATAACAGATCACTTAGAATGCAAGTGAAATATGTCTCTTGAATTAGTGGCAAAACCCAGGTAGAACAATTATATTACAATAGTTGGGATTTTTAAGACGGATGCTGCACTATTGCCCTGCTCATTGGAATTACACAAGGTCTTCTGGAATCCTTCTGTTGGGATAACAGGCTCAGTAACAAAGAACACTAGAGAAAACCTTGTGCTATTCCTCAACTTTTGGCATGATGCAGTTTGAGACATTCTTCTGAAAAGAGTGTGAAAAAAAGGGTTACCCAAACTAAGAGACATGCAGTAGCTCAGCAACAAGCAGCTACCTGCCTCAGCCTAATTAATTTAATTCAAAAAAAAAAAAGGCCTGTGGTAGAGAATTTAATTTCTGTAACTTTCTTTTGGCTGTGTTTTGCAGGCAATCGTATGCTTGCAATTGTGAGCATGTGAAGGTGGTCATCATGTCCTCTGAAATAAAACCACCATACAGCAAAGAAAATCCATGACCTGGAAAAAGTATGTGTGCGTCCAGTACGTGTGACTTTGGTCAAATTTCAAGACCATGCTCAAAAGGAGAGTTGGGTACTTTACACTCTCATCAAGGCTATTACCCAAAACATATAGAGGAAACAGTTTGGAGTACTTTGTTCTAGAATGTTCAAGACTAAAATTCAAGAAAGAATGGTTTATCAAGAAACACATTTGTTTTTCACTAATAGTAAAAATAAGTTACCCAAGGGAATGGAGAGAAGGTTGATGGGAAAAGAGGTTTCCAGGATCTTCTCAGAGAGAGGATAAGAAGCCTTAAAGAAGGACCTGAACTGCTGTGAGAGTGAACAGGGCAGAAAACCTGTACTCAGGCTTTCAGGTTTGCAATCATGCTTAACAGGAGTTCAAAAGGCACCTGGATAATTTAACATCTGCAGCCAGGTTCTTATTTAGCTAAATCCATTTATAATTTTTAGAACCATCATGGAAATTCCTCAAGGGCAAGAGATCAGAATGCATGGTTCTCCCTCTCATCCCACCCCTTTCCTCCCTAGATCAGGGAAGCTCTATAAGATAAAGGTTTAAACAACACTAGTGTTTTGCTGTTGCTGTATTCACCCAGTCCTGCCATACGAACCTGATCCTTTTCATAACAGGAAAAGCCCATAAACACCAGCAGAAACTGGTTCTGCCACTCTTGTGCAGCTAACAGGATCCATCCAGTCATAAGACCATCTTGTGCACAGTGCTCACAAATTATAGCAAGAAATGCCTTTTTTAACTTACACTTGCATTAGCTAGGCTGGCTCCTTCTCCTATACTTGTTTCTATATATATCCTTTCTTCATTGGTTATTGTTGGATGTGCAGCAGGGCTTTCATAGGCATGAAGCAGCCAGAACATGTACCAAAAAATCCCAAACATTCCTGCAGAGGCCAGAAAAGCAAAGCTTGATTTTGAAAGCAAATACAGACACACGTCATTATCTGCAATCTTTGAAGTTTGTGTCAGCTGCTAGTTAAACCAAACCTGCACAGAAATTATGTCCAGGGAAGTAACAAAATATGGTAACTAACTCTGTGTATATTGTATGCCTGCTTGCAAAAGCATTTGAGTATCTTGTCACTTGTATTGCACACTATGCACTGGCCAGAGAAAAGGCAGAAGGAAAGCTTGATGCAGAACCTGGGGAAGGAAAAAAGCAGAGAGGCCATAACATGGTTGTAATCTGCAAAGAGGGCTTCACAGTCTTGACAATGACAAATCTCGTTGTCTGTCCTGTGCCTCCAGAAAAAAACAGACAAAACCTGTCTTAACTGGGTTGCCAATTTGCAGGGCTATATTGGAGCCAGCTCTGCCGAGCCCTGTGGGGGGAAGAATGACTACAAAGCCACACCTGTGTAGTGGGACCGCTTTATAAAGGTGGCACTGCTTTCTTAGAGATGGACAGCATGGGAAAGGTTTCTCAGGGTAGAAGTTTTCAGAGGCATTTGGCTCCCCTTCAGCAGTGTATGCTGTAGCATTTGCTAGTAGCATGCATTCTGGGGCAAATTCCAAACAAGTGTTTGTGCTACAGAGGAATCTCTGCAACTGCATCCCACTCTGACACTGCATAACCACAGGCTGTAGCCTGGGCATTACAATTTTGCACACTTTTGTAAAAGAGGATAACAAAATGAAAGGTCTCAGAATGTGCAATAACTAGTGAATGAATTGTAATACAACAATCTTTTCATTCATCAAAACAACTTTGATCCATCTTGTTAAACATGTTTAAGCAAACAGCTGGCAGAACCAGTCTAGTGGTAGGATTCCTTCATGTTAAGCAACTCACCATAAATATAAAAGACAGATGACCATCCTATATACTGTACCAGCACACCTGCCAGTGGCATGGCGACCACCGCACCTGCATAAGACCCTGAGGAGAAAATGGATTAGTAAAACACATCAACTATGATTGGTGTGCCCAGCTTTCAAAGCAGATGATCCTGACAGGTGCTCATTCAGGCAGAACTGGAGGGACAGGTTGGGCTGATTTTTAATGAATGTGGAGAATGGAATGGAAGCTCCAAAATTTTGTTTGGGTTGGTGGGAAGGACTGACTCTCATTGATGTGAGATCATCAGTCTCATTTTGCAGTTAGAAGGGTTGTGTCCTGTAGGTAAATAGGATCTGCAAATCCGAGATTGATGATAAACCACCACAGAGGCGTGAGGTGTATATGTGCACTTAAGTGGGAAACCCACCTAATCCCATGGTGTATGAGGTGAATTTTGGAGAAGCTAATGGCCCAAATTTTGGAAGCCTTAATGGTGTTGTAGAAACCTGATGATTGCAGATGTGTTGGGGGGATCTAGATCCATGACCGCACAAGCACTAAGTGGATGGAGTGTTCACACCAACCCCGAGTCTGTGTAACCATGTTTAGTTCATAACAGTGGCATAAACAGCTGGAATAAATAGTCAAATGTTGACAGGGAAAACAGGATAAAAATGTGGTCAGTAGCAAGGTATCTGATTGAGAAATACATGACACTGGTGAAATATATTTCCAACTGACTTTTAGAAAGAGATGAGTATTTAAGTGCAATCAAGTTTCAGTGCAAGATGGTGCCAGTGGCTTCATATGTGAAGAGTGTTGCTTTGAACTATTCTAGGAAATGAGATACTTGTGGTTTTGAGAGTATTACACTTGTTAATTCTCTACTCATTAACAAACGTTTCTCTGCAATGGCTCACAGTGATCCCTCTATCTGATCTCCATGTAATTCATTTTTCCTACAGCAACAGGAAAGCCCCAGGCCAGAATGTAGATAGAGAAAGCAGGATCCTAGTTAACAGAGGGTTTCCTATGCACCATTCAAGTGCAAGTATCAGTGATCTGTAGCCACTAAAATGGGTGTTGAGCTGAAAGATGGATCTTTTTCTGTCCAGTATACTAGGATTCCAAGAAGAGAGCACTGAGGGTGGGGAGATTTCTTTTGATCTGTTCTTCTGCAGAAAATGGAAAGACTTAAATAATCACTAAACCCTGAAGTAATCTGTAATAAAAATAAAATTCCCATAGTATATAGACATGGGAATTTTTCCTCTTTCTTCACTCCTCTTGTCCTTTTATCCTTTATCTTGTTTTTTAGTGTTATATTCTCCCTAGCCTTGCAACTCTACTGCTGATGGACAGAATTTTTTTCTTCTGCCTTTTACATTTTTATTGAACATTTTCTCCTACAGACATTCATATTCAACTGTCAGCATTGGAAAGGAACCTAGAGAAAAGAGCAAAGTACATGTTTGGTTGTAGCTCGAAACAGAATGAAGCAGAATATCTAATGGCAAGTTGCTTCACCTCCACTGCTGTATATTGAGTTGCTAGCCTAAAATAATGAAGTGCTTTTAAGATAATTTTTAAGTGTGTGCTTGTTTAGGAGCATCCATTCAGTATGCATAACAAATGGAATCCCTAAGGATGGAGCAGATAAAAACATACAACGTAATTTCTCTTGTGTGGCACCTCTAGACCTATTTTAGTTTACTATGAGAGCCATTCTGAGTGTTGGCTTTAAGTGATAAAATGATAACATATTAAACAAAAGGTACTCTCATGTTCCTGAGTTTAGAGTACAAGTCAACTGTAGCAAAGTGCAGAGGGTTTGCATTTCTCTTTTAAATAAGGAAATTAATAAAATAAATCTAATAAGAATATATACTGACATAAATCACATAAACCTAACAACTTACCACAGAATGATGTGGTAGCCAACCTGCTCCTCTCCAGTGGTGGAGCCCATTTACTCCACATCCCATGGCAGGCTGGGTAGGTGACACCCTGGCAGACATTTCACACATAATATGATTTATTTTCACTTCATCCCACTTTAAATATCATAGAATCACAGAATGTGCTGAGTTGGAAGGGATTCACAAGGATCATCAACTCCAACGGCTGGCCATGCACAGTACTATCCCCAGGAGTCACACCATATCACAGTATTAGCAAGGTTGGAAGAGACCTTGGAGATCATCAAGTCCAACCTGTAACCCAACACCAACCCAATGTCTAAACCATGGCACAAATTGCCTCATCCAGCCTACTCTTAAACATCTCCAGGGATGGCGACTCCACCCTGGGCAGACCATTCCACCGAGCAATACCCAAAAGTATTGTAGTTGCTGATTCTGTCCATACTGTCTAGCTATTTTTCACCATAGGATGATGTAGGAAAGGTTAGATAAGTCTGGATGAGCTCGCTTGTTTGAGTATGAAGATGTCAGACTAATCTGGATTACTTGTTACTTAAATAGTAATATGCTCTGAGGTAAAAACACTGCTTAGTATAAGCAGTAAATGGCACAAGTAGACTAAAATAGCTTGAATTGCAGCACCAGAAACATAAATTTTTCTTTACTTTTAAGTAAATTAAAAAATATAAATCAACATGATTTAAAAATTATCATCTAGAAGTGAATAGCAAATAAAACTGTAGATTGATCAGAAAGCCTGATCTAGAAGATCTTACAATGTTTTAGAACCAAATCTCAAAAAACGGACCAAATGGTGTGTACTCCTACCTCCACCAGACCTTGAAGAATCCTTACAAACATCACACAGCCATAATGCACTCTTGCTGCAGAAGGGATGATCATGTTCAGTGTAGATGTTAGAAAGATAGCTGCTCCAAATACCCTGTGGGAAAAAGTAACATGAAAAGGAAAACAATTACTGTCTAGTTTTCAGAAGTGACACCGTTTTCAGGTACAGTTGCAGAAACAATTACACTTGTCTCAATCTCAACAACCCCAATATCTGTAAAATCCCCTTATTGTCAAAAGGGGACAAATCCACGGATGCTTTATGCATTTTCTTCCCTGAATGGAACAGAATTTTTATGCATGCTTAAACAAAGGTGCTAGACTTATATTTGTATCAGAGGATGAGATATGGATGCTCGTACTGAAGACCTGGAGGTACTGTTTTTATGAATCCTGACTTGAGAGAAGCATTGTACATCCCAGGAATACTTAAATTCTGTTATAACAATAGGGTTTAACTTAAATTGGGCAAGGTCTGGTTTATGTGCATCTGTGAACATGAGAGTGTGATGGTTAGTTCTACATACTTGCTGCTGCTTCTAGAATGTGTAACAGAACTGCATAAAATCAATTCCTTTCCAGCACCACTTCTCTAAATAACAGCTACAAATGTCTTTTGACATAGAAGGGGCATTGCTACAAGATGAATTCCGTGAAAAACAGAATCCGTATCCACACTTTGTTACCTTGCTTGGGAAGAGCACTTGCTGCAGCTGGGCATAAATCAGTCAAGGCTCTCAGTGTACCTGGGGCTCAAGGCCTTTGGGAAATCATTTGCAACTTCCTAAATGTCAGCACCTATTAGAGACACAGGGAGCAGAAACCTCTTTGTAATGGATTCAAGCAGCAGACCTGAAAGTGCAGGCCACTCATAGGCCCTAGAGTAGCACTCAAAGCTGTGTGTTTTGCACTCAGCACAGTCTGCAGGAGCTTTTCCCTAGATAGGTTTTCCTATACTTAACTGGAGAGTAGTGCACACTTACTGCTCTGTGTCAATAATAAACAACAGTGACACTAGACATGGAAGGCAGCTGTACTACAAGGCAGTTGTTTCAGTATGGCACAAGCTCTGGGTTTGCCGGGCACTGATGATGGAGTGCAAGGGACAAGTATCCCTGGGTGCTCAGCTTGTGCCCAGAAAGGACATCTGGGAAGCTCATTTGAAAGCTGAGACCATGAAAAACTCCATTGGAAACCAGGAAAGAGACTCGGGCAAAACAGCTGGAACCACCACAGAAATTACTATCACTAGTAGGAATGAGCTGTACTCTTGTGTACATATGATTTCACATATCTTTACATCTGACTAAATGAAGTCTCAGGTTTCCTTTCTGTGCAATGAATAGGGGTTCAATAGCTGTGTCATGAATTCTCTGAACATCAAGAGTTTATTGATGCTGCATCTGTGGAAGTTGATATGCATGAGGATCCCCTCTAAGATTCTGTTACAGCACTGAGAAGCATAACTGGCAGTTGGACTTCTCCATAATTGTCAAGCAACATTTAAATTGAATGGATTATAATTAATCCTCAGTAGTTTACTGTCTTTGTGTTGTCTGCAATTGCAAGCAGCCATGCCTGGCTCCCTGTGGACAGCCTTTGTATGGGAGACCCTTCATTCTGCAGCCAGAAAGTTGCAGCAGTTTGTGGTCCTGCAGACCACAACACAAGGACAGGGGAGGCCACCCCGAGCCTGCCCTGCCTTCTCCAAAACTCAAGATGACACCCTGGGAATAAAGAAGCCCCTTTTGTTCAGGGCCCTCAATTCCTCAACACTGATGTTGCCTACCAGCATACTGCTGTTTGTGGATTGTAATTCACGATTGTTTTTCAAACCACTCAAATTCAGTGATGTTTAACAAGCTTTGAATTGTCTTGCTCTGTGTATGGTGTGGCAGAAAGACACACTAACCTTCATTCTGATATATGAATGGTATTAGATATTTGATCATGTGATTTGGACAACAGGAGTATTTCTCTCCCTTTTGATTTTTCTGTCAAAGACATACACAAATCTTATTTTACATAACTGTTTATTATGTTCCACTTCAAAATATTTATAAACTTTTAAAACATTCTGTTGCTTTTCTTATTATTATTTTTAATAAGGATTTCAATTGTTTGCATCTCAGTCTCTCTTTGAAAAATTATTCACAGGAAATATATGTGACTTCATTTTAGTGTCTGGTCTTATTTACAGTAGGATTTATGGTAATATTAGAGTGTGAAGAATTTACAGTCAGATACCACCATTGTTTTATCTAAATTCTCTACACCTATTGATAAAAATAGCAATCCATGTTTAGACAGCTCATTATCTGAGTGACAGGAAAGCACTAAAGAGATGAGCACAAAAGCAAAGTCAGGATGCTGACAGAGAAGTGACAAAGGAACAGACCCATATAGAAAACAGTCTGAAAATATGAACTAGAATACAAAGCCCACAGTCATATCTTGACATTTAGAAGGCTACTTTCAAAGCCAAGTAAACATTTAACCAAGAAATAAGTATTACTTATCTATTATGATCAGTGAAGAAAAGACTTCTGCACCTTGCTTTCTTATCACTAATAGAAATATGAAGTCTGTTATCCTAATGCTACTGACTCAGGGAGCTCCAGCAAATGATGTAAATTAATAAACATGTGAAAGTATAAACTGTAAGAAGGGGAACATGTGTAACTATCCAAACCACTAGCTCTGAAGACTGAGTTTTCATTCTCTGCTACTTCTTTTAATGCCAGGTCTTAATATGCCTAGGTTATAAATGCATCATTTATACCGAGTTAGTACCAGTCACTTTTCTGCTACTGTTTTAAGATTTAGTATTGATCCCACAAAGAGACAGCATCTTTCCTGCAGTTCACTGCCATTTATCCCAAAGAAGTTTGTCTCCACCTTCATCAAAAATATTCCAGTTCTTTTCAATTCATTCACATTTTCTTCTCTCCTCACTATCATGATCTCCAGGCAGCTGCCTCTTTGGGATCAAAACAGACTTCCTCAGAAAGACACTCACTGCCTAGTAGGGTGCTCTTATTGAAAATCACAGTATCACAGTATTAGCAAGGTTGGAAGAGACCTTGGAGATCATCAAGTCCAACCTGTAACCCAACACCAACCCACTGTCTAAGCCATGGCACTAATTGCCTCATCCAGCCCACTCTTAAACACCTCCAGGGATGGCAACTCCACCACCTCCCTGGGCAGACCATTCCAATGAGAGATTACTCTCTCTGGGAAAAACCTCTTCCTAACATCCAGTCCAAACCTCCCCTGACATAGTTTAAGGCCATGTCCTCTCGTTCTGGTGTCGTCAGCCTGAGAGAAGAGATCCTCACCCACCTGGCGGCAACCTCCCCTCAGGTAGCTGTACACAGCAATCAGGTCACCTCTGAGCCTTCTCTTCTCCAGACTGAACAACCCCAGTTCCCGTAGCTGC
>WEKX01027502.1:9597-38209 GCA_013390025.1 Pitta sordida
ATATATATATATATATATGTAAATGTCACATTTAGAACCAGATTGTGCGCATTGGATGTGCCAGGCACGCACTTAACATTGCTCAATTGGCTTGAATCCAAGAGCTCACTGAACTACTCATGTGCTTATGACTGGATAAATGTTTAGTGATTTGGGGCCTAGAAAGAGAAGGCTTTCTTTTTCCAGTCTTAAACTTTCAATGTTTACCTAGTTTTTATAGCTCTGAAAGTTGTCATGAGATGCAATTTACCTTGCAATTTCTTCCTTTTTTTTTTTTTTTTTTAATGAAGGAGAACAGAGAGAGTGGTAAAAAAGATAACTTGGTACAGAGTAGTAAGATGAAGTTAAAGCAGTTACAAAAACCTCTACAATTTTACTGGTTTGTCAGTATGATTGAAGGGAAAAAGGAGAAAAAAAAAAAAAAAGACACGTGTTCTGGTCAGGTTCTCCTACCGCCCTTATATAGGACCGGTTTTGTGCAATTGGAGAACTACAAAGTAACATGGTTTGAATCTTCCAGTTTACTCCATCCATTTATACACCATCATTAGAAAGCTTTGAATTGAAAAGAATTTCTGAAGCAGTTGGTCAACATATGTCAAGTGTATTTTAATAAAGTAAAATAAAACCTGGGAACAATTATGAGTCCCCTATCTCCTCTTTCCTTCTACAGCTCTCCTTATATATTCAGTGCTATTTTTGCCTTTTTTCTTCTAATTTACTAAACAACATAGGCATATTTGAAACTCCCCAAAGGGGTGGGAGAGATGTAAAGGCAGTAACTAAGTGAGTATCTTGTTATTTGAAAACTTATGTCTCTTTACTGTCTCATTTTATTTTTCTGCATTGTTGCTTTTCAGACAGTTAACTGTTTTGGACACAGATGTTTATTCCCAGTATCATCTTAGAGAGCTACCAGTTTTGAAATGGTCCCGAAATATCTTTGCTTACACTCAGGAATGTTTCTAGTGCTATGTCAAGATGCGAAATAAGAGGGAAGAAATGATATGACTCCTCTATTGTCAGGTTACAGGAGTTCAGAAAAACAAACAAATGAAAGTCATTGATGGGCATCTTGCACTGTTCTCAGCTGAAGAGGGGCAGAGATTGTTGATATTCTTTTCCTCAGCGTGACCTTGGACAAAGGGCTGATGCTCAGCTGAACCTTCTGCAGAGGGTCCTTTCTGCCCCAGGGTTAAAGTGTCTCAGTAACAGTGTCTGCCTTTTTGTGTCATTTAGCTCTTTTTAAAAATTATATATATATATATATGAAACCTATAACTTCTCTCTACTTTTGTAGCCATGTTGATAATTTCCATAATAATTTGCCTAGAGTTTGGAATGAGGTGGTCTGCCTGTAGGAAGGAGAAGGCAAAGGTCATTGAGGCTTCCTTTTTTTTCATATTTTTTTGCTGTTTTAGTCATCTCAGTCTCCTGAAACACAGTACAGGAAATACTGCTGATTCCTCTTAGATTTTAAATTCTCCCTTTTCACCTTTAGTCTCTAGTGCATGAAAATGCTTACCCCCCTTTCCCTGTCACTTGTGTTCAGGGTGCTGATACTCCACTGGCACCAGGACCCAGGATGTCCTGATGCCCCTTCCTCTCTTCTTTTTGATCAGGCTCCAAAGGTTCTTGAGGTCTGGCACTCCAGCCACCAGCATGTCTGACAGAGTTCAGAAACTGACGACACCGATGCATCAATTTTTTGAGATTCATCTGAATTTAATGGTAGTTATCTTCTTTGCCAAAAAAGTCAGGTAAAGGCAGAAGTGGATGAAGAGCAGAAGGGAGGTGCAAGGAGGGCAAGGTTTGCGAAGTACACAACTGAGATGGCAAAAAATATTTGTCACATAACAGTCCTATTGACTTTCTATGTTCCAACTTTATCCATAAAGATTAGTCACTGAAGGAAAAAGTAAATTTTAGAGGCAGGAATCGAAAAATACGGCCTCTTAAAGAAAAGGAGACAACACTGTCATGAGAAACTAAACAATTTACTCCTCTGCTGTCCCCTACACCCTTCTTTAGGAAAGACGCCCAATTCCAGACACTGACCGCTTCTCAGTTCTGATACACAAGCCTTTTCCTCTCTGTGTAAATTTTGGTTTGGAAGGCTTTTTCTCCCTCCTGCTCATACTAGTGTCTTCAACAGACATTTCTTTAATTGTCAATCGTCATCAACATAGGCAAAAATTCTCCTTTCTTCTCTTCAGGCAGTTTCGCTTCAAATGCCCCTGTTGTTTGCAATACGCACACTGATTTATTCCTAGAAGATTTTGAGATCCTGGATCATCAGATTCAGTGAATCTCTAAGCCACATCCCCTAATGCAGTTGCCATGATCCTTGTATGGTCCCTCCTGTCCTTTTTCCTGTGTTCCTCCTTTCTATATACAGTCGGGTCTCCTATATTGAGGACCCGCAGTCTTAATCAGGTTCCAGGAAGCCTTACTTCTGTGTTGAATGGCAACCCATTAATATGCAAATTTGCCCCGCACCCTCACACGTTCCACTGGCGCAGTTTCAGCACTGTGTTGCTGTGTATCAGTGTTTGTGTTGGCCCTTCCTGGTGCCCGCAGTCACCCCACACTGGGAAAAGCCCCTTTTTGACTCGGCCAGGGTCATGGGTGTGGGGAGCTGCCCATGCTGCTGTCCCAGCATCTCTCCAGGTGGGTAGACCTGGTCTCTCCATACTCGGGGTAAGCGAGTATGTCTTGGAGAGTCACTCAAGAAAGTCTTGGAGCCCTGAGAGTGTGTAAATCTTTCATAACCGCATGGCGGCTCCGGGGGAGCGGCCCCTGTTGGGAGGAGAGGAAGTGGCCACAGCTGCCACAGCGGTGGCATCTGTGTGGGTTGATTTGCGTATTCATGANAGCTCCGGGGGAGGGGCCCCTGTTGGGGGGGGGAAACGGCTGCCGCCGCTGCGAGGAGAGGAAGCGGCCACAGCTGCCACAGCAGTGGCATCTGTGTGGGTTGATTTGCATATTCATGACTGCCTAATTGAATATTCATGTATGCCAGGTTGCATATGTGCAGTTGCGAAAAGGGGTCTCCTTCATTGCTAAAACATCATGCCACTAAGAAGTGAAGCTGCAATATGGGGGGCACGAAGTGCAAGAGGGCTCACTGTATATACTTTCCATGCTATGCTCAATAGCATCTCCAAATCGCACAGAGGTGGAGAAGCCAGTGGAAAAACAAGGTCATTGGCGAGACCTTAAGTCTTGTGGCTCAACAGAAACTTTTAGGAAAGGCAGAGAGAGTCTCATAGGATATGTGCCCAGGTGTGATTCAAAAGGACAGCAACACCTCACTGCAAGGAATTGGGTTAAACTTCTCAGCATGCATTTGTGTTTGCTCTAGGGTGCAAATCCCATTCTCTTAGCTGATTCCACAAAGAGAGCAGTGCTTCCACATATTACTCCTCACAATTACTGTCATTAGACTAAAAGTGCCCTTTGGTGGCTTTGTTCTTGGTTACTGACATTTATTGCCTGACAATCAGCTTGCTGATTTCTTTCAAACATATTTTTTTTCAACTTCTGGGTAAGAAACTCTTTCAAAAATGTGTGTTCCCATTATGAAAACTAAATCGAATTTATGCCTTGGATCTAAATACCTGAGAACACTTTTGTGGAAGAGAGAGGAACAGTGTCACTGTACTTTAGAAAATCAAAAAATGACATTCACATCTGTTCCTTTTGGGCACCAAGGCTCCAGCAGTCTCTTGACCACCTCCATTAACTCTAACAAGTTTTCTCGCTTGCTCTACTTCTACTACACTGAAGCAGAGCATCCTTCTCTGCTGCATGAGAAATTCTGCTTTCTCCTGGTCTCAGCACCGCACTGCTGTCATCTCCAAGCTGCTCTCACATGTTTATTCATGTCTCCCACACTCCATGTCACTATGCTGCATCTCTCAGCGCTACTTTCTATTACTTCGGCAGCGGAATCCACGCTCAGTAGTGTTATTTCTGGTATACTGGCGAAAATTGATGCTCTCTGTGGGTTAGAGGCATTCATTACACTGCTGCCCTGTAGGCTGCTTCATTTATCAACCTGGTGATTCTTCTGTAATTAATGAGATTGCACTTCATGCAATTACAATTCCCATTAGTACTTTCTTTTACCTTTTAAGGTTCCATCCTTGTGAGCTTTAAAGAATGTGGTTTTGTTTCACAGAAGAAAAATCACAGCTGTTATTTTGGCATCATTACATCTTTTTATTAAAATTAAGTCTAATGACAGAAATAAGTATTTTGGGACAGTAAATTATTTCTTATGGAAACCAATTTTTTGATCCTGCATGAAAAAGCATAATCAAAAATAAATATTTATTTTATAGGCAGAAGTATCTCTCTATAGTAGTAACAATAAACAGGGCTTCGAATGACAATCAGGTCTGCAGAAGGAAAAGTGATAGCAGAATAAATCTGAAGTGTGGAACACCAGAAAATGTGAAATAGAAGATATCCCTCTCTGAGAGCCCATAGATTACTGTAAGTGAAATACAGTTGCTAAAGAGTTATAGATGAATGTAGTCTATCAGAAAAATGTTGTGTTATTACAGGGCTATTGATTGGACTACTGGCCTAATCTATAAGCCTACATAATATATAAACCTACATAAATGTGAGATGATCTACCTCAATGAAACTAAGTATATATAATGCCCATATCTTACAAAACATTAGGAACAATTAAAATGTAATTAGTATTTACTTTGGATAAGGAAAATTTACAGTATTCACAGTATAGATAAGGCTGAAAAGGACCTTGAAGATCATCTAGTACAACCTATAGTCCAACCAACCCAGCATCTATATCCAGATCATATTGCTCAACACCTCATCCAGCCTACCCTTAAACACTTCCAGGGTTGGCGAGTCAACCACCCTTTATGGGCAACCCATTCCAAATCCAGATCACTCTTTCAGTAAAAAACCTTTTCCTAATATCATGTCTAAACTTCCCATGCTGAAGCTTGAGACCATGACCTCTCATCCAGTCTCCAGAGACCAAAGAGAAAAGACCAGCCCCCGCCTGACTACAACCTCCTTTTAGATAGGTATGGATAGTGATAAGGTCATCCCTGAGCCTCCTCTTTTCTAGGCTAAANATTCATCACCACTCTCTAGGCTTGACCATCTAACCAGTTCCTGATCCAGCAGAGAATATTCCTATCAAAGCCCCTTGCTGCCATCTTCCCCAGGAGTATATCATGGGAGACTGTGTTGAATGGTTTACTGAAATCCAGATACACTACATCCACAGCCTTCCTCTTATCCACCAGGCAAGTTACTTGATCATGAAAAGAGATCAGGTTGGTCGAGAAAGACCTACCCCTGCTAAACCCATGCTGGCTGGGCCTGATCTCTTGTCCATCCTGTAGGTGTTGCATGATAGCACTCAGCATTATTTGTTCCATCAATTTGTCTAAAGTGTTTAGTTTCAGTTTTTCCTAAAAGAAAAGATTTTCCTTTTGTTTTTCCCTAAAGAAAAGAATCTTTCCAGCAGCCACCTGCTCGGATAAAATGCTGTATCTTGGAAACATAACTGAGAAAATAGTTCAATTTAAGAGTTGAACATCCTGACACAAATGGTGAGCAATGTGCCTGAAACAGCCATAATGTCACCTGAAATATCTTTCTGACAGTGCAAAGACTATTTTTCCTACTTAGGAATTTTAAAACTAGGTGACTCCTTGGCTTTTACTTCAGGAAAGTACAGTTAAGACATTTCCATCTTCAGCTCAGCAAAAACAAGTTGCCAGAGTCTGGTCACATCATTGTGTTTTCAGTCAGAGAGAATTCCTTCCTGAGGAGATAGTTGACAGAGAATGGCAAAAGCAAGCTAAAAATTTGGACAGACCTCGATCAAAGCAGACTTTATTTATTTATTTATTCATATTTTGACAGCCCTGAACATTTCTGCTTTGAAATACACTTCACAGTATTTATACTTTTACAACACAATCTGCATTAGACTTTTGGCATACATACTTCCATTCTCACCTCATTGAATTTTGAGTAGGTATGTCTTCTAAGAAGAGTAATAAAAATGACCTGTTATATCACACTCTCAGAATTATTCTTTGTGTTATTTTTCCAATTTAACATATTTTTAAAGTTATTGGTCTGCGCAGAAAGGAAAAAATCAGTACATTGTTTGACTAAGATTTTAATGAGAAATAGAGCGGTGTGTAAGATTAACCTGCAAGTTAATCTTACACACCGCTCTATTTCTCATTAAAATCTTAGTCAAACAATGTACTGATTTTCTTTTTAGGGAGTTCAGCTGCTCTTTGCAAAAAGACATTAAGGTGTTCCTAGAACTATCACAGTAGTGTGGCCTGAAAGAGCTGAGCTAATGCTGCTTTGGGGACAAAAACAATAATAATGTGTATATATATACAATACCACTATCTGCCTCCCTTTTATGAAAATTCATATATATTGCAACTAGCTAATTTTGGATACAAATACCTCAGTCGGTTGTTTTATATATTTACTGCTGTTGTATTGTAAGGCAAAGCCACACTCCTAAAGAGGAAGAGAATGTTTGTGTCATAGCAGTATAAACTCACAGGAGACAGTGTTGCAGGGAGTATACTGAGGCAAGTCATTTCCAAAGTCTATGTTGCCCTTAAGTACTATATGACTTCTGAAAAGACCTGGCTTCCATTACTGATTTTATGGGTTATCTGCAAAATGGAGTGAATACTGTGCTCGATCTTGCACTTTTCCACATAGAAATTAACCTGTCCCTGCAATGTTTCTTTGTTGCACCCATTAGTGCGTCGAACTTTTTGCTCAAACCGGTTGCTGCCAGTCATGCTTATGTTAGTGACAATGTATTGACAAACAATAACTGAGGCATGATGTGCTACATGGCTCTTTTATCTCTGTTACCATGTAGGAAAAGAGTCCAAATTTGTTAAAAATGGGTTTCTGCATTCAGACATGACAGCTGCAGTGAAAACAAGAAAGCTCTGGGGTACACATTAAGCTCTGATTAGATTGGGAAATATCCATTTGCAACCCAGGAAATCATTAGTTTTGTGGTACATAAAAGAGTCTTTGGTGGTGAGGAGCCTCAGGGGGGCTTTTTGTAAGCACATCCCTACTGCAACCCCTCTCTGCTGTAAACTGGTACAGAGTCAGGATTAGGCAGCCTTTGGACAGGTAACTGAATGAGACTGGAAAGAGTACCTCAACTTCACATGTCCTTCCTTGCACTTGGAATTTTTAAACATTGCATTATTTATTCACTCAGAGGTACAGAGCAAACATGAAGGGACAGAACCTAGTGCTCCTGTTTTAGATTTCCTCCTTAATTTTGCCTATGCTCATCACCTCTTCTAAGTGAATTCTTTCTTGTTCCTCCCTGTTCCTCTAAAGACTTGATTTTTTCCTCCTGATTGTAAGGTTAGTGCTGGAAAGAGTAATCATCTCTACTCTGGCTGTGTTGAAGTAGTTGCTTCTAGGTAAATGTTGCCAAAGTTTGTACTTGTGATTTCAAAGACATGAGTCATTTTTATGTTTATTGGTTTGTAGGCTTTTTTTCCCTTCCAAACTACATTTTGTTTCAAAAAATGGAATATACTGAACAGCTCCAATTTAATTTTAATAACACCAAGGCATTCTAGGAGGTTTTCATAAACTTACTTTATTTAAAATAATATTATGTAATAAATCATGTGATTCTTTTTTCCTCAACTGAAAGCTTTTATGGGCTATGTAGATGTTTAGTGATGATTTTCTGAATTGTGGTGTGTGGTTCTTTAGTTTGTTTGGTTTGGATTGATTTGGCTCTTTGGTTTTTTTGGTTGGTTGGTTGGTTGGTTTGGTTTTGGTTTTTTGTTTTGTTTTAAATAATTCGCTATACTTATTGCTGAATATAAAAAGTGCATATAGAGACTTCCTGGAATGTATTGCCTTGCAAAACAACTAGCAAAGCTGTATAAAAATCTCCATTTCATAAAGCATTCTGACTTACTGTGAAACAAAGACATAAATAATCTTAGATTAAGAAATATTTAAAATAAGAAGGTAGAAAATGAAAAGCTTATTAAAAAGTCTATGATTGTACTTCTAGCACTTTGCAATTACACCGTGCATAAATATCTCAGGCCTTTGCAATTTCTTTTAATTTTTGTAATCAGAGTTTTAAATATGTGGAAAATTAATTTTTAGTTGTAATTTTCTAGTTATCATAATTTAGCTCCACTTCTACATATATAACATGCAATACAAACACAAAACCTGACATCCAGATTTTTTTTATCAACAATGGTATTAATAAAATATACTGTGTATTAATAAACTGCTGTGTATTAATAAAATATACTCTGGTTAAATTTTCTATTAGAAAGTAAATTAAAATGGAGTTTAAAACTACAATTTAACTTTGAAGCAATTAAATTAACTCCACTGCGAATAGTGTTGGAAGCACAGTTATTGGACCTATTCATTGCAATAAAATTTCTGGGAAAGTGATTGGAAATTTTATGTGACATTTCTATGATTTTCATTAGTAAATTTTTTAGGTTGGCTGATTCCTTGTACATATTAGTATAGCTTTTAGTGCTTAGCCACATTTTTTTTGTTCATAACATTCTTTTTTTCTCTGCAATTTTATAAAAAAGAAACAATATGTTTAAGTCCATAATTTCATCATCTAATGTTAGAAATTGCTTCATTTATTTAAGTTTTTAGTAGTGATTTATATATAGGTATATATTTGCAAGTATAGGATCTGATAATTTTATCGAGTGTTAAAGAGGTTCAAAACCCTTGTCCAAGATTTGCATAGGGTCCTTTAAATAGTGTACAGCATCCCCAGCATGAGAGCATCTAAGAGCCCTGTTCCTGTTAACTTCAGCTAACTTCAGGTCAGATTCTCTTTTAGCAAATTGTCGCAAGATGTTTTTCTGAGTATAAACACATTTTTAAAAACAAAGGAAACGGCTCTTTGTTTATGCCACATTTTCTTTTTCCACCTTCACATAATTAACACTGCTGGTGCTTGCTTTTCTTTTCTTCATGGCCTTTGATATGTTTCTTAGCAGATAGATTGCAATTCCTAAAATCTTTTGCAATACATCATAAGTGACAAATTCTCCTTGCAGAAGCAGTGGGGGCCATGGTTTTGCAGGGAGTGTTAGAGTCTCATAAAGTAGATAAGGCAGGAAGAGAAGAATAGTTGGTACTTCAAGTCCAGTAATCAATATAGCAAAAATTCAAAATATGATCTCTAACAACAGTAGGGTCTATTAGAATGATTTCTTCATTGAGCCTCCTGCTGTATATTCCAGCTTGGCTTGGTTTATTTAATTGTGTTCTAAGTTATTCATACCAGGATTAATTTATTTAGATAACATTTCTTGATGTCTTTTTTTATTTTAGTGGAGTTTAAGAGTCAACAACGTTCTTCATCACACAAAAAACCTTGTCAATAAGGTTAAAGTTTGTCCTGAGCTTTTTAGAAACAGAAGTTTTGGATAAGACAACATTTTAGTATTCTCTTCACCACACATTATTTTGTGTGAATGAACAAGTATATCAAAGAAGTACCAAAACCTTAGAAGAAGGGTAAGATTATCATACTCTTTTGAATCTTTTCCTTTAAAGCTGGGGTGGTCCTTAGAAGTTAGGTCTGGTTCATTTTACTTTATTTTGTTTTAGGTTTGGATTTGGTTCGGTTTGATTTTCATTTTTGTTTTGGTTTTTTTTTTTTTTTTCAAACTAATCAAGGTATCTCCAAAAAATGATAGCTAGGTGCTTTCTTCCTTTTTAATAAATGTACATATTTAGTTGTCCAAGTTTGCCATCACATGTTGCAGCACCAGGAACAACTGGTCTTTCACATTGCTGATACTTGAGTATCACAGAATCACAGAATCACAGAATCAGTAAGGTTGGAAAAGACCTTAGAGATCATCGAGTCCAACCTATCACCTATTACCTAACCTAGCTAGTAGCTTTAGCTTATCACAGAGAACAAATGTTGAACTCTAAGGCTTACCAAATATGAAGACAATAGTTTCTATAGGTACCTAATGTAAATCAGATGGAAGTTTTATATAGCATACTGCTGCTATGTCACTATGACAACCAGAAATTAGCCTTGTTATTTCTGTAGCTGAAGATCCCTTTGTTATGGTTTAGGGGTTTTTCTGCTGCTCTGGTAGCGAGGGGGTTAACAGCTCAGTTCTTGCCTAAGCTTTCCGTGCTGCCAGGGCCTTCAAGGTTACAGATAAAGGCATGCGTCTCTGCAAATAACATACTTGGGAGAGAAGAGAAAAAAGTTCAGTAGTAAGATGTAGCGTGCCAGCTCAGACCCTGCGTCGGGAGGCTGAGAGATTTGAAGGCCCCCAGGCCCAACGAGAGAAGGGGTAGAGATGTTCTTCCAGGCATCCCGCTGCTGTTTGTGAATTGGACTGACCATGGTGAAAACCTATGGACCAAAGAGAGAGAACCAGGACCGCAGAATCCGTCTAAGCATTAAGACTGAAGATGGAGAGGTAAAAACTGGACAACACTGCTGATGTGTTGGAGCCCAGAGACAGAAGCCTGGAGCTAGCTGAGAGCTCCGCAGAAATCCCTGGACAGACTTTTTTTGGGCATTGTTATAGTATTTGTGTACTTTTGGGATGGGCTCATTATGAAGCAGATAAAAACCAGTACTTAAAAGCTGCAATCCTGGCTGTGACTTCTGGACAACAGAGAATTTTTCAGAAGAACTGTCGTCCTCAGGTCGAGATCTCACTTGGGAGGGGTCATGAAAGACCTTTCCCTCTTGTGAGAGAGAGAGAACCTTATGGAAGGGCAGAGAGATGGTTCCTACCCTATGTTCCCCCTTTTTCTCCTGGTGGAAAAGGGAATATTACATCTATTGTAAGAGAAGGAGGGGTGGGGGGAGAAAGGTTGCCTTCTAAATGATGCTTCCCTTGCAGTTCTGAGCTTGTTAGTTAGAAAATAAACCCTTTATGTTCTTTATTTATAGTTTTGCCTTGCTTCTTTTGCCTGTGACCAGTTTTATTTTATTTTCCAGTTTTATTTCCCAGTTTGTTCTTTTTAGTTTTCTCCTTCAGGAGAAGTTGGGGTGGGTCTCTGGCATCCAGCCAGGGTCAAACCACGACACCCTTTTATAACACAGACTCAGTGGCTGAGACATAAAAGCCCATGTGTAATTTTTCAGATTCAGTTTTAAGGTGAATCTAATACAAAATTGTAAAATAAGCCTTGGAAAATACATGTCTCTTCTGAGACCTGGCGGGGAGGAGGTCCTCTCAGGGTTTCAGGAGACCAGAGCCCCCCAAAAATCAAGATGGTGTCTATCTCTTTTAAATTGCAAATTCTCTTGTGCAATTCTTAATTTTCTGTAGGTGTGGAAATGTCTACCACAGGAACTCAGGCTGGTTTGCATTTTAGTGCTACCATAGTGTCAGCAGCAAATAATAATAATCAACCAACAGTTCCACTATTTTCACAACTGTCTACTCAGTTGATTTGGCCTCAATTGACAAGGATGGAATGCAGAAGTAATGCTCGGAGCTAGAGCTGAGGAGTGCTTACCCATCAGGTGCCAGTATTCCTCCTGCAGAAGCACCTGTAACAATTTACAGGGATTTATTACACTGTTGGCTACAGTATTCCTATATTAAAATCACACTAACTGTATCCAAGCCCATTTGTATCCAAACTGTATCCACAAAAGCTCCACAGAATTCTGTCAGATATTTAAGTTCTTGAACTCCTTGCTCCTTATTAGAAACATATAGATTTTTTTCCCTTAAAAATAGAATATCTTGGACATATTTTCTTCAAAGAAAATCACTATTTTTCCTTAAGGACTTGAGGCTTTTGGTTGAGAATCTCTTGCTTTACTGATCTGCCTGGCATCTAAAACAAAAATTCAAATTAAGGAGAAAAAAGGACTAGTAATCTGGGTTTAATTTAAACTAATCATATGATTTCAGCAGACTAACTGAAGCATCTATTCAGCAGACTAACTTAAACATATATTAAAAGTACTAATCTTTTTAAATATGTATGGATTCATGGCATTTTATATATAGTTTACAATTAAAAGCCCAGTGTATTTTTGTTTCTCCTGGCTAATTTTTATTGATGTTGTCATATCCTACAATACAGCACTGAATTAGCTCTCGGGAGCATTCTTTTGGTCTTTAACTCTGGTTTAGGAGAAGAGTAATGGTTTGTCAGTGAAGAACTAGTGCCATCTCAGGGCTGAAAGCTGAAAGCAGGAGAAGCATGGGGTTAATAGCAACCAGGGAGAAGAAAAAGGGAAATAATGAGGAAAAAAAATCCAGCTAATGAAAATAGCAGGATGCAGAGTATAGAGACACCCAAACCTATGGGGCTCCACAGGCGTGGTGTGGTTCGAGGAATGGTGTGGAGGAGTGGTGTCCTCTGCCTGCCGAAGCAGCCTTTGCTTTATGTCAGTAACACCTGCCCAATGCACCCCCAGTCCACTCCCTCCAGAGGACTGACTGGGAGTGGGAAAATGCAGGAGCAGGTGGGTCCTCAGGAGCATGATCAGACATCATGCCTATTGGTATATAAGAGTAACATACATTTGAAGAGGATGCTTATAAAGAAAGATGAAAACAACAAAGAGATTTGGATCACACTTTTAGAAAATTCTGATCTTTATTAAGGGAAAAATGTCTTTCATTAAAATTCTGTCTTTCATTTTAATATCTTTATCATGCTTTTGAGTAAAATTTGAGGAAAAGATGTCTTATACAGAAAATGCAGAAACTCGTTTTCACTCAGTATGTTGGCTGAATAAGTTGCCTTTGAACTCCCTCTGGTGGTATAAATGTTTTGTAAGAATAAAAACACTTCGGAAGCACTTGTAGAGGAGACTCAAGTAAGCCTTAGCAAAAAAATCGTAGTTTGTGCTTCTTCACGCTTCCAAAACATGGCTATGAAAGAAGACGGGAAATGGAAATATATAAAACTTATGCAGAATTTTAATGTCTTTTTAATACAGAAAAAGAAGTTAGTGATGTTTTCTCACTTGAGCCACAAATGCATAGAGTTGTCTTGTGTCGCAATCATACTTTAAAATGGTAAAGCGATGCAATGAACTTTCTCTACTGAGAAAGAAAATTTCTCTATTGTCCACAGTGGATCTATTTCAAAGCAGAAGGAAGCCAAACAAGCCAAAGGGGCTAGGAATCACTGTAACTGGGATGCATTAGTCTGCAAGATCCTTACTCATACTGATAAGCGATTAACCCTCAGATAGGGTTAAGAATTAATAATTTCCTTGTCACGACTGGGCTGCTCATATAAGCAGCTGCGTACCAGAATGAGCAAAAGAATAATATTTTTTAAGTGAAATCTTGTCCACATCGTACATTTGAATATACAGGGGGTTTGCCAGCTGCATGTTGTACCGTACTGTGATGTTAAACAACAATGCCGATGTTAGAGACTAAATCTTAGTCTGTTAAATTCAAGCCTGTAAACTGCTGCTTCATCTGCTGTCTTCACTGTGTGAATATCAGATTTTCCCCCCCATTTGATTAATTAGCTAGTAATTTAGTTAAAAGTAGGGTATTAATTCGTTCTAGAAATGTCAGTACCTAGTTTGACAAAGCGAAGAAAATCATGGAAGATTTTTCTCTCAAAAGTTTTATTGGGAAAAAAAATCTTTTAGTTAATTAAAAGAAGCAGAAACTGGAAACATTCCTAGGAGAAAGGTAGACTAAATTGATTCTTGCAGACAACCAAGAATGCAAAAATATTTTAAATTGATCTAGTTTATCTTGCAGAATCAATATAAACAAAACATTACTTCATGACAAAAAGTGTTCCTTTCTGAGGATGAACTTTCCATTGACAGATGTGCTCAACAAGAGACACCTGATAGTACATCCAGATGTACTATGGGGATCAGAATTCTCCCCATGTCACAGCCATAATCATGAATCACAGAATCGCACAGAATCACAGAATATTCTGAGTTGGAAGGGACCCACAAGGATCATCGAGTCCAACTCCCAAGTGAATGCCTGCACAGGGATCGAACCCACAACCCCAGTGCCATGGATGCTATGCTCTGTCTATCTGAGCCAATTTCAGAGTCATGTCATCGTCATTTTTCTTTTTATTATTATATAACCTAATTCCCTGTCCCATTGTTCCATTGTATAGACCATGTCAATGAGTTCCTCATCCAGTGTTTTCTTAAACACCTCCAAGGATGGAGACTCCACTACTTCCCTGGGCAGACCATTCCAATGAGGGATCACTCTCTCTGGGTAAAAGCTCTTCCTAACATCCAGTCTAAACCTCCCCTGGCACAGCTTAAGGTCATGTCCTCTTGTTCTGGTCCTGGCAGACTGAGGGAAGAGATTCACACCCACCTGAATGCAATCTCCCTTCAGGTAGTTGTAAACAGCAATGAGGTCACCTCTGAGCCTTCTCTTCTCCAGGCTGAACAGCCCCAGGTCCCACAGTCGTTCCCCATAACGGTTGTTCTTTAGTCTTTTCACCATCCTTGTCACCCTTCTCTGGACCCTCTCAAGCAGTTCAACATCCTTCTTAAACTGGGGAGACCAGAACTGCACACAGTACTCAAGATGTGGTCTGACCAGCGCCGAGTACAGGGGAAGAATAACTTCCTTAGTCCTACTGGCCACACTATTCTGAATGTTTTTAAGACTCTAGCTTGTTGCCCCAGTGACAGGCAGCCTGAACAGTAAACCAGGAAAGAATTGCATCGTGTTTCATGTGTCATTAACAACTTGTCCCTGGCTGGACACCAGAGATTCACCCACAGTCATTCTCTCACTTCATTCCCCCCTCCTCCCCACCTACCACACAAACAGGGGAAAAGAGAAGAAAAGAAAAAAAAAAAAGGAAGGGTTTTTGCTACAACAGGAATGAGAACTATTAGAAATCTTTTACTGTCACAGGGAAAACAAGCTCCAGGTGGGGAATGTAAAGGATTTGTTTATAACAAGAGCAGAGCTTAACATGAGAAGTATCATCTTAAAGGCAACCTTCTCTCCCACCCCTCCATCTCTTAAAACAGATACCACATTCCCTTTTTTTTCCCAGGAGACAAGGGGGAACAGGGGTAGGGGAAAGCCAGGCAGTTGGTATTTCTCTGCCATACTCTGTTGCCCAGGAGTCACTCCACAAGTTGCAGTTCTATGAGCGCAGGTTGCACTGCTTCAGTGTGGGTCCCATTCCAAAGCACACAGATCATACCAGGTACAGTGCTGCCACACAGCGTGGTCTTCTCTCCATGGGCCACACATCTCTCCTGGGACTCTGCTCCAATGTGGGCTCCAACGGGCTGCAGCCTCCCTCCAGGATCCTTCTGCTCCAGCTTGGGCTCCTCTTTCCACGGGCTACAGGTGGATCTCTGCATCCCTGTGTTCTCTCCATTCCATGGGCTGCAGGGGGACAGCCTGCTTCACCATGCTCCTTTCCACGGGCTGCAGGGAGCTGCCTGGAACACCTCCTCCCCTTCCTTCAGCCCTGGCCTTGATGCCTGCATTGCTGTTACAACTTCTCAGGGCTCATCTCTGGCAGCGATCTTCTCCTGTTACTTCCCCCCCCCTCTTAAATATGTTATCACAGAGACGTCTCTATCTCTCCTGATTGGCCTGGCCTTGGCCAGCAGCGGACCCAGCCAGGAGCTGGCTGGCATTACCTCTGCCAGCTATGAAGGAGGCTTCCAGCAACTTCACAAAGAAAAGCCTCCCCGATAGCACCCCCCTGCTGCCAGAAAAAAACTGGCCATAGCAAACCCAGCACACAACTTTATATATTATAGTCAACATATATAATGTAAGAATCAATTGTTCAGAACTAGAAAATAGGAAGCAGACCCTGGATTTCCTAGTAGGACTCAGTTTGAGAACTTGTTGAACCTGGATTTTGGAGTTTTATGATATATGGAGAGGTATACATGTCAGTAACTCAGTTAGAACATGCAAGTGTTTTGGAAATAAACCTTCTGATCTTTTTCTGTTACCACCCTTTGATACATTCTGCTTTGGTGCTGTGTAGTCCTCCTTACTGCTGCTTCCTGCTGATGGGCTGATCCTTAATTCAGAGCACCTTTATGTTGTGGACAAAATACTTGGAGAGATGCTTGAAAGTCTCTAAAATACAGCTGATAGAGGTGCAGAACTTAAGGGGCAAGTGACATAGAGATGATAGAGGAGATGTATGTGTTGAGGGCTGCTTTGTCCAATAAATGCAGTAATGTATCTGGAACATGAAAAGTAGCATGGCAGAAGGTACCCCTTCCACTATTTTAGCTTGCCTGAGCTGAGTGAGAGACTTGACTAAATATTCTTGTCAGAGCAGTCTGCCGAGGAAGCCCAAAAGAATACAAGGATCAGTAGTGATCAATACCAGCTAGGAGTTTAGGGTAGCTGGCTCTGGGATAACCAAGCAATTGCGCTGTTGCTGGGAAAGTACACAGGGTGATTTTTAAATACCATTTATAGAGAACTTGTGATCTTGAAGGAGTATCTGGTTTTCCAGATGTCATTAATCGGAGCTCCAAGAATGTGTCAAGCACTGAGGGACACGTGCTGTCAGCGTTCCTTGCTGAAGGGGTGCTTAATTGTCACACACAGCGTTACTCTTGGCAACTCCATATCTTTTTACATATCGCCTATAGGGAGATGTTCATAAATGGCAGTGCATGTCTTTTAGAAGCCAAGGTATTGAGGAGGTCTGGTGCTGACAGTCTACGACAAGCTGGAGGCCTGGTTCTGTTTAATCACATTATTTTGGCATGTGGGAAGCTGAATACACAAACAGAAAAGATTGTGATGTTCTCTCCTTCCTTGACTTACAAGGCTTCACTGCAACCACACAAGCAAACGCCTGTTGCCATCCTTTGTGCTTCTTCTGCATCAGAGGCTCAGACCATTCTGGGTCTCAGAACTTTGCCCATGCCTCCTTTCTGCAGAGTAAGGCTCTACTTATGAGTGGATACCTTCAGCTGTGCCCCCGCTGCACAGGAAAAGCAGAATGGAGAAGGATGACTTACTCTGCAGCACCTGTGGGCAAACCAAACCTGAAAGCTTAAATGTGGTGCAGGCTGTGGGGAAAATAGCTTGGGCAACTGTGTGCATGGCTGTGAGCCTCAATACAAGTGTATATTACTTGTGGTCAGGATGTCTCAGTCCAGAGAACCTTTGGGCTTGTTCTTTCAAAGGCCAGCTTCTGTGTCTTACAGAAGCCACTCATACACCCTTCAATAAAGTGGAACTAGACACTGTTATAATCTTTCCATTTCTGTAAGAGCTAGACTGTATGTTGAATTCAGCACTTACTGTCTCAGAGAAAATTAATGTCTTACAAGGAGAAATGATTTAGTTGTCAACCCATCATACTGTATTATAATGTACCAGGATTTGCCTAATAGCTAAAATTTGCACATAAAATTTTCATTTGGCATTTCTTCAAAAGAATTTAGCAGAAGAAACTTTCTACATGGCAGATTTTTAGACTGCAGCAGTACGGGGTACAAGGGTTTTCAGAAGGCACCTGCAGACCTGAACCACATGCACCTTCTGAAACTCCTGTGTAGGTGGAAGTGCAATTCCTTAGCCACATTTCCCTATCTCTCTCTATTCAGGGGAGGGGAAATAGCTAACAAAATTTGTGTTTCACTGATTAAGCATCTGCTGCAGGGAAGAGCAGGGAAGACCACTTAGATGAGAAATGTTAAGTGACTGTAAATATTTTCTCAGTCTTCCATATGTTTTTTTAGTTTTCCTTAGAGGGCCAAAAGAGGAGACAGAAGAAAAAAACATTCTCATGCAATGTTTGGATATGGGAGTTGTAGCGAAACTTTCATTCACCCTCCCTCTCCTCCTTCAGATAAAATTAACCTAATATTTTAGATATTTAATTTTTAATTCTTACAAAACAAAAGGTTCAGGTTTTACGCACTACAATTACCAAGTACACTGTTAAGCTACTTTCCACAGCAGGTGGTTCCAAACCCACATCTGTGTGTTTTATTCACTAGTGAGGACTCGCTCTTTCTTACTTAAAGCTACACTGAAGTATTTCTTACATGTCATCATGGATTTTGACTACCTTATCTTAGTCCTCTGTAAAATTAGATAAGTTCAATACCTTGGTTTATTCTTTATTCTTTGGAGTTGTGCCTTTTACAATATTGCTAAGTTTGCAGGAGTTTAGGTAAGCAGATCCTGTGGGTAGGAAAGAGGCTGAGGAATAATTAAGCGAGATACTCAGTAGCACACCTTTATTGGGTTACAAATCACCAGTAATTGACACGGTCATGTGGTTTGAGCTCACAAAGTTATGCCTTCAAAAAGGGAAAAGGGACCACCTGCAGCCCTATGAGCTACAAACTTAGATCAGAAAGCAAATTAGAGAGAAGGAATGAAAAAGAAAAAGGAAGAAAGAAAAAAAATGAAAACAAAAAGAAAAAAAAGAAAAAATAAGGCATGGAAAGCAGTGCCATGGAAATTAGTGCAAGACAGCCGAGAAACATCCACCTGTCCCTGGTTCATATCTTAAGTAGTGAGCTAACCTGAAGCCCTGAGGGTCATCACAAGGAAGCTGGAGGGAAAGCATTCTCTGGGCTGGAATCGCCCAGGAAAAGCAGATGATTATGAGAGGGACACAGGAAGGGACAAGGGGGTTAACTTTATGAGGTGGTTCTGCTACCTATCAGTTTGCTGAAGCTCCTCCGGAAACTGTCATCCAGAAAGGCATACAGGAAAGGGCTGAAGCAGCTATTGGCATAACTTAGGATAGTGATGAAGTAGGAAATCANACACTATTCCTGATGCAGGCCAGGATACCATTAGCTTTTCTGGCCACCTGGGCACACTGCTGCCTCATGTTAAGTTTTCTATCAACCAGCACTCCCAGGTCCCTTTCCACCTGATCATCCTGCAGCCACTCCAACCCCAGCCTATAGTTCTGCATGAGGTTATTGTAACCGAAGTGTAGGACTCGACACTTAGACTGGTTGAACCCCATGCCATTGGATTCAGCCCATCTATCCAGTCTGTCAAGGTCCCTCTGCAGAGCCCTCCTACCTTCCTCCAGATCGACATTTATCCCAACGATGAGTGGAGTTTGTGGAATGTCTATGACGAGGGCCACCACTGTGCTAAGGTGATAGGGTGTCCAGCAGAACAGGCACACGGCCAGGATGACAAACACCATCAATGTCACCTTTTTTTTTTTTTTTGCTTTATCCAGGGCTTTTGCATTGCAGTGGAGCGGCATATGTCTCAATGTGCACAACATGGTGGTGTAGGGGGTGCAGATGGTGGACACTGGGATGACAAAGCCTAAAATAAGGGTGTAAATCCGGCTGCTTTTCCACCACACACTCTCAGGATGGGAGAATACGAAGATGCACTGGGAGCGTCCCTGCTCCTTGTGTATCTTAGCAAAGACAGTGAAGGGCAGGATGATGACTGTGACAAAGGACCAGACACAGGCTCATAATTCTGGCTGCTCGGTAGGTGCGGTAGGACATCTTCCTGGACTTGGTGGTGGCCACCACAACAAAGTAGCAGTCAGTGCTCATGACAATGAGGAAATAGATGCTAGAGAAAGTGTTGTATCGGTCTGTAGAGATGATGAGCTTGCACATGAACTCTCCAAAGGGCCACTGCAGCAGCAGGTAGTCAGCAACGTTGATGGGTAGCACCAAGGTAAAGAGCTCATCAGCAATGGCCAGGTTGAGGATGAAGATGTTTCATCCTGGGGGCTTTGACGATTACATAGATGACAGTAGTGTTGCCTGTCAGCCCTATGGCACAGATGATTGAGTAGATGACAGGTACTGTGATATAGAACTGGTGGCTAAGTGGAGGAGTGGATGTATTCAGACCGCCATGCCCTGTCTCAGTGCAGTCTGCACATGAGGAATTGGTGTCAGGGAAGGAGAGTTGTCCATGGCTACAGGAGAGGGTAGCCAGGCTCACTGCTGCTGAGGATGACTTGGAAGGCGGAAGAAAGGGTGAGACCTCTGCTCTTCTCAAGGCTGTCACCTCTGGCGAATCCAACGACAAAAGTCTCACATATGCCGCCCACTGTCACTGATGGGAGCAAAGAGAGATCAGTGAGGGCTCAGTCAGTGTCAAAGTGTCCCATCGGCTGATCCTTCCCTCCTCCCACACAGGCGAGTGCCTTGCGGGGTCAGCACTCAGCTTTGGACTTGCCCGGAGTAACCACAGTGACAGCGCTCCCCTGGGAACCCAGTGGTCTGACCCGGTCACTGTCCTCTCTGGGCCGGGGGGGCACTGACCGAGGGGTTCCTGCCCTCGGGGGAGCCCATGTCTTCGGTGTGCTCCCCAAAATGCAAAACATTGTCCGACGGGACAGAGCGCTTTGGAAGGGGAGGAAGGATGCACTGACCTCTGCCAGCCTGGCTACGGCGGTGCAGCTCCCGGAGCTGGGGAATGAGGGTGCCGGGTCCCTGCAGGGGAGGGATGTCAGTGCCGCTTTGCTTGATCCTGAGTTAAATGCATGTCCGTTTCCATCTAGGCAGCAAGAGATAAGTAACGCGAACCGCAGAAAGGGTGTTTTAAATGCCGGAAGCTGGGGCACTGGAAAGAGATTCGTGCAATTACCTGAAGTCGCATCTCCTGAGGTATCGCAGTGTAGAAAACGGGGAGAAAAATCTCAGCCGTACGTGGCATCTGCTGGTCTTGCAGGGTCTGAGAGCTCAGTGTTCACTGCCTGGTCCCAGAGCGGGGCGTGAGTAGAGTGACGCTGGACATCAGACTGAGCAACTAGATCGTGTTGAGATATCCCTGCTCATTGCAGGGGAGGTGGACTAGATGGCCTTGAAACTGCCATTCCAACCAAAACTAATCTATGATTCTATGATCTTGTCAGGAAAAGACATTTTTCACGGGGTGTGGGTATCAATCAGGGAGGACAGACACACCAGAGTCCCTGTGTCTTTGCCCGACACTTCCACTCCTTCACGCTGTGATAGTGATAAACTTCAATATAACCATGGGGAGGCAGTCTTTTCTAGAGGGTAACTCAGAATTCCAGATTATCAATATTTCTTCCCCCAAAAGTGTACGGTGTAAAAACCAAACTTATTTCACTTTCATTTTTTTCACCTTTTCAATGAAAATATTCTATGGACTTGTAGCACATTTTGCATCTCTCTTTTTTTTTTTTGTTTTTTATTTTGTTTTTGGTGCTACAAGCTTTACTGACTATAAATATCATCACTAATAAATTAGTAATAATATAATACCTGCTTATTTTGGCAAACTAGAAAAACTGTTTAATAACTTTAAGGTAACACCATGGAGAGAGATAAACAGAGTCTGGCTCTGATTGTCGCATATTCTGATGTATGATTACCTAGATTAGCAGGATATCACAAGTATGAAAATCCAAGCAAGCAAACTACTAAGAAAATAGAATAAAAAGGACAAGCAAAGAATCACAAAGTCACAGAATATTCTGAGTTGGAAGGGACCCACAAGGATCATCAAGTCCAACTCTTAAACTACACCACTGCCTCCCTGGTGGGAATTGAACCCCCGGTCTCCCACATGAGAGGCAAGGACACTCACCATTATGCTAAAGTGGAAAAATAACTTCACCATATAGAATGCACTGTCTGCTCCGTGATTCTTGATCTCCTTTAAGGAAATACTTGAGCAAAAAAGGTCTTCACACACCTGTGTGCTCCCATGAGAATGACACTGACACTATGCTGCAGCCTTATAATGAAGTTTTGCTCCCTTTTTTATCAATAGTTCCACAAGCCAAGTAATGGACAGGTCACCTTTGCTATGGAGTTTATTAGAAACTGGCATTTGAGCCAGGTTTTGTGTCCTGAAGACTTAGGTACAGTTGCCCCAAAGTGAATACAGCTTTGGAAACTCGATGTGCTTGTTCCCCGTATGTATTCCAGCATGCCAAGTTCTGTACAAGGGATTTGGGGAATTCCTCCATACTGGTGCCTTGTAGGTACTTTCTTAGGTACATGCGAGTGCTGGAGGAGACCTCATCTAAATGTGTGCAAAAATTTTGTCATGATTATTATTCTGTGGTGTCTATACCCACCCCCTCCTTTCATATCTATCATTGTCTGAACCTAGAACATTCTTCTTCCTGGAACAGATCCCCTAACTTTGGCAATAACTTTATTCCATAGAGTAAATGTCTTGGGTGTTTGACTGTGCAGGGTTAAAAATGCAATTCTAACAGAAATCTGGCTAGCAGGAGGAACCTACTTTTTTCTCTCTTCTGATAGCTGAAGAAATTGGTTTTTTGCCTAGTAAAGTTGCTTTTATGTGAGCCACTGTCTTTACTCAGAGAATTACCCTTCCTCAGGGGATTGTAGCTATCTGCATTGCACACCAATAAAAACTTGCCTCTACTGTCAGGTGTTCGTTGCTGATATTGCTGTAGTGTTTGAAGGCATCAAAGGACATCAGGTCTCACAGACAGAGAACAAAGTAATTTTTTTGCCTTTTATAACATCAGTTTTGGAGAAAGGCAATCAAAAGTATGAAGGGTTTTATAAGTTTATAGCTGACTGCTAGAAACACAGAAATTCTGTACTTTTGTTCTAATGTGGATACGTTCAGGTCACGGCACATATATCAATGTCTCAGCAGGCACACAGACCACCTTACTTTCAGCTGAAAGCAAAGAGAAATGAGAATTCTTAGGAATAACCTCATAACTTTTACAAGACAAGACTTTCAGGATTTAAAAGTTTAGTCTAACAACTGCAGCAGCTCCTCAAGGAGCCATTAAAACCTGTAAGACAAATTCAGGTCTTGGTCAATGAAATATGACCCTATTATGGCCAGTGGAGCTGTGCCTGCTGACGAACTGCTGTTCCAGATGGTCCTTAGACCTGTTCACAGCATATGCTCATGCCCTAAGAAGACACTAATTTGTAATAATTATCTGTGTGTACAGAATATCTTTGACTGTTTCCTTTTGAATACTTTAAATAGTTTACACTGTCTAAGTTGAGACAAGTAAAAGTCAGATGTTTTTTATTTTTAGTAGTGTAAATCATGATTGCTTATCAGTGATTCTTCAGCATCATTATCTGGTGACCTAAATAAGCAACAATGGAATAAATGAAAATGAATAGCCACTAAGAAGTGAGATTTCTTCATATGAACCTTCATGTCTTGATACTTTCCCCTTCAATTAATCCATGTCTGAATTTTAGTATATGTGCCTTCCTCCTGTGGATCAAATTCATGTGAGAGAAATATTTTCACTGGTTCACTGAGAACATCAGTCGTCTCAACTGGGGAAAAAAAAACCCCATATAGCTTCTCTTTTCACATGGGCTTCATCAATCAATATGGAAGATAGACCAGCAGTAGAGCCAGGGTGCACCTTCTGAAGTAAAACCACACTAATTTCTTACCTTTGGAACTGGCTTATTTGCCAATACAATGTGTAAACTGGGAGGAGTGCAAAAAACATTACAGGGAGAGGTTTCTTCTGTGACTCTTGCCCTCTAGGCAGGGAATATATTGGATTAATTATTTATTAATTATTTATTATGTGTAAAGGAATAAACTGTCCAGCAAGCCAGGAGAAACCAACTTCACCTTGTCCTATACTAATCTTCAAAAATTCTTTCAATCTTTTTAATCTTACATAAATTCTTCCAAAAAACATCCAATAATGCCAAAGCCATGGCTTCCTTGGATAATTTGGTCTACGAAATCTCTTCTTCATACCCTGACTTTTTGCTATGATTTTAAATTCTTTGGGTATTTTCCTGCCCAAAGGGAAACTGAGAACCAAAAAATTTCTGTCCCATTCAATGATCTGTTCCATGTTTTAACACTGTAATTCTGTCCTCTTAATCTCTTCTCTAGACTTGATAAACACAGTTCTTAGTCTTTCCTTCTGGGTTATCTGTTCTAGATCAGAGAAGACCAGTTATTTCCATTTGGTCTTTGGCTTTTTGTTTGTTTGTTTGTTTGGTGGTGGTTGTTCTGTTTGTTTGTTTTACTGTATTTACTGTGTGTCATGTCTTTGTGACAATATCAAAGTAAAGTGATACACCACTAAAGAAGGCCTGTGGTAAAGCTTCAGGCTGATCTGATTTAGACATGGTTGACGGGCTTCTACGTACTCAACATTTGGAGAAATCAAGAGCCCTATGATGTAAGACTGGAGGGCTGGGAAGCTGGAATAGGAGGACATGTGCATGGTGTCTTTTGCACTGCACTACTCAACTAGAAACAGCCCTCTTTCTGTCACATCTTATTGGTCTCAATTTAACAGCACCCCGGTAAGATGAGCTTGTGTCTCACAGAGTGAATTAGTCTCGCTGCCCTGTGTTCCCCACAGCTGCAGTCTGTGAGCAGCTGAGTTCTGCCACTACCGTAGTGTGAATAAGTGTTAGACCTCTTTGTCCTGGAGGGGCAGCCAGGCAGCTGAATCATGCAGGCCTTATAAATTGGTTCTAAACGTGTTCAAAATGTGATTGGTAAAACTGAGCTTTTTTAGAACAAAAGAAAACCAAACAGCTTGCCCAAAGCCCAAGTGTGTACATATATATATGTATATATATATATATATACAGGGAGTCAATTAATGCAATATGAGCAAAGTATAACAAAAATAATTGAAGAGAAACAAAAGCACTTGCTGAGTAATAATAATAAAATAGTCCAACACAAACTCTACGTGTGTGACTTTGTTGTCTTTAGGATTTGGCATTTTTTAGTAATGAAAAATTCACTAAACTTCAATATATTCTTCACATTTCTTCGTCTTCATTTTCTATTTGTGAATGGGAATCATTCTTCATCAGTCTGATGAACTTAGTAATGCTTTTAAATTCATAAATTTCAACATAATTTCATAGATTTCAACACAAACTTATTTGCAGGCTTAAACTAGACTGTCTACTTCTTGCTATATTGGAGATTAGTTTCATAAATCCCTCAATGTCTTTGTTATTCTAACATGAAAATTTTAAGGACATTTAAGTTATTAGGGAAAAGGAATGCATTTTCAGGACCAAAAATAAGCAACAGAAGTAACAGAACAGCAGTAACTGCTATGTAAAATGCAGCTGCCCAAACTTAATCAAAACATCTGAAAGACTTGAGTGCTCTTCTGCCTCCAAAAGCTGAAATACAAATGTTTGTGCTTTTTATCTTTCTTACTGCAGTAGAAAACTTACGGAATTATTTTTCTGCAAGATGGATCTTTAATCAGGTAAAACTGTAAGGTATTTAAAATCTTCTGTGCAATCTCCAAAAATTTTTTCAAATTTTTAGTTTTGCCGTGGTTAAACATCATAGACAATCTTAACTCTTGCTGTTTTCAACACACAATGAAGGCTCCCTGGGCAAGCTCACTGAAGCTTAAAGAACATTGTTTGGCAATTTGAGAGTTTTTTTCTTATATACCCCATCCGTCATGATGCAATGATTCCCCTCCTGCCTGACAGAAACATAGTAAAATTATTTTGCTTTTTCCTCTCTTAGACTTGTGATTGCATGCAAGTTTGCACTCTTAAGCAGTTTCTCCTCTGCAGCTGGTTTTGTTAGCTCATTATTAAAACTGTCAGTTATTTGATTATAGGACTGAATTAGGTAATTCTCCTAAGAGGAATTTTATGACTGAAATGTGGAAGCTATCTGGTAGTACTGCACCAAAAAAATTATAAACTTGTTAAAGATTCATCAGCAATTGCTGAAGTGCTTTGCAATAATTGATAGTGTACAAGATATTCTTTTTCAACACACTGTTGAAATTTCCATATCATCCAGTTTGATTTGTCTGATATTATTCATAGCTGGTGTCTTCAGTCTAGGATTCCACATACATCTTCTTGATTTTTATTTTGGTTTTTATTACAAGAATATCTATATTTACTGGTTGTACAATAATCCACAAGGACCAGCAGTCAGTATACTGTATTAATTAAATCAGGTTAGTGGCTTTTGTATTCATCTTTTTGAAAACGATCTGTAAAAGTGAGGGCAAAAGGTAAAAACATTCTCCATATATTCATCTTGGGATGGTGACCAAACATAGAACATGTGATATCCTTCTATATATTGGTATTACTCCTACAAAGACAGTTCTAAGATATTAAGTCAAAACCAGAATATTTCTGTGTTGTCGGCTGGGCTGGATTAACTAACATGCCGTCTTTTAAAGAAATTTTAGATACTTAGCACACATTCTAGTGATCTTGTGAAAGTTACATTACACACTAGGAGGACCTCTAGAGGAGGAGTTCAATGTGATTAGGATTATTAATTTTCCAAAGGATATTTTTGAATATTTTAGAATTCTTGCTACAGTTGGGTCTCCTATATCGCGCACCCGTGATCTTAATCAGGATCTGTGTAGTCCTACTTCCACATTGAATGGCGGCTGCGCTGCCGTCTGTGCCACCCCCACGGCCGCCACAGCCGCCGTGGCTGCCCCCCCTGCCATCATCCGTGCTGCCGCCGCTGCTGCCCGAGCCACCACTGTCGCTCGTACCACCGCCACTGCCGCCACCGCCTCAGCAGGTAGCACATGCACAGTTGCGAAATGGGTCTCCTACATTGCTAAAAAATCATGCCGCTAAGATCTGAAGCTGCAATATGGGGGGCGCGAAGTGCAAAAGGGCTGACTGTACTTACAACAGTGAATGATTTCAAAAATCAAAGAGAAAATGAAACTAATATTTTTTCTCTCTCACTATGTGATGTTAAATGTCTGCTGGTGATAAGTTCCACTGACACAAAACCCATTGAGTTTCACATCAGCCAAGAAATATAATTCATTATCTGGAAAGATTATACTCATATACTCATTTTAGTAAAATAGTTGGATTCTTGGATGAAATAAAATTCAGGGAGAGCAGTTTCACCATTGCCTCTTTTGCTTCCTGCCCACAGTCTGCTAGAGGTGAACTTTTTCTTTGTCTGAGGACATAAACGCCCATCTCTAACATAGTTCTGTATGTCAGCCCTTACAATGGGGATAGTGAAATGTTTATCATAATCTTTTATAACTCTTTGGTGTTCTGATTATATAGTTTTTCTGGAAATCTAGTTATGTGCCTCTTTCCCCTACAAATGCTTGTTTGCTCTGGAATCTCAGGGTGATAATAACCACATGTACTTAAGTCTTCTTGTTAGTGTACCAAAGTGCTTCAGCAATATTAATATGAATGACCTCACATGTACTTTGTGACTTGGAAGTTGAGAGTAAAGAGTCATATTTTTTCCCATTAGATTCTTTCTTGGATGTTAAACAGTAATGAGAAGAATTACAATGGTACCCATGGTGATGAGATGGTATTATAAGGTTGTAGGTAAAGAGCTACTTCATCAGTGTCAAATGGAGCTTTCCCCTGAGAGAGACTATAAAAAGCTGCTAATTGGCACATTACTCATAATTATTAAACCAAATGAACTGAGTTTATATTGTAGTATGTTTATAAGCAATATTTCTCAATTTTTTCAAAATTTAGTCACAAGTGCAGTTCAGTCACTGGTTATTTAATGCTCATCTCCAGCTTTTGGTTGGATACTTCGATGTTTAATGTCTGTTTGATGACAGAAGCAATCAACTAAATAGCTTGAAATTATTTAAATTATTTAACTCTAAGTGATTTAAATGGGGAAGTGAATTGCCAGTTCATGCTCAGTAATGTGCCTAGAAGAGTAAATTTTGGAAATAAAATAACCATCTCTTAACTAAACCTGATTCTTCATTTAAGAATTCTTAATGGCCAGGACTCAAAATACCAATGTAAAACTTATTTTAAGAGCAAATCAAAATTTTGATCACCTGGACTTGTTTTTGTTTTGAAGAAATACTCCCATTTCTCATCAGGGAATTGCTTTAAATCAAATCATTTAGTTTTCAATCTTACTTCTAGAAAAGAGAATAGTTTTTTTCTCTAACCTGTCAGACCGAGCAGGTAATTTTTGGCCACCAATTAGCTGTTTGGAGATGTTATGTAGTGCTGTTCCACATCACTTTCTGTCCCAGTAATTTGGGCAGTGCGAGGTTCAGCTGTGGTCCCGCGCCCCACCGGCAGCGCCACGCAGGGCGGGGGTGTTCAGCTGCAGCAGTGGAATGAGCATGTCCTGCTGGCCGCTGCGGCCAGCCCAGCCCCACTTTCCTTGAGGACTGCCCTTCCCCGCCTGTAGCCATGGAAACAGTAACACATGCCTGTGGGGGTGTCAGTTCCCCAGCTGCGCTCAGAGTAACAGGGGACAGCGTGACTCCTGGCCCCCCCCACCGTTGGGCCGGGCCAGCGCAGCCCCCCGGGGAGCTCCGGCACCGCCCCTCGGTGGAGCAGATGCGCTGTGCATGTGTGAGCCGCAAAATTTCGCAAATAGTGGAATCAAAACTGCGATAAATTCACATCACAAATGCACAGGGTCGTAATGGAGATGTCGCGATGCAGCGGGGATTCACTTTTGCAGTCTCTGTTGCCCCCTCGCCCCCTGCAGCCCAAATTCTGAAATACGAGGCTAAAGGGTTTGCTTCATTGTTCCAACAAAGAAATTCAGTAACACGTGCCACTTGTCACAGTATCACAGTGCTGATAGGGTTGGAA
>WEKX01027503.1:0-21489 GCA_013390025.1 Pitta sordida
CAGCCAGGGTCAAACCACGACAGATAAACTACAGATATCCGTGACAGAAAGGAAAATCCACATAAACGGAGAGCTGAAAACAGTGCATCACTTGAGTCAGAATTTGTCATTTAAGCAGGTAAGGTGCATGACACAGGACCACGGAGAATGTTCTTGGCAAAGCCTCATGGAATTATACAAGGAAATAGGAAGACCTGCCATAACTGAATATATTATTTAGTATTACTTTTAACTTTGTTCTAAGTAAAGAGATACATAAAGCACTGTCAATAAAGTAAAAGCAAAAAAGTTTTCATTGCTACTTTAATCACACAGAATCACAGAATATTATGAGTTGGAAGGGACCCACAAGGATCATCTAGTCCAACTCACCATCTAACACCCGTGCAGAGACTGAAAGCCCATCCCAGAGCGGTAGCACAACCTAGTTCCCTCACAGTCTAGCAGGCCACTCCAAGCTGGAAGGGACCCAGGACCTTTAAGTCAAGGTATAATGTAAGTCTGCCCCTGTCAAGAAAACAAAACTATATATTGATGTAGATGTATCTGATTTTGCCGCTGTAGGATTCTGATGAGCTAAAATCATCAGTAGCAGTGAACTGTGTAGGTAAGATGACAAAGTGTTATTTTTAAATTCTTCACAATAAACAACTACATATGTTGATATACCTCTGTTGTATAGGTGAAAACAAATTCCCATGTCTAAGATATAGTGCAAGCCTTCTGTGGAAGGAGAAATAGGCTCATCAAAATTACATAATTGCATTTAAAAGGTTAAATTGCTTTTTTATTTACAAAACTCTCACTAAACTCATGCTTTTTAAAGAAGTTACAGCTCAGGAATCATCAAATGGAATATTTTTTTCAATTTATATTAATTCCACATTGAAATCCTGTACATCCAATTTTAGCCTAGTGCACATTTTTACAGCTGAATGTACAGCTGGAACTTCTGGTTATGAGAGCTTTTATTATGTAAATGCTGGCACAGTTTTAGCTGGGGTTGGAACATGCAGCATACTGCAATATGCTTTAAAACTTGAGATGGAGACCAGAAGTCTGAGACTCAACAGTAGCAAATGCTGTACGTATGAAAAGTCACGCAAGCCTGCTGCTTCTGGCATAACTCTCATTGATTTAAAGGTCAAAATGAACCTCATTGTGTTTGTTGAAAAAGAAGATGGTAATGATGCGCTTTCCATGCACGAGCAGAAGTCTTCAGAATAATAAAATATATGGAAGTGCATAACAACCTTCTCTGGTATGTTCGAAACTTAGTGATTGGTAAAAAAAAACTTAGTTACATTAAAATGGATAAATGTTAATATTTTGAAAATACTGGTTTGGTTACTCTGGTGGTTTGACCCTGGCTGAATGCCAGAGATTCACCCACAGCAGTTCTCCCACTTCAGCCTCCCCCCCCCACCCCATACAAACAGGGAAGAGAGGAAAATAAGAACAAACTAAAGGGCTTTGCTATGGCATGAATGAGGACTACTAGAAATATTTACTGTCACAGGCAAAACAAAACTTCAAAGTGGGGATGTAAAGAATTTATTTTCTAACAAGATCAGAACTTAAAGTGAGAAGTATCATCTTTAAGGCCACCTTCTCCCCCACACCTCCATCTCTTACAACAGATACACATTCCCCCTTTCCTCCAGGACACAGAGGGGGAGAGGAGTAGGGAAAAACCAGGAAGTTGGTGTTTCTCTGCCTCTGCTCAGAGGAGGAGACCATTCCCCAGCATTCCATGGGGTCCCTCCCATGGGAGAAAGTCTTTCATGACCCTCTCCAGCATGAGTCCAATCCCAGGGGCAGCAGCTCTTCCAAACACTGTTGCCCATGGGTCACTCTACAGCGTTCAGTTCTTCAGCACTGCCTGCTCCAGAGTGGGTCCCATCCCAAAGCACAGACACTACCAGGTAGAGTTCTGCTCCGGTGTGGACTCTCCTCTCCACTGGCCACAGGTCTCTCCCAGGACCCTGCTCTGATGTGAGGAGCCAACGGGCTGCGGCCTCCCTCCAGCATCCACCTGTTTCGGCATGGGCTCCCCTCTCCACAGGCTACAGGTGGATTTCTGCATCCCTGTGACCTTTTCATGGGCTGCAGAGGGACAGCCTGCTTCACCACGGTCATCACCACAGGCTGCAGGGAGGCGCCTGGAACCCCTCCTCCCCCACCTTCAGCCCTGGCCTTGGTTCACAGGTTTATGGGTTCACAGGTTTCATCCCTTCCAAGATGGAAGGGATCCACCTGCATTTGCTGTTACAACTTCTCACTCCCTTTCTCTGGCAGTCATGATTGTCTTCTTCCAACTTGTCTTTCCTTCTTAAATATGTTATCACAGAGGAGTCTCTGTCTCTCTTGATTGGCTTGGCCTTGGCCAGCAGTGAGTCCAGTCAGGAGGTGGCTGGCATTAGCTCTGGTAGCTATGAGGGAGGTTTCCAGCAACTTCTTGAAGAAAAGCCTCCCCCACAGTCCCCTCACTACCAGAAACTCAGCCACAGGAAAACCCAATGCAGTTACTGACGATCAGAAGCATATTCCTCAGCCAAAAAAGTCAAAGCACTTTAATTTGTCCATGTGTACAATTTTTAACTAACAGGTGAGGCAGAAGCAGCGCTATAACAGTCTGGTCAGGATGAAACAATGGACTGATACTGCAGCAAATGATCTGAGAAAATGGGTTCTCTTTGGCAAGCTTCATAAGGCAGTACTAAAACAGCCTGATCATCTCTGATGTGGGTTTAAAATTAGAGTTCAGGATTATGGGTATAAAAAGTGTTAATTATGAGATAAATGGAATCAGATGGACAATGATGTCCCTTCTAATTTTTACTATGCTTAATGGCAAATGTTTTGGCACACATTTAGTACATATGAATACAGTCTTTTCATTTCTTATTTCTTACTTTATTCCTTGTCTTCCTATTCTTCATTCACCTTCTCCTATGCTTATAGGCTCAATACAGCCATTCATTATATCTCACTCTCATGGTCATTTCAGACGGGATATATTCACACTCTAAGCTGTGCATTAACTTGCCATCTCCAGATGCACAAATGCTTGCTTAGCTGGGACTATGTAAAACACTAGTACCTGTGTGGATGTGGACTAAATCTATGAGGATAATTCTCTATCTCTCCCACAGTTGTTACTGATGCAGAGACACATATTTTTTGTAGTTCTGATGAGGTTTGTTGCAACTGATTATTGCACAGAACCCTGGAGTATCTGCTTCCAAACTCAGACATTTACATCATAGAAGTATTAAAAGAAATACAGAATAATTTTTGTGGAATGCTCTCATGTATGCTAGGTGAAGTGTTCAGTTTGAAGAGCCAGTCACCAGTCCTAAATGTCCACATAGACACTAAGCTTCATTAACTAATCTCTATTTTTATCCTACACGCATTTCATCTTATTCTGAAAGAGGTTTATCATTTTCCATGTAGAGAAATTCAAGCCCTTTGGATTCTTCCACTGTTGCCCTTTCTTTATCCCTCCCTTTGTTCATTCATTCTTGTTTTATTTATTTGTTTGTTTGTTCTTTCTTGGCTGTGTAGACAACTGCTGGCTTAGCTTTCATACACAAAATTTAAAAAGTAATTTTGTATTGGATTTTAACTGATTTCTTGCTAAGAATATAACCATTGTCTTTAATTATAACAGGAGAAAAAAATGTTATCCAGAATATCAAAAGCATTTTATATGGTGGTGATGATTGTTGGTACTCTGCCATGTATCTTTCTAGAAAGATTTTTTTTGTTATTTTCTTCAACATAAATGCAGTGATGAGATCTGGTACTATTAATATTTGTGCCATTTGTGAAGATCCCTCTTTTCTAACTGGACAGATGTCTTCTGGGGGCCTCTAAGTTTCCGAGATGGACTGGATCTTACTGAACTTTCAATATCTGAAAATAATACTTCATTATTTTGAAACACACACCTCTTTTGACTGTTAAGGAATAAGATTTAAAAATAAGGTGTGTCAGGTGTGTCTTAGTCATGAATTTTTTAAGTAAATTGTGGTCATACTGTTTACAACACTTGCAATAAAAACTTCAGAGATCACTATATTTCTGGTTTTAGCAATGAATTATATACTGATTGTACAAATACTTTCAGGTGACGACCTAATACCAGCCACACTTGTGACCAGGAAACTGAGGAATTTGCTAGTTTCTTAATCCTGTTATGTGGATTTCGCAGTAGGCAGCAGTATCACAGAATATTCTGAGTTGGAAGGGACCCACAAAGATCATCGACTCCAACTCTTAAATGGCCCGACTGCCTCCCTGGTAGGAACTGGACCCCCGGTCTCCTGCATGAGAGGTGGGGACACTCACCATTATACTAAAGTGGATTTACACTGATTAATATGATTTGGAGAATCAGAAAATTACAAATTTAATGTGTTAGGTAAGGGCATAGAGATTTAGGGATTTTAGTGAATTAGTGAAAATTTAGTGAATTTCTAGTGAATTTTAGAAGGATTAGTAGACTTTAGAATCATTCAGAAGGCCTGAGAGTTAAGGTTGAATATTAAGGGTGAAAAGACGTTGTTCTGCAGTTTCTGAAGGTAAAGAAAAGCGAGAGTTAGCCAAAACAAGGGGAAAAGAATTAACAACATTGAAGCTAATTGGTTGAAAGACTCATGGGTGATTTGCATATGCATGAGACAAGGGGTTAAAGACTGATGACAAATCTGGGCGGTTCTCTTTTGGCACCTGGCAAGGGCAGGGGACACTCTGGTACCTCTTCGTTGACTCTTAGGCCAAAAATAAACTTTTTCTGTAGCATGCATACAACTACCTTCAGTCCTGACTGATTTTCCTTAAATCAATAGGAAGGAAAAACAATCCAGAATTGTCCTTTTCCTTTCACATAATCACAGAATATTCTGAGTTGGAAGGGACCCACAAGGACCATCAAGTCCCACTCTTAAACAGAGCCACTGCCTCCCTGGAGGGAATCAAACCCATCTCCTGCATGAGAGGTGAGGACATTCACTATTACAGCAAAGTGGGTTTTGATGGCTCCCAATAAAATAGAATGCGTTTCTTCAGAAAAAAAACCAGAAACAAATATATTTTGAATGAACTCATGACCTGAAGTATTTATGGCCTAACAGTTTGAATCACATCTATTTAATTTTATTATGCTTCTTGCAGAAAGAAATCACTACTCAATAATCATGTTACTCTGAGCAACCTGGTTCAATAGAAGACGTCCCTACTCATTGCAGGTGAGTTGGACTAAATCATCTTTGCAGGTCTATCCCAATGCAAACTATTTTATTATTCAATGATTCATCAGTTGTGGTTCTAATTCTATCAGCACTTGCAACATTGTCTTCTCCTAATTCTTAATCATGGAGTACATTTTAAAGTTCTATTAAATTGTCAGAAATTATTTAAGAACACAAATATCAAAACATTCTCAAATAAGCTGTCATTACTCAACATTATTACTGTCTTTGTAAAATAAATGTGCGTGATGAGTTTTTAATTTTTTCTCCCTCATAATTATACTTAGCAGATCACTAGATGGAAGCCAAAAATGCCGAAGTTACCAGTAGGCCTGACAACTGCCAAAGCTCTCTCAAGGTTAGATGTATTTAATGTAAAAAATTGATTTTGTAACTCTTATAAGTTTTGCGTTGTCTACACGTGTTCATCTCATGGGGACATCACTATTAATTGGAGAAGTGGTTCATAACCTTCATTTTCCACACTGGTAGAACCTGTGTCACAAAAACTCTACAGTTCTGTAGTTAACATTCTCTTTTTCCAAAACCTTTCATCACAACAACAATTTTGCCTCCAAAATGATGAGTTATTTCTTCACTAATATTGATCTCTATGCTTGTTCAGCACCTTTTACACCAACACATAGATGCCTGCATATGCTTTTCATTTCAATTTCTGTAATGTAATTTAAAACTCAGAAATTTATTTAATCTATTTCAAATAACAATTATGTTCAAATCTTAAAGAATTCTAGGTTTTCTTAATATTTTTAAATGTGATTAATTACATGCTGAGTTTTACCCAGTTTTTCCACAGTTCCAAAATATAGTACCTGTGACAGGTACAATATGGGCCTGGAACAGATACTGTTTGGAATGGCTGTAGCAAAAGAGCCTTTTTCATTGAATTATACACTCCCTTTTTGACTACTACTTCCCAGAATCTCCCAAGAACTATAAAATGGATTTTTAAAAGAAAACATAAAAAAATACTGACATAAAACTGAAGGTTATGGTATTGTAGTATTTACAAATAATGAAATTATGAAGTGTACAGGTAAGATGTTCACAGATTATTCTGAGTTGGAAGGGACCCACAGGATCATCTACTCCAACTCCCAAGCGAACATCCACCCAGGGATCTGGCCTACAAGCATGGAACCATGGGCACCACGCTCCATCCATCCTGGCCTCCCACAAGCTAGACCATGTTGCTGAGCACCTCATCGCACCTCTTCTCTTAAAGACCTCCAGAGATGGCAACTCCACCACCTCCTTGGGCAGGCCATTCCACTGAGAGATCACTCTCTCTGTGAAAAACCTCTTCCTAACATCCAGTCTAAACCTCCCCTGGTGTTGTTTAAGGCTGTGTCTTCTTGTTCTGGTGTTGTCAGCCTGAGAGAAGAGATTCATACCCACCTGACTGCAACCTCCCCTCACGTAGTTGTAAACAACAGTGAGGTTGCCTCTGAGTCTCCTCTTCTCCAGGCTGAACAACCCCAGTTCCCGTAGCTGCTCCCCATAGGGCTTGTTCTCCAGACCTTTCACCATCTTTGTTGCCCTTCTCTGGACCCTCTCAAGCAGCTCAACATCCTTCTTACACTGGGGAACCCAGAACTGGACACAGTACTCAAGATGTGGTCTGACCAGCACTGAGTCCAGGGGAAGGATAATTTCCCTGGTCCGACTGACCACACTGTTCCTAATACAGGCCNTTAAATAGAATCATAGAATCACAGAATATTCTGAGTTGGAAGGGACCCACAAGGATCATCGAGTCCAACTCTTAACACTGTCTCCCTGGTGGGAATTGAACCCGGGTCTCCCACACACCAGGTGGGGACACTTACCACTGTACTAAAGTGGATTTATTTTTATACATGCTGACTAGTTCTAATGTCATGGTCATTTTGCAGGTGGTGCTTAATAGCGTGCAGGATTATCTGTTCAATGACTTTGCACGGGACTGGGGTCAGGCTGACAGGTCTATAATTACTCGGATCATCTTTCCGGCCCTTCTTGTGGATTGGTGTCACATTAACCAATTTCCAGTCTTGTGGTTCATCACCAGTAAGATAGGACTGTTGGTAAATTATGGAGTGTGGCTTACGGGGTTCATCTGCTAGTTCTTTCATCACCTTCTGATGGATCCCATCTGGTCCCATGGACTTGTGAGGGTCCAAGCCACTCAGCAAGTCTCTGACTACGTCCTCTCGGATTACAGGGGGGTTGCATTGCACCCCTTCTTCTTCCGTCAGCCCACAAGTCCAGTTGTCCTGCAAGCAGTCTGTCTTACAGTTAAAAATAGAGGCAAAGTACATTTTAAGTATGTCTGCCTTTTCCTCCTCTGTACTTACTATATTCCCCTCTGTGTCCAATAAGGAGTTGCACCAGAAACTCAGAGAGATCTATAAGTAAAACAATATACTTTAAGGTATTTGAATCTGTATGAACAGATACTGGAGGATCCCTCTTGTGCACTGTAGTGTAAGTTCTCACTAGACAATATTTTATGAGTATAAAAACCCAAAAAACACTCCAACATCCTAAAATAACATTTGTTAATTAAGATTAGTACTAGTTCTGATTTTCTAGATTTGAAAAGTAATAGGTATTTTTATCATGTCTTTATTATTTCCCACAAGTGATGAACAAGCATAAACCTTATGTCGTGAAGATAGAAATATGTTTAAGTAGTAGAGTTTTTATACAGGCAGAATAAAAATAAGAAAAAGATATGAAGTTGAAATTTATACATAGTTTTATACAACATGCCAGTAAAATCAATGGTATTTGGTAAGTGTGTGTTTGTCTATGTGTGCATGTGATTGGTTTAAATATATGTTCAGGTATTTTGGTGAAAAGTCTCATTTACGCTTGCCAAAACCTACACAAATCCCAGCTCAGATAGGTGATGAAGATGAGTGAGACAAAATTTCCAAGCCAGAGAATTGGGGTGTTTATTTTAGCCGGACATGATTTCAAAAGTGACACCACATCAAGGCAAAAAAAATGCTAAAACAATACAGCTAGAGACAGGCTCTCATCTTGACTATTTCCCACTGAAAAGTGCATTGGTAAGAAAGAAAGGGGAACGTACTTACCAATAACCAGATTTCTTTGAACTGTCTTGTACACATGAATATTGACAAATAATCTTGTGCCAGGGTCCTTGAATTCACAGAATGACAGAATATACTGAGTTGGAAATGACCCACAAGCATCAGCAAGTCTTACCCTTAGCCCTGCACAGGGCCATCCCAAAGAATCACACTATGTGCCCAAGAGTAGAATCCTTTTTCTAGTATCCAACCTAAACCTGCCCTGACAAAACTTCAGGCCATTTCCTTGGGTCCTGTCACTGATCACTACAGAGAAGAGAGCAGTGCCTGCCCCTCCTTTTCTCTCATGAGGAAGTAGTTGACTGCAATAAGGTCTCCCCTTAAGACTCCCTTCAAGACTGAACCTCTTCTCTAGGACAAACAGAAGAAATTACCTCAGCCACTCCTCATACACCTTCCCCTCCAGACCCTTCACCATCCTTGTTGTCTTCCTTTAGAAGTTCTCTTAAAGCTTATTGTCCTTATATTGTGATGCCCAAAACTGCAACAATATTTAAGGTGAGGCCGCACCAGTATAGAGCAAGGTGGGACAAACACCTCCCTCGACCGGCTGGCAATGCCTTGCCTGATGCCCCGCAGACGCAGTTGACCCTCATGGCTTCCAGGGCACTGCTGACTTGCCATCAAACAGGATCCCCAGATCCCTTTCCACGGTTCTGCTTTTCAGAATCTTATTCCACAGTTCGTATGTACATCCAGGGTCATCCTATCCCAGGTGTAGAATCTGGAACTTGCCATTGAACTTCATATGGTTGGTGATCACCCAATCCTCTGATTTGTCAAGGTCTCCCTGCAAGGAGACAGGACTCTTTTCCTGGATTTGGGAACTCCTGCACAACTCAATCTCACCCCAGAAGCCTCTTTTAGTCATCTTGGGTGCTGCCTTGTTGATTGAGACTTTATTTACCTCTTACCAGCATTTAAATCTCCCTTGTCTATTTTCAGCAACACCCATTCAAAAAACCTTTTTTGTTTTTCCATGCTTTTTTGTCTGGAGAGCTTATATATTTGCAATCTCTCTACTTATTTTTTTCTCAGGCATAAAACACATGTCTGCAAGACAATATTCAATTAGCTATCAGCTATGCATTTCCGCAGCATGAAGAGACTTCCAGAGAAAAAACAAGATTTGTCAGAAAATGTAGGAATTTCAGAAGAATCCCAAGCATAGTTAATAAGCCTTTCTTCTTTGACTGCTTGCTCCATGTACATGCATACATGCATCATTCCTGCATGTTTGCAGAAAGCTATTTAGGCTTCGAAGTAAAGACTGGCCTAACTTTTGGAAATCTGTTTACAGTGGCAGTCCAGGGGTGAGAAACTGCTCTCTCCAGATTTCTTTGAAGACAGTGAGCCAGACACACAAGCCGAATGTATGAGGTCTACGGATTTTGAATGATTACACTTTCTTCTTGAATCAATAATGTATGATTAATGCTTTCTGCTCCTCACGAATACAGAAAATCAGGTAGAAATATAAATTAAGTTCTTACTTATTTAGAATCTCATTTATCATATATTAACTTAATTTCATTATTTTATTTGAGTCATTAAGGAAGAAAATACCCACATAGGTAAGAGCTGAGGCATATTAAAATATTTTTAAATTTTAAACATAGCCAGCTTGATATCATTAAATGTAATGGTATTTATATTTTATTAAATTTTGTGTTATGGTTTAGGGGTTTTTTTCCTGCTCTGGCAGCGAGGGGGTTAACAGCTCAGTTCTTGCCTCGGCTCTCCGTGTTGCCAGGGCCTTCAAGGTTATAGAGATAGAGGCGTCTCTGTGAATAACATATTTGGGAGAGAAGAAAAAAAAATCAGTAGCAAGATGTAGGGGCCGGCTCAGAACCTGCGTCGGGAGGCTGAGAGATTGAAGGCCCATCCAGGCCCACGAGAGAAGGGGTAGAAATGTTCTTCCGGGCATCTCGCTGCTGCTCGTGAATTGGATTGACCATGGTGAAAACCTGTGGACTAAAGAGAGAGGAACAGTGATGCAGAATCCATGTAAGCCATGACTGAAGATGGAGATAAAGCTGAGAAAACTGCAGATGTTTTTTGGAGCCCAGAAACAGAAGCCTGGAGCTAGCTGAGAGCTTGGCAGAGATCCTTTGGACAGACTTTTTGTGCATTGTAGTAGGATCAGAACTGTGTACTTTGGGATGGGTTCACTATGACGCAGAAGAAAGCCAGTACTTAAAAGCTGCATCCTGATGTAACACCTGGACAACAGAGAATTTCAGAAGAACTGTCATCCTCGGGTCGAGATCTCGCTTAGGAGGGGGTCATGAGAGACCTTTCCCTCTCGTGAGAGAGAGAGAGAGGACTTTATGGAAGGGCAGGGAGATGGTTCCTACCCTGGATCTGGTCAGATAATACCAACTTGCCTGGTTTACCCCTACACTATGTTCTCCCTTTGTCTCCTGGTGCAAAAGGGAATATTACATCTGTTGTAAGAGAAGGAGGGGTGGCGGGGGAAAGGTTGCCTTCTAAATGATGCTTCCTTTGCAGTTCTGATCTTGTTAGTTAGAAAATATTAGTTAGAAAAATTTTAGAAAAAATAGTTAGAAAAATTAGAAAAATTAGTTAGAAAAATTTTGCCTGTGACCAGTTTTATTTTATTTTCCAGTTTTATTTTCCAGGGTTTTCTCCTCCAGGAGAGGTTGTGGGTGAGTCTCTGGCATCCAGCCACGGTCAAACCACGACATTTTGTAACACAGATGAGATGGAATTTATGTTGGACTGGGATACAAGGGAGATAATTCAGTCACAGATTAACAGAAATCTCAAGATTTTGTCCGCTATCAATGTTTGATGACATTGGGGATGCTGTACCTTTCTTGTCTTTAGACTTATTCAAATATTAGAACTTAGTGCCACCTCTTTTAGGGCCCCTTGAAATGTTTCTAAAATTCATGCTTACATGTATGGGATCTGCATGATATACACTTCATTTTAGTTTCCTTTTGTGTTTTTAACTTCAGATCACGTGTAGTTTAGTTCTAGAGAATGAATGTCTGTTTGCAGCTCGAGTGCATTATGTGATTCCTGGAGTCGATCTTCTACTTTGGTATTATTTTAAAAATTCAGAAAAAACTGAGTTTCTGGTTTTTCAAAAGTCTTCACTACACAGACCAGAGCCCAGCCCAAAGGGGAAACTTGCTTAAATTACATTGAAACTTCTGAAACTGTCTAGGTAAATATAATGCATCTTTCCAAATGGTCCTTCACCTTTGTAGAGCGAATCTATAATAATTTTAATCAGTTATGCATAATTTGTTAGTCTGATTTGTACATTCCTAGAGGAAGATTTCCTTCTAGGATAACAAACTTTGAGTATTGCAAAAAAGGTTTCCCACATTTCTATGTTAATATAACATATGAATGTTCTTCACTACACTAATGTTAATGATACGTATGCAACTGTGTTTAGTGTGAAGGTTAAATCCTAAGGGTCATTGAAAAACATTGTGCCAGTGACAGAATAGCCTCTTTACTAGCTGCAAGATACCTTCTTTTCTTTCCTTTATTTCAGGCAGTGTAAAAACTGTTTTTTTTGAGTTCCTGTTAAAAGGTACACAAGTTCTTTGAATTAAGATATTCTTTTGTTGATAACATCCAGACTCATCTACGGCCAAATGAAATATGCACCAGAAAGGGTTTGGCTACTATTCAGGGGTGAAAGACAATAATTTGTGTTAACTTCGATTTCATAATTTTTTCAATGGGCTGTAGTTAGTCCAACGAGAGGAAAAGATCTGCAGCAAGCAGACAGTATCCTAAATTACAGAACAAATCTGATTAGTTTAGAGTAATTACTTTGAAATCCTTTTTGGGTTTTATCCATTTGGAAAGAGTTTTCATGTGATTTTCACTAGTTATTCATAAATAGGAAAAAAAGTTATTTTACTTGTAAACTTTGCCTAAGAGTAGAATCTAAAATGGAAGATCTACTTAGATTGTCAATAGTGCTCCCTGCAATGCTTTTGCAAGTCTTACAACAGCAACATCACTTTTCTTCCTCCCTGCTCCCATTATCTGAAAATTAATATCAGGAAATATTTCGTACATTCCTTTTTATTTACATATGGCATAAAAAAGTACTTACATTTTCAGCATTTATCTTAATTGTTAAATATTTCTCATACTTTTGTTGTTGATTTGATTGGCCACCCATAGACAGGGAAGGACACTGGGTGGAGAAGAGGAAAAGGAAGAGAGAGACAAAGAGAATAATAATCACCCCTAGATCTAGCATAGGTCCAGCTACAGGACTCCAGAAGATGGGGTGTTCAAACAAGCATTGAGAGCCCATGTTGATACTTTACTTTCTTTGGCTTCCCTGTAGCAACATCCCTCAACGTCAGACGGGACTTCTGGCCCACTGGCCATTCTGAGGCTGCACAGCAGGATGAGGGGTAGTTCTCCCAGTGTGTGGGCCAATCTGGGGCTGGGTCAGGGAGAAAAGAGGGTGAGGTGTGGGGCAGTGATCCTCGGCTGTTTTTGGCTGACAGCTGCCCCAGGAGGCTCTCAGGGGCTGGCGTGTGGGACAGGACATCACCTCACCTTCGTGGGACTTGACCTGTCACTTCCCCTACAGGTACTCTTGAGCTGCTCTGAGCCAATAGTAAATATAATAATCCAGTTGCTTATGATGTTTATTCAAGTACAACTAGAATTTTATTTGTTTCTTTTAATCGCAGAATCACAGAATTAACTAGATTGGAAAAGACCTTTGAGATCATCAGGTTCAACCTATTACCTGACACCATCTCCTCAACATGGCACTAAGTGTCAAATCCAGTTATTTTTTAAACACTTTCAGGGATGGTGAATCCACCATCTCCCTGGGCAGCCTGTTCTAATACCCAATAACTCCTCCTGTGAATAATTTTTTCCTAACATCTGGCCTAAACTTTCCTTGATGCAGCTTGAGAATGTTCACTTGTTCTGTCACTGGCTGCATGGGAGAAGAAACTGAGCCACACCTGGCTACAACCTCATGTCAGGGAGTTATAAAGTCATAAGGTGTCCCCTGAGCCTTCTCTTCTCCAGGCTAAGCAACCTCACCTCCCTCAGCCACTCCTCATAGGGCTTGTGTTTCAGTCCCTTCGCCATCCTGATTGCCTTTCTCTTGGATGTGCTCAAGCATCTCAACACCTTTCTTAAAATGAGGGGCCCACAACTGGACACAAGACTTGAGGTGTGGCCTCAACAGTGCTGAGCAAAGAGGAAGAATGGCATCCCTGATACTGCGGGCCACATTATTCCTAATACAGGGCAAATTGCCATTGACCTTCTTTACCACCTAAGCACGCTTCTGGCTCATGTTCATCCTGCTGTCAATCAGCACCCCCAGGTCCCTTTCTGTCTGGCTGCTCTCCAACCACTCTGTTCCCAGCCTATAGCACTGCATGAGGTTGTTGTGACCAAAGTGCAGGACCTGGCACTTGGTCTTGTTGAATCTCATACCATTGGATTCTGTCCATCTACCCAGCCTGCCAAGGTCCCTGTGCAGAGTCCTTTTACCCTCTAACAAATCGACACTTTTTTCCAACTTGACATCATCTGCAAGCTTGCAAATGGTAGGCTCAATCCAATCATCCAGATCATCAATAAAGATATTAAACAGGATTGCTCCCAACACTGATCCCTGGGGGACATTACTAGTGACTGGGCATCAACTGGATGTGGCACCATTCATCACCACTGTCTGAGCCCTTCCATCCATCCAGTTCTTAATGCAGCACAGAGCCCAAGCCGTGGACTGACATCTTTTCCAGGAGTTTGCTATGGGAGACAGCACCAAAGGCTTTGCTGAAATCCAGGTAGACTATTTCCTCAGCCTTCCCTTCATCTGCCAGATGGGTTACCTGGTCACAAAAAGGAGATCAGACTAAACAGAAAAACTGTTCTGTATATTTTTGGAATTTGAACTTACAGCCTTTATTTGAATAAAATCTTCATCAGATTATGAATATAAATAATTTTGTCTGTATTCTTTACCCTGAGCAGCCCCAGATATGAATACAGACTGGTAGAATAAGTCACTGAGAGTAGCCCTGAAGAGAAGAACTTGGGAATGAGAGTCTAGACGTGAGACAGCAACATGGATTTGCAATCAAGAAAACCAACTGTGTCCTAGGCTACATGGGCAGAAGTGTGACCAGAAGGTTGAGGGAAGCAATTCTGATCCTTTACACCAGCAGGACAGCACAGTAGGGTTTTACTGTGTAATTTAATGTTTTAATTTGCCAGATACAAATTTGTCTATGGAATGTTTTTAAACATATATGGCAAACATTTATTTCTTAATTTTTCAGATTTTGATGTTTGGAAAAGGAAACTCATAGCTGTGTTAGTTTGATTCTATAAGTAATAAGAAAGTGTACGACGAATGAGAGATATACAGTCGGCCCTCTTGCACTTTGCGTCCCCCATATTACGGCTTCACTTCTTAGTGGCATGATTTTTCAGCGATTAAGGAGGTCCCTTTTTGCAACTACGCATGCGTCACCTGGCATGCATGAATATTCAGTTAGGTAGTCATGAATATGCAAATCGACTTGCATGGCTGCAGTGGTGGCGGTGGCCCTGCTGCTTTACCCTGGCCCCGGGATGGCGGTGACAGCAGCAGTGCTGCTTCCTCTCAGTCCTGGGACGTTGGTGGCAGCGGCATCCCTGCTTCCTCCTGGCCCCGGGATGGCAGCGGTGGCAGCACCACCGCTTTACCTGGCCCCAGGATGGCAGCAGCAGTGGCACGGCTGCTTTCCTCCATCCCTGGCACAGCTGCCATGGTAACTGATACACAGCAGCACAGTGCCAGGGGGGCTGTGTGAGAGTGCAGGGCAAATTTGTGTATTAATGAGCTGCCGTTCAATGAGGAAGTAGGGCTTTGAGGGACCCCAATAAGACTCTGGTACCGTGATATAGGAGACCCGACTGTAATTCTACTAAAATTAACAGTAAATAATGAATATTTTTCATTTACTTGCTAAACTCAATCTTTTCAATATTTAGCAAAATTCTGTGGCTTTGTTGTAGCTTCCGTGAAATTTCATGAGTGTAGATCACCATTACTTTTTTTTAGTAATTTTAAATTCTGCATTGAAATAAAATTGATATAAGTAATAAACTAAAACCCCCACAAATTACGTCCTCCAAGAATGGCAAAATACAGCTTCACAACTTTTAGAATTTGTTGCTTTCAAAGTTTGTCTTTAAAACCAGCTTTAATCAATTTTTCAGTTCCAGACACAAAATCTTTGAAGAAAATAAAAAGGAAATTAAAACAATTTTTCCCATAAGATAAGATCTCCTAGGAAAAAATATTAATAAAAAGCATATTTGTTGTTACTTCTCTTCTTGAGCAAGAAAATGCCATTTTGTTATCTTTATATAGAAATGTTTCTGTTTTTACTTCTTATGGAAATATGATTTGTCCAGTGAAATCCATGTTACAGAATTACAGAATCACAGAATATTCTGAGTTGGAAGGGACCCACAAAGATAATTGAGTCCAATTCTTAAATGACACCACTGCCTCCCTGGCGGGAATCAAACCCCAGTCTACTGCGTGAAAGGCAGCAACACTCACCACTGTACTAAAGTGGATTTTTTTTTTAAAATACTTAATCACAGAATATCTTGAATTGGAAGGGACCCACAAGGATCATTGAGTCCAACTCTCAAACAGCATCACTGCCTCCTGGCAGAAATCGAACCCAGGTCTTCCACATGCCAGGCAGGGACACTAACCACTGCATTAAAGTGGATAAGGCAGAATATTTTTCTATATTCCTATTTTTCAGGCTACTGTGATGTGTACTTCACACGTGACTAGGTAAGAAGAGTAGAAACTACTGAAGACTGTATTCATCATCTCTTGTTGGTACAAATTTTCTTCCTTCTGATAACACTGTTAGGATGTCAGTTTCCAGCTGTTGAGGCTTTGCACACTATTCACCCATCTTTCAGTACCTTGTGAGCAAATATTTCTTGAGCTCTTATGAGATGAGCTCAGTCACAGGAGGTTCACTCATTTGAAACAGTAAAAAGGGTCAAAGTGCAACTATGTTGTCTGGGTAATGTTCTGAAAGCTTGTGTAGCATTGCTTTGTTTATTCCTTCAATATTAATAACTATATTGTGCTATTTCTTGAAAAAAGTTACATCTGTTGTATGATCTTTTGGAAATATGGCATTAATAATAGTTGAAAGGGTGACATCAAAATACAGTAATGGCTTGATTACTGCTGAAATTCCATTTATTTTTAGTTCCTTTATTCTAGAACTATTAAAGTCTTATATGCATAAACTTTGCATAAAAGAAAGTTAAGCTGCCAGCAGTGATTGTCAAAATGTGACTACACATAATGTCAGATGCATTTTTGGTGCATTTATATACATGTTTTTTTTAAATAAGCAAAACTCACCATTTTCAAGGCAGAGCTCTTGATGTTAAGGTGTAAAGAACTCAAGTAACTGGGTGTGCAAAGCATATTTTGAAAATATATTTGACAATAAAGGCTTGTGTCAGCTTGGTTTTCCTCACTTCCTGCATATATTTTATTCAGGAAATGATGTAAGATACTTGTTATCAAGCTCTACTGTTATTGAAGCTGTATAGAAGTTTTATAAACTATTTTCAATTGTCTAGTTTTGTAGTCACAATGAATATAATTTCTAATGAGGTACCTGAGACATATTCTTTATTAAAGTATTAAATATGAATTCTGAGTCTTAGCACACTGTCCAGGCTCTTCTGAATGCTTATAAAGTGTGACTTAAAACCACATTAACAAATCCTCAGTACAAACACAAAATTACCTAAAAGCAAAATAAATCAGAGCAGTGATGGTCTTGCAGAGGTGTTTTACATAGAAGACATGGTCAGATAAGGGATTTCACATATCTCAAAACAAAGTCATTATGAAGAGAACTGAAGACATAGAATATCCTGAGTTGGAAGGGATAAACAAATATCATTGATTTCCAGCTCCTGGCTCTGCACAGGACAACCCCAAGAATCACACTATGTGCTTGAGAGTATTGTCCAAATGCTTCTTAAACTATGACAGGCTTGGTGCCATGACCACTTTCGTGAGGAGCCTGGTCCATTTCCTTAGGAAGCTTGTTCCAAGTTATGTTTGAAAAGTTCTGGAATTTATTCTGTTAAAACAAAGGGCCCAATGACAGGGAGCACAACACAAAAGAGCAAATGAGAAAATGCACACACACGCACAAAGGTATGCATAGACTATTTTTCACTGGAATCTGCCCAGAGATATGTCAGAATTCGAATCAATTGAATCAAATCCTAAGATAAAATCTGATTACATTTTAAGTCCTTGTAAATGTTCTCTTCACTCACAAACTAGAACAAAACTCCACATCAAAATGCTGTGAAAACAGAAAATTCTGAGGCAGTTCTGTACTTGATCTTTCCTGTTAATAGTTTGAAATGTCTCTTTTTATCAATTCATATCAAGGAACTGATAAGAATTTTATTTTCAAATCCAGTTGAAAGGAATTTTGACCACAAAAATAGTTTCATTTAAGTAATTTGAATGAGTAAAGCCTGCAGCTTCAAACTCCTAAAAATGTGTACTTTTGCATTACTAAGATCCTTTAGAAAGATATTCTTTTGAAAACAATATTAATTATTTTCCTTTTTTTCCTCAATAATATAATGAAGTTCTTTGTGAGTAAAAAGCAGTGGCACTAACTCAGTACAGAGCAGGAGTGCTTTACAGGATGTTTCCAGACAGTGGAAAATGGCTCCAGTGTGCCTAATAAGAATGCTATATTAAAATGAGAATCGGGGGATGTAAACACACTTGTTTTCTTTACATGATATTCACTAGCCTTTTGATGTAGGAGCAAATATGCCTATGGTGAATATTTACTTGTCTTTCTTCTCCATATGAATTATTTGTCTGCCCTTGGCCTTGACTTCATCTCGGGGCAAGATTATGTTAAGCAAAACAAAAAAGATACTATCCATCTCTGCCTGACAACAGCAGCAATGTGANTCTCAGTATTATATATTATTTTATATATTATATATTTGTTTTATAACATACATTTTATGTTATATATTAAATATTATATTTATTATATATTATATAAATTACTTTGAACTCATCATATTGTCATGCCTCACATTTTGAGAAACACCTGATCATATGTCATCAGCCAAAATATCTAAAAAAAAAACCACCCTAAAATTTTTATATGTCAAGATTTCACTTTTCTGTAATTACTCCATTAAATATGGTTTTTGATTTTGCTGCAGGCTGGTTGACTTGACGTACTATGACTGTTTTGTAATTGTGCTTGTAATCCTTTATTCATCAGTTATATTAAATCATTATATTTTAATTCTAATCCTTTACTTATTTGCAAGTGAGAAGCCTGTAGTACTTCTGTTTTATTCAAATTACCTGAAAGTCTAATGAGTCCATGTCTTAAAGGATTTTGTGTTTTTACATGCTTATAAAGGAAGGACTCATGAGTTCTTGTAATTGTCCTAAAGTATATGTTCTACACATCAAAAACACTCCAAGTTGTATTTTACAGCTTCTCAAGATGTTAGAGATCTTAATTCCATCTGTCACATCTCAAAAGTCACACCTGCCTTCAACTTCCCAAATACCAGCCTCGCCTGACTAATTATTGTCCTCGAATGGAACATTGATGCATTTCTAAAAGCTAGAATGCTCTTTATTCAGTTACAGGGCCTTCAATGTCATACCTATGCAGCCTGCACGGAGGTAATATCTGGAGATTTTTTCCCTCAAAGGCCATTCTGCCTTTAAAAATCTGAAAACACAGTAGGAGGATCTCTGACAGTAGGACTATGACTGTGCTCAAAACGTACTTCATGGAAGAATTTTTTTTTCTTTTTCCAATAGAAATTAATGAAACTCTTCATGAGGCTTCCATGAGAGAGCATCCTGAAAGGATAAATTTGACCATAAGCACCTTGCGTTACCAAGGTATCATGATCTGAGTCAGCTGGAATCTAATAAACTCCAAGCTTTGAGCCAGGCAGCAGTGTGCAAGCTCCACCTTGGAAGACACACAGGTAACAGCAGTGCTGCTCTGTGCCCAAGCTAGCATATCTTACCAAGCACTGCAATAGGTATTAGTAGTTCCAGGTCAAAAGCTGACTTATGCTGGTGAACTCAGGTTGCTTTTTCAAGAGGGAAGAGCCATAGAAAGAACTGTCAACTACCTGAATAACAAAAATTGTATTCATACCATCTGTAACTCTTTTTCAAAACATGTGATATCACCTTCCGTAGATTAAGATCTATATAAGAACTGTAATTAGAAAAAATGGGAAAATAATGAAGGCAGAAACATTTGGCAAATAATTAGTCTTAGACATTTGAGAATATTTTTCTTTCTACCATCAAATGATTGAGAAGAAATTGTTTTTCTGTCAAGCATCATAATATTGGCTTGAAAGGCTGGAAAAGCTGGTATCCTTGTCTTCTGGAGATGCTCTGAGAACGTATTTTCCAAAGTCAGTCTGAAGAGCTTTATTTACCATGTCAGGTAGAAGGGTGACTGGGTAACTCACTAGTTAATTAAAGACATCTGCATTTTTCCTCATGATCCTTTTAAAGAGAAGTGTTTGACAAGAAGCATGAAACCTACTGCTTCTGCACAATACAGATAGTTTGTGCTTTGCACAGAAATTTTGATTTTCATTGCAGCTGTACAAAACACCTGTACAGAGAGTGCTCATAAAATCAAATGCTTTCAGGAAGTAGCAGACCAAACACACACATGCTATGCCATTGATGTGTGAGCAGCACAGCTACTAAAGCATAGCTGTACAATACTTCTGTGTTTCTGAAAATTGCATACTATTTTATACATTCCTGTAATTATCCATGAGACGTTTCACAGACACAGGGGCCTGTAAGAGTCANAAGGGCCCAATGACAGGGAGCACAACACAAAAGAGCAAATGAGAAAATGCACACACACGCACAAAGGTATGCATAGACTATTTTTCACTGGAATCTGCCCAGAGATATGTCAGAATTCGAATCAATTGAATCAAATCCTAAGATAAAATCTGATTACATTTTAAGTCCTTGTAAATGTTCTCTTCACTCACAAACTAGAACAAAACTCCACATCAAAATGCTGTGAAAACAGAAAATTCTGAGGCAGTTCTGTACTTGATCTTTCCTGTTAATAGTTTGAAATGTCTCTTTTTATCAATTCATATCAAGGAACTGATAAGAATTTTATTTTCAAATCCAGTTGAAAGGAATTTTGACCACAAAAATAGTTTCATTTAAGTAATTTGAATGAGTAAAGCCTGCAGCTTCAAACTCCTAAAAATGTGTACTTTTGCATTACTAAGATCCTTTAGAAAGATATTCTTTTGAAAACAATATTAATTATTTTCCTTTTTTTCCTCAATAATATAATGAAGTTCTTTGTGAGTAAAAAGCAGTGGCACTAACTCAGTACAGAGCAGGAGTGCTTTACAGGATGTTTCCAGACAGTGGAAAATGGCTCCAGTGTACCTAATAAGAATGCTATATTAAAATGAGAATCGGGGGATGTAAACACACTTGTTTTCTTTACATGATATTCACTAGCCTTTTGATGTAGGAGCAAATATGCCTATGGTGAATATTTACTTGTCTTTCTTCTCCATATGAATTATTTGTCTGCCCTTGGCCTTGACTTCATCTCGGGGCAAGATTATGTTAAGCAAAACAAAAAAGATACTATCCATCTCTGCCTGACAACAGCAGCAATGTGAGCTAGCAAAAATGCATTCATCTTTGTACATAGAGCAATTGAAAAAACGAAAGATATTTATGGTTTTCCTATGTATGTTAGTAAGTCCAAGACAAAAAACTCCTGCGCCTGATTCTAGAATCACAGAATCACAGAATCACAGAATACTATAAGCTGGAAGGGACCCACAAGGATCATCTAGTCCAACTCACCATCTAACGCCTGTACAGAGACCGAAGGCACGCCCCAGAGTAGTGAACATAAACCTAGATCCCTCACAGTCACACAAGACACTCCAAGCCAGGAGATGCCCACAGGACCATCCAGCCCTACACC
>WEKX01027504.1:0-11883 GCA_013390025.1 Pitta sordida
TTTGGAAAGCCAGGATGGATGGAGAGTACCTGGGGGACAGATACATGTCCATGTGCATGGAAGATTGTCCATGGAAAATAGGCCTGGAGGCCTGGGGAGATGTTGGGAGAAATCCAAAGAAATGGAAGTGGGATTGGGTGTAGACATGGGTTTGGTGTAGGGTAGGAGATGGGAAGGCTGGCTGGCTGGATGGATGTATGGATAGATGGATAGATGTATGGATGGGTGGATCAAGATGTTTATGGATGGATGCATGCATGGACACATGTTTATGGATGGATGGATAAAGATGTGGATGGATGGATAGTTCATGATGGATTTTTGGGTGGATGGTGGGATGGGCATTTGGATGGTCACATGTATGGCCACACCCATCACCATTCCCTGTGTCTCAGCCACAGCCAAGCAAGAGGTGCCTTCTCCAACGTCTGAGGAACCCCAACCTGACCACCCCCAAACTGAGCCCCCTCCATCTGAGGCACCCCCAGCGCGGGCAGTGCTGGGAGAACTGAAGGTCTCCAGCATCACCCCCAGCTCTGTGGGGCTGCAGTGGAGCGTCCTCAAGGGCCCCTTTGACTCCTTCCTGCTGCAGTACCGGGATGCCCAGGGACAGCCCCAGGCCCTGCCCATCAATGGCAGGTCCCACTCGGTGACAGTGCCAGGGCTGTCCCCATCCCACCGGTACCGCTTCCACCTCTATGGACTGCGGGGTGGGAAAAGGATCGACCGTGTCTCCACTGACATCATCACAGGTGAGGGGGAAGGTCAGGGGGAGGGAGGGGTAGGAGGGATGGATGCAGAGATGGAGAGATTAAGTGATAGATAGATAGATAGATAGATAGATAGATAGATAGATAGATAGATAGATAGATAGATAGATAGATAAAGGGATCCCATCCCCTTCCTGTTACCACCTGATATCAAACACCCGTCAGCTCTGGAACCCTCCAATCAATCATTGACCATTTCACCGAGCCATGAACCAACACCCACCGTCATCCATCCTCATCTTCATCCATCCTTCCATCATGCGTCATAAAGGTTCTTCAACACTGTCATCATCCGTCATCAGCATCAATCCATCATCATCATCATCGTCCATGCACAGTAGATGAAAAACTAAATGGTTTTATGGATTCCAGGCTGAATAGTGGGTTGGTTCATACCCTGATGGATGGAAGAAGGTGGATAAGAGGATGAGTGGTTGGATGGATGTTTGGATACCCAGGATGGATGGAGAGCTCCTCTAGGCCGAATGCATGTCCATATGGATGAAGATCCATTGAAAATAGGGCAATGGAGGGGTGGAGGCCTGGGGAGATGTTGGGAGAAATACAGAGTAATGGAAGTAGGATTGGGTGGGGGGCTTGGGTTGGGTGTGGGATGTGTGAAGGGAAGGATGGGTGGAAGGATGGCTGGATGCATGGAGCCATGAATGAATGGTTGGATGCACATAAATATATGCATGATGAATAATGGCCAGTTGGGTAGATCATGAACGGACACATGGATGGTCATGCCCATCACCATCCCTTCTTTCACTGCCACAGCGGAGCCCGAGGAGCCACCTCTGCCCTCAGAAGCGCCCCAAGATGAGGACCCTCCGAGTGAGGCCCCTCCATCTGAGGCACCCCCAACTCAGGCAGTACTTGGAGAACTGAGGGTCTCCAGCATCACTCCCAGCTCCGTGGGGTTGCAGTGGAGTGTCCCCGAGGGTCCCTTCGACTCCTTCCTGCTGCAGTACAGGGATGCCCAAGGACAGCCCCAGACTCTGCCCATCAACGGCGGGTCCCGCTCAGTGACGGTGCCGGGGCTGTCCCCGTCCCGCCGGTACCGCTTCCACCTCTACGGGCTGCAGGGTAGGAAAAGGATTGACCATGTCTCCACCGACATCGTCACAGGTAAGGGGGGAGGTCAGAATGAGGGAGGGGTAGGAGAGATGGATATAGGGATGGAGAGATGAAGAGATCACATGCTGGATGGCTCAAGGGATTTCATTCCCTTCCCGTTCCCACCTGACATTGAATACCCACAAACTCTGAAACCATCCAATAAATCATTGACCCTTTCACCAGCCTATTCACCAACACCTGCTGTCATCCATCCTTCCATCATCCTTCATAAAGATCCTTCAATATTGTCAGCATCCATTATCAGCATCAATCTATCATCTGTCCTCCACCATCATCACAAGCAGCATCAGCGTCATCCTCATATGAAAAACCTTCTAATCCACAGATGAAAAACCAAGTGATTTTATGGATTTCAGAATGGATAGTTTGTGGGTTCATGCCTTGATGGATGGAAGAATCTGGACATGAGGATGAGTGATTGGATGGATGTTTGGAAAGCCAGGATGGATGGAGAGTTCCACAAGGACAGATACGTGTCCTTGTGCATGGAAGATTGTCAATGGAAAATAGTTGTGGAGGCCTGGTGAGATGTTGGGAGAAATCCAGAGAAATGGAAGTGGGATTGGGTGTAGACATGGTTTTGGTGTAGGGTAGGAGATGGGAAGGCTGGCTGGCCGGATGGATGGACACATGGATAAATGATGGATGGAGATGTTTATGGATGGATGGATGAATGTGTGGATGGACGGATAGTGCGTGATGGATTGCTGGGTGGATGGTGGGATGGGCATTTGGATGGTCACATGTATGCTCATGCCCATCACCATCTCCTCTGTCACAGTCACAGCTGAGCAAGAGGAGCCTTCTCCACCCTCAGAGGAGCCCCAATTCGAGGACACTGAAACTGAGCCCCCCGCATCTGAGGCTCCTCCATCACGGGCAGTGCTGGGGGAGCTGAGGGTGTCCAGTGTCACCTCCAGCTCTGTGGGGTTGCAGTGGAGCGTCCCCGAGGGCCCCTTTGACTCCTTCCTGCTGCAGTACCGGGATGCCCAGGGACAGCCCCGGGCCCTGCCCATTGATGGCGGGTCCCACTCAGTGATGGTGCCGAGGCTGTCCCCGTCCCACCGGTACCGCTTCCACCTCTACGGACTGCGGGGTGGGAAAAGGATCGATCGTGTCTCCACTGACGTCACCACAGGTGAGGAGGAAAGTGATAGAGATCGCTCAATCAAGAGATGGAGGCCTCAAGGGATCCCATCCCTATCTCACCCCCTCTGACCACTAATGAACCTGACACCATCCAGTCAATCACTGACCCGTCCACCGATTTACTGACCAAAACCCACAATCATCCATCATCATCATCATCAACCAACTTCATCCATCTTCCATCCGTTGTCATCCATCCACTCTCCTCATCATCCATCACTGATGGATGAAGGCCTGAATGGCTGATCTGGTCTGGATAGTGGGGGGTCTCCCTATCTGGATGAATGGAAGAAGTTGGATGGGTGGATGAGGGTTTGCATGGATGTCTGGAACACTGGGATGGATCCTGGTGGATAGATGTGTCTGCTGATGGATGGAAAATTGCCCATGGAAACTGGGGAGGAGTGGAGGCCTGAGGGGACGTGGGGGAAAAGAGCTAGATTGCGTGGGGATTTTGATTGTATGTTGGAGGTGTGATTGGATGGATGGATGGATGGATGGATGGATGGATGGATGGATGGATGGACGAATGGAGTCATAAATGGATGGAGACATGAATGGATGATTGGATGGACACATGGATGGATAGATGATGAATGATGGATAGCTGGGTGGATGAGGAATGAACATTTGGATGGACAGATCGATGGCTACACTCATGAACATCTCTGTTGCAGCTGCAGTTGAGACAGATGAGCCACCTCTGCCCTCAGAAGAGCCCCAATCTGAGCACCCCCAAACTGAGCCCACTCCATCTGAGGCACCCCCAGCACGGGCAGTGCTGGGAGAGCTGAGGGTCTCTAGCATCACCCCCAGCTCTGTGGGGCTGCAGTGGAGCATCCCTGAGGGCCCCTTTGACTCCTTCCTGCTGCAGTACCGGGATGCCCAGGGACAGACCAAGGCCCTGCCCATCGATGGCAGGTCCCACTCGGTGACAGTGCCAGGGTTGTCCCCATCCCGCCGGTACCGCTTCCACCTCTATGGACTGCGGGGTGGGAAAAGGATCGACCATGTCTCCACCAACGTCGTCACAGGTGAGGGGGGAGGTCAGGGGGAGGGAGGGGTAGGAGAGATGGATGTAGAGATGGAGAGATCAGGCAGCAAATGGAAAAGGGATCCCATCCCCTTCCTGTTACCACCTGACATGGAACACCCACTGACTCTGACACCCTCCAATCCATCATTGACCCTTTCACTGAACCCACCGTCATCCATCCTCATCTTCATCCGTCATTCCATCATCCATTACCAATATTCTTCAACATCATCATTATCCATCCTCAGCATCAATCCATCATCTGTCATCCATCATCATCATCATCAACATCCATCCACAGCAGATGAAAAACTTAATGGTTTTATGGATTCCAGGCTGAATAGTGGGTTGGTTCATACCCTGATGGATGGAAGAAGGTGGATAAGAGGATGAGTGATTAGATTAATGTTTGGAAAGCCAGGATGGATGGAGACCTCCTCTAGGCCTGTCCTTGTGGATGAAGATCCATTGAAAATAGGGCAATGGAGGGTTGGAGGCCTGGGAAGCTATGGGGAGAAATCCAGAGAAATGGAAGTAGGATTGGGTGGGGGCTTGGGTTGGGTGTGGTGTGCATGAAGGGAAGGATGGATGGATGGATGGATGGATGGATGGATGGATGGATGGATGGATGGATGGATGGATGGATGGATGGATGGATAGATGGTTGGACACATGAATGGATGGAAATGGTAAATGGTATGAATGATGGAAAATTGAGTGGATGATGGATGGACATTTGAATGGACAGACGGATAGCTGCCGAGAACAACATCTCCTCTGTTGCAACTGCAGCCAATACAGAGGAGCCACCTCTGCCTTCAGAAGAGCCCCACACTGAGGACCCTCCAAGTGAGGCCCCTCCATCCCAGGCTCCCCCAACCCGGGCTGTACTTGGAGAACTGAAGGTCTCAAGCGTCAGCCCCAGGTCCGTGGGGCTGCAGTGGAGCGTCCCCGAGGGCCCCTTCGACTCCTTCCTGCTGCAGTACCGGGATGCCCAGGGACAGCCCCAGGCCCTGCCCATCAATGGCAGGTCCCACTCGGTGACTGTGCCGGAGCTGTCCCCGTCCCACCGGTACCGCTTCCACCTCTATGGGCTGCGGGGCGGGAGAAGGATTGACCGTGTCTCCATTGAGGCCACCACAGGTAAAGGGAGAAACAGAGTTTGATGGATCAATGAAGCGATAGGTGATTCAGGGACTCCATCTCCATTCCATCTCCATCCACCATCGCACATGCACCAACCCTGGAATCATCCAATCAACCATTGGCCATGTCACAGTCCATTGATCAACACCTTCCATCATCCACCATCATCTTCATCATTATCATCCATCATCGTCATGTGTCATCAGAATCATCTTCAACCATCATCATCATTTTCCATTCATCGTCCTCTATCATCCATAATAATCCATCTTCCATCTTTGTAAATCACCTTCTGTCTTTTATCCATAATCATCCTCATTACCCATCCAGTACCATCGTCATCCACCTTTCATCCACCATTCATGGATGAAGGACTTAGTGGCTGAATAGAATCCAGAGTGGATGTTGGGTGGATTCCTGCCCAGATGGACAGTAGAAATTGCATGGAAGGATGAATGGTTGGTTGAATATGGGGAAGCCATAAGGGATGGAGATTTCCCACTGGCCAGATGCGTGTGTTCAGGTCCATGGGAAATGGGGATGGGTGGGTGGAGGCCTGGGGTGATGTGGGGAGAAGAAGACAGAATGCTGAATGTGGGATTGTATGGGGAGTTGTGTGAGGTGTTGGGTGATGGATGGGTGGATGGATGGGTGGATGTTTATGGATGGCTGATGAATGATGGATAGTTGAGTCATTTGATGGAGTTGATTGAGTTGAGATGGAGGGTCATTTGCATGGACACATGGATGGCCACACCCATCACTGTTCCCTCTCCATCACAGCCACAGCCAAGCAAGAGGAGCCACTCCCATCCTCAGAGGAATCCCAACCTGAGCACCCCCAAACTGAGCACCCACCATCTGAGGCACCCCCTGCACGGGCAGTCATGGGAGAGCTGAGGGTCTCTAGCATCACCCCCAGCTCTGTGGGGCTGCAGTGGAGCGTCCCCGAGGGCCCCTTTGACTCCTTCCTGCTGCAGTACCGAGATGCCCAGGGACAGCCCCAGGCCCTGCCCATCGATGGCGGATCCCGCTCAGTGATGGTGCCAGGGTTGTCCCCGTCCCACCGGTACCGCTTCCACCTCTACGGGCTGCAGGGTGGGAAAAGGATCGACCGTGTCTCCACTGATATCACCACAGGTGAGGAGGAAAGTGACAGAGATCGATCGATCAAGAGATGGAGGCATCAAGTCATCCCATCTCATCCCCTCACACTACTGAGCACTTAATGAGTCTGACACCATCCCATTAATCACTGACCTTTCCAGTGATTCATTCACCAACAGTGCCATCATCCATCATCATCATCATCATCATCATCAACTATCATCATCCATCCACTCTCCTCATCATCCATCCCTGACGGATGAAGGCCTGAATGGCTGATCTGGGCTGGATAGTGGGGGGTGTACCTATCCAGATGAACGGAAGAAGATGGATGGGTTGATCAATGTTTGGATGGATGTTTGGAAAGCCATGATGGATGGAGAGTTGATGGTGGCTTGATGTGTCTCCTGATGGATTGAAAATTTTCCATGGAAATTGAGGAGGAGTGGAGGCCTGAGGGACATGGTGAAAAAGAGCTGAATTGTGTGGGGATTTAGGTTGGGTGTTGGAGGTGAGATGGGATGGATGGATGGATGGATGGATGGATGGATGGATGGATGGATGGTTGGATGGCCACATGGATGGATAGATGATGAATGATGGATAGCTGGGTGGATGAGGAATGAACATTTGGATGGACAGATTGATGGCCACACCCATGAATATCTTCTCTGTTGCAGCTGCAGTCGAGACAGATGAGCCACCTCTGCCCTCAGAAGAGCCCCATGATGAGGACCCTCCAAGTGAGGGCCCTCCATCTCAGGCTCCCCCAAGCCAGGCAGTACTTAGAGAACTGAGGGTCTCCAGTGTCACCTCCAGCTCCGTGGGGCTGCAGTGGAGCGTCCCCGAGGGCCCCTTTGACTCCTTTCTGCTGCAGTACAGGGATGCCCAGGGACAGCCCCAGGCCCTGCCCATCGATGGCAGGTCCCGCTTGGTGACTGTGTCGGGACTGTCCCCATCCCACCGGTACCGCTTCCACCTCTACGGATTGCGAGGCGGGAAAAGGATTGACCACGTCTCCACCGAGGCTACCACAGGTAAAGAGAGAAAGTGAGCGAGATGAATCAGTCAAGGGATGGGGTCTCAAGGGATCCCATCCCCTTTTCATTCCATGCGCATCCACCATTGAGCACCCACCAATCCTTGCACCATCTGATCAATCTGATCAATCATGATCCCTGTCACCGACCTGTTGATCAACACCCACCATCATCTTCATCATCATCATCCATCATCATCATCCATCATCATCACCCATCATCAGAATCATCTTCGTCCATCGTCGTCATCTGTTGTTTACAGCGAGACCTCTCTCATTCACACCTTGTGATTTGCCATTTCACTGATTCACACTTTAATCCACTAATACAGTCAACCTTCTCTACTTCCGAGATCCTCATCCACATTCACGTCCTAGTGATTTTTCTGTGACTGGGGAACTTGCCACTGCACCCGCGCAAACTGACACTTATGAAATTCAAAGTAGACAGTCATGAATATGCAAATTAGCCCTTGACAGCCACCCAGTCCCCTGACACTCAGAGCGGAGAACAAGCACTCCTCCCGTGCAGCTCTCCCTGCATGGGAGCGGAGAGGGGAGAGCTGCATGGGTACATTGCTCAGTGTTTGCTCTGAGTGCTGTGGGACTGAGTGGGTGGCCTGACCAAAGCACAGCTGTCCCCGCACAGGAGCAGAGAGGAGCAGGCTGAGCTCTGAGCACCGTGGGACAGGGTGGCCACCCTGGACAAAGCACAGCCTGTACTTCTCACCCCTGTGTTCCCTCCCACATGTGGGTGGCTGCACAAGGCACAGTGGCAGGGAACACAAGGGAGAGAGCCCCTGTCACACCTCGGCAGTCCTCCCATGTTCCCTTTGTGAAAAAAGCATGCATCCCTTCGCCACTCGCTTTTGCACCACCGAGCTGGCAACGTGCTGCCATGCTGTCCCCGGCTTTCATCCCATATTATCATGGGGACTAGCCGCGACAGTCCACTGGTGCACAGGATGTGGCCATTCACACCGCACCGGACAGAGCAGAGGCACACAGCTCCCCACAATTCGCTGTTCCGGGTTCACGTATTCGCACTATTTGCTGCAATTTGCGATCACGTATTTGTGATTTTTGCCAAGGTTCGTGGGACCCACAGGAGACCCATAATCCATGAATAAGGGAGTAAGACTGTATCATCATCTACCATCCATCATCCATCATCCATCATAATCCATCTTCCACCTTTGTAAATCACCTTCTGTCTTTTATCCATCATCATCATCATTCTCCATCCAGTACCATCATCATCCACCCGTGATGGTTGAAGGACTGTGAGTGGCTAAATGAAATCCAGAGTGGATGTTGGGTGGATTCCTGCCCAGATGGATGGAAGAAATTGCATGGATGGATGACTGGTGGATTGGATATGGGGAAGCCACAATGGATGGAGAGTTCCCAGTGGCCAGATCTGTGTGTTCTTCTGTGGAAGATTATCCATAGGAAATGGGGATGGGTGGATGGAGGCCTGGGAGTATGTGGGAAGAAGGAGACAGAGGATGAATGTGGGATTGGATGTCGAGTTGTGTGGGATGTTGGGTAATAGATTGGATGGATGGATGGATGGATGATGAATGATGGGATGGAGGGATGGATGGATGAATGTTGGGTAGTTGAGTGGATGATGGATAGTGATTTGCATGGACACATGGATGGTTATATCAATCACTGTTCCCTCTACATCACAGTTGCAGCTGAGCCAGAGGAGCCGCTCCCACCCTCAGCGGAGCCCCAGCCTGATAACCCTGAAACTCAGGACCCTCCATCTGAGGCACCCCCAGCACGGGCGGTGCTGGGGGAACTGAGGGTCTCCAGTGTCACCCCCAGCTCCGTGGGGCTGCAGTGGAGCATCCCCGAGGGCCCCTTTGACTCCTTCCTCCTGCAGTACAGGGATGCCCAGGGGCAGCCCCAGGCCCTGCCCATCGATGGCGGGTCCCGCTCAGTGACAGTGCCGGGGCTGTCCCCATCCCGCCGGTACCGCTTCCACCTCTACGGGCTGCGGGGCGGGAAAAGGATTGACCGTGTGTCCACCGACATCATCACAGGTGAGGGGGAAAGTGATAGAGATCGATCGATCAAGAGATTGAAGAATTAAAGGAACCCATCCACATCTCATCCCCACATGCCACCCACCAACCCCAGCACCATCTGATCAATCACATACTCTTTCACCAACCTGTTGACCAACACCTGCAATAATCATCCATCACCCTCATCCATCATCATTCATCCTCCATCCATTATCCTCATCATCCATCCAGTATCAGCATCATCCACCTGTGACGGATGATGGATTGCATGGCTGAATGGATTCCGAACCGTGTGGTTTCCGGCCCAGCTGGATTGAAGGAGGTGGATGGCTGGATGAGTTGTTCGAGGGATGTTTAGAAAGCAAGCATGGATGGAGGGTTCCTGCTGGCTAGATATCTCTCCTGATGGATGATGGAGGCACTCATGGGATTTGAGTACAGGTGGGATGGAGGCCACCAGGGATGTAGGGAGAAAGAGCCAGAAGAGTGAATGTGAAATTGGATGGGGGGACTGTTGTGGGTATGATTGGATGGATGGATGGATGGATGGATGGATGGATGATGGATGAACATTAGGATGGCCACTGGTCATGCCCATCACTGTTTCCTCTCCATCACAGCCACCGCTGAGCCAGAGGAACTGCTCCCACCCTCAGAGGAGCCCCCACCATCTGAGGCCCCACCAGCACGGGCAGTGCTAGGAGAACTGAGGGTCTCCAGCATCACCCCCAGCTCTGTGGGGCTGCAGTGGAGCATCCCTGAGGGCCCCTTTGACTCCTTCCTGCTGCAGTACCGGGATGCCCAGGGACAGCCCCAGGCCCTGCCCATCGATGGCGGGTCCCACTCAGTGACAGTGCCAGGGCTGTCCCCATCCCGCCGGTACCGCTTCCACCTCTACGGGCTGCGGGGCAGGAAAAAGATTGACCATGTCTCCACCGAAGCTACCACAGGTGAGCAGAAATTTCAGAGGGCTGAGGGTGGGTGTTTGGGTGGGTGGCTCATGCAGGGGATCTATGGGTGGATATATGGATGCATGGAGGGCTGCTGCAATGGATGGAAAGAGAAACGAAGGCTTGGAGAAATGGATGCTAGGCTGAATGTAGAAATGAAGGGATCACAGGAGAGATGGATGATGGTTGGATGAATGTCCTAATGATGAGTAGATGCATGGCAGGACAGAGAGATGGGATGGACAGAAAACGGACAGAAGGACAGATTGATGGAGCAATGGAAAAAGATATTGGATGGATGGATGGATGGATGGATGGATGGATGGATGGATGGATGGATGGATGCCTGAATGGACAGAAGAACGAGAAGGAGGAAGGAAGGGAGGAAGGAAGCAAGCAAGCAAGGAAGGATGGATGGATACAAGGATGGATGGAGGGATGGATGGATGGATGGATGGATGACAGATGGACACATAACTGGGTGTGTGCGCATGTGGCTGAGCCCATGGCTGCTTTGTGCCCTGAGTGAGACTAAAGGCATGTGCAGGGGCAGGAGCGTGGGGAGGGCAGGAAAGGGATGGAGGAATGTCCATAGAACAGCCCAGAGAGTGTGGGTGAATGGTGCCACATCCAGCTGGCAGCCAGTCACTAGTGGAGTCCCACAGGGATCAGTGCTTGGCCCGGCACTGTTTAATATCTTTATTGATGACATGGACGGGGGAACTGAGTCCATCATTAGCGAGTTTGCAGATGATACCAAGCTGAGGGCAAATGTTGAACTACCAAAGGGTAGAAGGGCCCTTCAGAGGGACCTTGACAGACTACAGAAATGGGCAGATTCTGATGGTATGAGATTTAACAAGTCTAGGTGCCCAGTTCTTCACTTTGGACGCAACAATCCCAAGCTAGGGGATGAGTGGCTGGAGAGTGGTGAAATGGAGAGGGATTTAGGAGTAATGGTTGACTGAAAACTTAATATGAGCCAACAGTGTACCCAGGTGGCTAAGAGGGCCAATGGCATCTTGGTCTGTATAAGGAACAGTGTGGTCAGTCGGACTAGGGAAGTCATTCCTCCCCTGTACTTGGCCCTGGTCAGACCACATCTTGAGTATTGTGTCCAGTTCTGGGCTCTCCAGTACAGGAAAGATGTTGAACTGCTTGAGAGGGTCCAGAGAAGGGTGACAAGGATGGTGAAAGGACTGGAGAACAAGCCCTATGGGGAGGGACTGCAGGAGCTGTGCCTGTTCAGCCTGGAGAAGAGGAGGCTGAGAAGAGGAGGCTCAGAGGAGACCTCATGGCTGTTTACAACTAACTGAAGGGAGGTTGCAGTCAGGTGGGTGTAAATCTCTTCTCTCAGGCTAACAGCACCAGAATAAGAGAACATGGCCTTAAACTACACCAGGGGAGGTTTAGACTGAATGTTAAGAGGTTTTTCACAGAGAGAGTGATCGCATAGTGGAATGGTCTGCCCAGGGAGGTGGTGGAGTCACCATCCCTGGAGGTG
>WEKX01027505.1:4024-50387 GCA_013390025.1 Pitta sordida
GTCATCAAAATATTTGGCGCATATGTTGAACTTTTGAGAAAGAAATCAGTTGAAAGCAGGAAAAGCAGCACTAAAATTAATAAATCCGAAAAAGTTGGAATAGTATTGGAAAATACTCTTTTAATAACAATTTGTTTCTCTTTAATAAAAAGTGTTACTTCAATCCATGGCATGTTTGACAGGTTTTATTTACTAAACACTGGATCCTATAATGGCCAGCTGAAAAATGGAACTTAAAACACCTTTATTGTATTTATGGCTTGTCTTCAGAGTCCTCAATGACTTTGGGCAAGTTTTTATGAGTTTTTAGGCCTCAGTTTCCCCCAACTGCAAATGAGAAGTTCTCTCTATTCTCTTTTCCAATCACCCCCAGATCACTTAGCTGTTCAGATGACATTTCATTAAGTGTTATTACCACTACTCTCAGATTCCAATATAGCCAAGATAAAATTGAGGCTGAGCTGACATTTCAGTAGCAAACTCATTTTATAAGAAAATCTGCTAAAACATTTAATCTAAGCACATGACATAGATGAAAGCATGCGGTGGAACAAATTGAGAGCAAATATACAGACTGGAAAATTATACTTTGACTAATCAGTAACCATTTTTATATTTACTCTGCAAGCTTTTCAATAAATGCATTTTACTAGTTCAAATATGTATGAATTGGAAATTCTTACATGCAACTGCTCACTCCAAGTGTCAAACTGTATAATGGATTGGAAAAAAAAAATCCATTTTATAAAACTGATATAAAACAACCAGAGGTAAGAAACTCAGGACCACAAGATGCAGGTAATTCATTCCATAAGAAAAAATAGTCAATATTAGACCATGGGTTTGGACATAAAATCAAGCCATTAGTTTTTTTACCACTTGAATGCAAATGCAGTAATAGAGAAAACTGATCATGGGAAACCCCCACACAGGAAATCCAATAACACACAAAGAGTGAGAACTTAATCATATAAATTATTCACTGAAAAGGTATTTCTGAGCTGTTCTACAGCACTGATCTTTTTCTGATCTGAATGTCCACACCTTAAAGAAGATTATACATACGTCTGTGTCTTCTGTGACAACACAGAAAATTTTCTACACCTGTGTATTATTTGTATGTTCTAATTAATATGAAATAAATTGCATTCCTTCTGAATAAGCCATCTAAGATGACAATCAAAAATAATTTTAGAAGAAAGACTACCCATTTTGTTCTACTTATACTAGAATTACTATTTCATTTATAAATTACATGTGACAACATTGTGATTTTTATTGAATATACCTTTACAGGAAAAAAATTAATCTATTCTAAACTTTATTCTCCATTAACTATTTAAGGTTAGAGATAAAAGCAGTGAGACAGTTCATGAATATCTGGTGTTTGTTTTACTGGACAGGGAGGAAAGAGGGAAGGAAGTAAACCGCTGTTGGGAGGAGAAAATCTGTTGATCACCATGTCGATATGATTTACACTTGGGATCCTTAGGTTGCTGGTACTGGGTGAAATAATTTGTGCATGTGTCCAGAAATGGGTGATGTGCAGATGTTTCCACATTACTTATACTGTACAGGTGCCTACGAGTGCAAAGAGAAAAGGCCCCCAAGGAACCCCTTGAATCATGGATCTCAAACTCTTGTCTTACTTTCAACACTACTGTAAGTGGGCTGGATTTCTATCAGATATTGAGGGTAGGATAGGAAAGAAGACATTTGTTAACATCAACAATCGGTACGGAAGTTCTGTAGTGAAATCAGCATCCAGTGCAGCCTGTGGTGGGACAGCAAGAAAGATGATCTCACTTCAACATCCACAGTCCAGCTCTTCACCTTTTCTTTGGCTTTTTTTGGTCACTTGTCCTACAAGTGCTCCTTGCTCCTCTTATGAAGTACTGCTGGGTTTCAGCTCTAAGATAGTTAACAACCCCAAAGAGTGAGTGCCATTAATTATGAGATCACATTGTATTAAACCTCACAAGCATTCCAAAGACACATTTCATGTTTATATTTCAAGGACTTGCACGTCTATGCTGCACTCCTGCAGGAGAGCCTTAGGGCTGCTCCAAGCAAGTTAAGAACAAAAACGCCTCTGCTCTACTGTACCCAGGCTCATTAACCTTGCCTCTGAGCAGGGTTAATTAGATCAGACCAGGCCACAAGCTTACACAGTGACTATTCTGCATTGTGGCATTTCCACATGCCCTTGTGATTCAGCTGCATCAGCAAGTGTGGGAATGCAGTTTCATAAGGTTCCAAATTTGATTAATTTTGTGTCATAGGATTATTCTTTCTTCCTACTAGCAGGAAACCACTACCTGACAAATAAGGCTTCACATTTATGATTTTCTTTTTAAAAAATCATCATTTTTCTCAGGATATTTCAGGTCCTGTAGTTCACTTAGTACATACTGGCATTTTCTGTTGAGTAGCCCAGCTCTGTAAGGTTGCTCACAATAGGAGTGACAACACCTTTATCTTCTGAGAGGAAAGGAGGAGATGGCTGTACAGAAATTGTTGGAAAAAGCAAATGCGTTAAATATTACAGATATCCACATGGCAGTTGTGGGGGCTACAGAAGCCCTGGGAATAAGAAAAATGATTATTCAGTTTAGTGATTTTGTTACATTTAAGCCAAGAGAACTATCTGATATGAGGAGGCTAATTACAAGGAACTATATTGATAGGCAATTCCAGCCTCAGAGAGTGGATTAAATCCATTCATTGAACGTGTCTATGTCCATTTGTAGACATTTGCTATCTGAAGAAGTTACAATGCCAGTTGCAATTTATTTCATCCACTATAATCAAAGGACAGAATTTTGCTTTATTTTTTTCTTCCACAAAGATCTCTTGGTCTTAGGAAAAATTTTAATTGTGGCACTTTGATAGGTAACATGCAAATGTTTTTAATCTTTATTCTGAGAGTATATTTTCCTGCAGCAAACTTCCTCATAATTACAGTTCTGATTAAAGTGAGTATTTCCATAGCTTTGATGGCTTTGTAAATCACAGTTACTGGCTGCTTCTCTTAAGGTGAACAGGAACTCACTTTGTAACGAGGTCTTACTCTGAAAAGTGACTGAGTAATAATGTAATTAACATTTGTCTTAATTTCTCTCTCATGCAGCAATCATTCCAAAGTCTCAGATGAAAAGGAACCAGGTTGTAACTTCCCTTTTGTTTTGACACTAACTTGGAAGATAGGAAATTTGAAGTTTATAAGTAATATAGTGATAAAAATATGAGCTAAGAACTTCAAAACCAACCAGAACCTATTGCTATTTGAAGGAGAATTGAGAGAGGATGAATAGCTTACATTTATTTCATTCTTATATAAACCCTACCCTCCTAAGTAAGCTTATTTGTAAGCATGTGAATTTAATCATAATATTACAATTATCATCAATTTGGAACTGAGAAATCCTCTTTGGAATTGTAGCATAGACACAATTTACAGCAATAACATACAATCATATGAAATTGAGGGGATAATTTTGCAGAGATAAGTGAAAAAACACTAAGCAAGCTAATAGCTAAATACTCTGGGATTCTATGAAAGTTCATTTCCACAGACAAAAAGAGTAATTCAAGTGTGACTTCTCTGATTTCTTCCTGAATAAAAATTCTATAGAACATAGAGAAGAAAATAACGACTGCAATGGATAAAAAGAAAAAGCATTGAATTGTCCAAGTATTGACACCTGAAGAGGAGAACAGTAATCTTCAAGAAAATTACTTCGCTCATTGTAATATTATCTAGGTAATATTTTAAAGGATTGAGGTCAAACTGTAGAATCTAATATCTTATATTTCATTTCACCGACCTGTCAGTGAAGTAGTCTTTTTGCAGGTCTGAAACCCATGAACACTGTGCAGAAAGAATTTATTATGAGTACAAGCTGCTACATTTTTGCATCAGAGTTTTGAAAAATGAAGACCCAAACATGTACCTGAAGGTAGAGATCAGCTATTGCTCTGGACCAAAGGCAAAAGCAGGCCACACATGGCAGCAAGATAGGGCAGGGAAGACACATAATCCTTAGTAATAAATCTGGACAAGTCAATCCCGCCAAAACACCTTATATTTAGGGAGAAATTCATCATCAAGTTTACTACAGAAACAATTAAAATAAACTATTCTGGTACTTGAGTGTGAATTGAAAATTCCAATCACATAGACAGGCTCTCTACAATTACTAAATCTTGTCAGCAGCTTTTTGACCTGATATGACAATCTGAGAACTGAAACCTAATATCAGACACTACCAAAACAGCTAATTTAGAAAACTTTTTCAGTAATAATCAAAATCAATGTATTTTACACCACAAAAACCAGACAAGAAGTCTCACAAAACATGCCAAAATTCTTTAAATAGAGCTCTACCATTCTGCAACTGAAATATTTGGCTGGGAGGGAAATCAGTCACCTGGCACTAAAGTATTGTTAACATATAACTTGCCTACTCAAGCTTTAAAATCAATGTTGATAGAAATTCTCCAAACCCCCTAGCCATTGGGGCATTGAGCTTTTTTCAATTCAAGTTGATTGCTTACTGTCTTATTCCGAAAAGGTCCTTGCCCTGCTGGGGCTGCGTTTTGGGCCTTTGAAGACTTTTTATGGCATTCATCAGTTTTCTTCAATTAATTTATTTTATCCAACACATTAAAAGTTTCTCAGAGCTCATATACCTTGGAATATTCTTACTGCTCTCCTTTGTTCCCACTCTACTGGTTTCAGAATTTTCTAAAGTGTGGTACTCAAAATGAGACACAGTACATGATCAAAGATGTTATCGTGTCTGAGCAACATGCAAGAGATTCCTTTTCGTATCTCAGACTCATTTTTAATAGGGAATACATTTTATATCCCACAATGATATGTGGGGTCAATGCATTTGGTAACAACACAATGACCAGCTCCTTGTTCATAGAGATTCTGTCTGTCCTGTGTTTAGACAGGAGACTCTTATTGAAGTACAGCAGTGTGCATGCAGCCTTTTCCTATCCTGTATATTTCAGGTGATTCCACCAACTGGCCAAGATTTTGTTATACACTTCCAGAGTGCTCAAGCCCTTTCCCTAGAACTTATTAACATTTGCAGATGTATTAAGTGCAATCTTTATTTCATTACCCATGATATTAACAAAAAAACCCACGAAATAGTACCAGACTTAGCATGTAGAAGGAAATACAAAACATTTCTTTTCCTACCTGCATGTATTTATGCTGTAAGCTAACATCTGTCACAGAGTAAGAAAACAATGAAAACTAATGTAAAACTAATTTAATCTTTCAAAAGGTGAAGCCTCACAACTGCTGCTAAAAAAAGCATAAATGACTCCGTCTTCCAAATACAAGACCATTGCTCTTAAATAATTATTAATCTTGCCTCAGTTACACAGCACGTGATTCAAGCTCTGTATTATTATTATTAACTCCACAGAGAGAAGCCTTCTATACATAAAACCCACAAGACTTATGGTGCTGATTGTTCCCTTAAGATCATTTGGAAAGTGCTTCCTGACCACTAAACAAAAAGTACTGATGTCCTTGTTCTGACTGACAAATGTTAGAGGCTGATGCTACCCAGAAGATCATTTAGAATGAATCTGCACTCTTTCTAAAAGCTGAAAAATTAAGCAGCTAAACACGGCTGTTTTGAGGAAATGGAGAACAGGGAGAACAAACTACCATTCTTTTCAGGAGGGAAATTACTGGGGATAAAAAATGAAGGAGCTTCCACTGCCAGTTCTTGTGACAGAAGATCAGTGCACACATGTGTATCAATGTACTTTTCAAGGCAGGACTTTTCACAGGCAGCAAATCCTTATAGTTAAATCAAGAGAAAAAAAGTAAAAGAAGAGGGAAGCTAAGTCTCAAAATACTTATAATTTTCTAGGCAATTGAACACAGGAATGTCTCCCTCCTTAACATAATCTGTTGCTTGTCTTCTGTGAATATACAACAATTCAGTATAGATGGCTTAACTAATTTTCCCCTCAGTCTATTGGGACATTTAAGAGTGTTAGACTATTAGAGCAGAGATTTATCAAATAGAACAGGAATTAACACCCTTCCTGGGGATTTAACACTTTTGAAATCTTTTTTTTTACCTCTATAAATTGCAAAAATTCTGATCCATATGGAATGGAACAAAATTATAAAGACTACTGCTATGATTCCATTTCTGGTGGCATTAAGAAATGCATCGCATTGTTTGCAGGTTAATGCTATATAATAGATTACCTCTATTTTTTCCCTGTGAAGAAATGTGATAGAATCATAAAGGTGTTAAATATCTCCAGTTGGAAGGGACCCATAAGGATCATCAAGTTCATCCTCACAGAACCACCTAAATCTAAACCATATGATTAAAGAGCACAATTCAGACACTCCTAAAACTTTGATGAGACTGGTGCCATGACCACTTCCCTGGGGAAGTCCCAGCGACCAATCACCCTCTCAGTGAAGAGCCCTTTCCCATCATGTTATCTGAACTTCACCTTACGCAGCTTCATTCAATTTCTTTGTGTTCTATTGTCCTGTATAGCAAGGCATAATTATTTTGCATATGTGATTTCTTTTTTATGAGGAAGTTCAGACCATGCACAATGCACTAGCATTGACTCTCATCTCATGAATCTAGCACAATGCTAGAATTAAGACAGACACCTGGAAATTTCAAGTAGCTGGCACAGGTCTTTCTCCTGACTGAAAGAAGTCAGTGTGTACCTAGTATTGGCACCTGAATTCAAGACAGATCCATTCTGCTTAGACCTTTTCTAATAGTCACTAAACACTTCTGACATGCTCCACTGAGTATGTCTAAGGAAATGTCTAACATTAAATTGGGAAAAAAACCACTAGAACATAGAAAGTTCCACCTATCAATACAGACTGAGAGAAGCCTTGGCAAGAAAGACTTGGGGATGCTGGTGGATGAAAGGGTGGACATGAGCCCGCAATGTGCACTCACAGCCCAGAAAACCGCTCGTGTCCTGGACTGCATCAAAAGCGGCAAGGCCAGCAGGACAAGGGAGAGGATTCTGCTCCTCTACTCTGGTGAGACTCCACCTTCAAGAAGCCATGTGGACAGCCCTATAGGATGACCCTACTTGAGAAGGGGGTTGAACCAGATGGCACACTGTGGTTTCCTTCAATCACATTCTATGATTCTGTGAAACCTTACTGTCACTTTATTTTCCAGAAACTTACTATTGCCTACATAAGTCCCGGTTTGTACTGGGAGCACCACCTAAAAGCGCTGGGCTCATTCTGGGGGCGGTGAGGCCTGTGTGCCAGCAAAACCCATCTGTCACACATTATGCAGATGACCTACTTGACACTGGTGCCAGAAACATTGGCGGCTGCATTGTCATGCCAGCAATTTTGGTGCATAGAGGACAAAGACTGTCAGTGACTGGCATCACCATCACACAAGACTTCTTAAATAGTCACCTCTCCCTCTGCTTCCGTTAATGTGGGATGTGTCCTCAGCCCCAAGCCCGTCACTGGTGGCCATCAGCTGTGGGAGTGGGTTGGACCCGCATCCACCTCACAGGGCCTGGGTTCATTGGGCAGGCTGGGCTGCAGCCACTGGGCCAGGACTGGGCTGAGGGGGCCCGAGCGACAGCCCAGCCAGGGGGCCCCAAAGACACTGCTCAGAAGCCAGGCTCTGCCAGTGGGATAAGTGGTACAGCTTCACAGGCAAAGAACAGCCAGATTGCAATAGCAGAGATGAATACACATGACAAGAGACAGTAAATGCAGGACGAAAATAGACAGCAACAATTGTTGTAGCTTAAAATGCCATCCTTAGTCCAAGCCAGGAAGCTCTATCAGCTAAAAGGCTAGATTCAGACAAAAGGCAAAATCAACTGCTAGGAATCTACAAAAAAGGCCCCACCAAAAACCAGTGAGCAATACATAGAAGATCACTTGGGAGCCCATTGATGCCATTTTTAGGTTGTCATTTGCTAAAAACAATAGGCAAAGAAGAGGTGCATTATTTCTGGAGCACAGATGTGGCTTAGCCTGCATAAGCCTCCCATACTGCCACACATCCAGCAGAGATGCTCTGTGATGGCCACAGGGCATCATGCGGTTGGCACTGCAGCCTCCTAAGTCAAACACACTTTACACCACTATATGGAAAAATATCAGCATCCTGATGTTGGTATTAAGTAGAAAAATTCTTCGTCAGAAAGATTTTGCAAGTCACCAGTAACAAACCAAGCAAATTGCTGTAACAACCCCTGCCCCTCCTCAAGTTCTAGTTCAAATCAAAATCTCCAGTAATTCAGTTATGAACAGAAAACATCAATCATTTGACTTGATGATCTCAAACTAGTCTAAGTTTAGAGTTCAGAGCAATTATTTCACTTTCAGACAAAAATTGCTCCTGAAGTTGAATATTTAATGCAGACTGTGAAGCACTTGATTTTTATCAGGACATTTAGGAATTTGGCTGCAACAGTTTGCTGTAAGATGACTTTGAACAGCACTGTGGAAACCACCTCACAGCCTTAAAAGAGCGTTTCCCTGAGAAGGTCTTTTAAAATAATCTGCTGCTTGAAGATTGATTAAATGACCACTTCATTAGATGGGTTAGGGTTACTGACAATACCTGAGACCAATGCGAAAAGAAATGTTTGCCTTTAAGGAATTTGAAAAAGTAAAATTCTCTTATTTTGTGAGATCCAACAGACAACATATCCATGGCAGGAAATGGTGTAATTGCAGGTTTGAATTACTTCTGCTTCCTAGGACAGTTTTAGAGAATAAAATGCTTCAGGCTACAATAAAATTCACAACATAGTCAACCTTCCACCTGTAATAATTAAATGAAAAAATCTTCCAAATAAGTACATTTTCATATTAGTCTAGACATCTAAAAACATAATTAAAAAATAAAAGAAAAATTGTACTACTGCTTGAAAACTTCACATCTTATTCCCATCCAAATTAAATGCTCCCTTTGGACTTATCACGCAGAAGGGATAGGCTCTCTTATGCACCCTAAAAGCTCTCCAAATCTTCCCAGGCTAAGATTCAGGATTTCAGCCTCAACTTTGATGCTTATCAGGAAAAAAAATGGAAAGAAGATTACAATCCTTTTCAAAGAGTGCCATTTGAAAAGGAAAAAAAAAAAAAAAGCAGAATAAACCCCTTTTTTTTTTAAAGATAGTAGTTAAAAACAAAAAAACCCTCAAACCACATAATTTCTGTACTCTCCTGGCCCCAAATCATATAATAAATACGCTGCAGAATTACTGATATGCAGGACCTTCCAAACAGCAGCCAAAACACTTCTCAGGGTGTCATAGGTTTCTTGTTACCATCAAATAGATGACAAATTTCCAGGTGAAAACGTATCATCTCCTGAAAAAAATCTCATGTTATGCTTACTTCCATTTAGCATAACAGACGTGCAGAAGAAGAGAGACCTCATTAAATGCACCCCTTGGTTTAGGCAGATGGGAGTGTGCTCAATAGCATTTCAGTCCTGGTCTCACTTGTCTCTGCAGAACAGATGCAGTATGCACTTTACCACAGATGATATTTGAGATAATGCAAAAATCATTGATGAGATGAAATTATATGAACCCAGATTGAGCCATCTGCCATGATTTCAAGGATTCACCTGATAGTCACTTTTCCCATGATTTGAGCTTCAGGATACAGAGGATTTTCTATATATACATTGGAGAGAGTCTCTGGTGGGAGACACCCCAGTCTGGAGCAGGGGATGAGGAAGGAGTGGCAGAGACAATGTGTGATGAAATTACCCCATTCCCCACCCCCCTGCACTGCCAGAGGGGAAGAAGGAGAGAATTTGAGTGTGAAGTTGAGCCTGGCAAGAGGGACAGCTGGGGGGGAAGGCGTTTCTAAATTCACTTTTATTTCTCATTATCCTACTCTAATTTGATTGGTAGTAAAATAAATCTCTCAATATTAATATTATTCCCGAATCTTGTCTGTTTCACCTGGGCTAGTAATTGGTCCGTGATCCCTCCTTGTCTTTATCTTGAACCACAAACCTTTTGTTATACGTATTTCCCTGCTTAGCTGAAGAGGGCAGTGACAGAGTGACTTTGGTGGGCACTTCGTATCCAGCCTGGGTCAACTTACCACAGGGATGCAGACAGTCAGAGTACCTTGGCCATCATAGGGAGAAAACTTATGACAGAACACAGACCTGGTCCCCTGGTCCAGCAGGCCTTATGCTTTAGCAAGTATTTTGAAAGCCTAACCACACAGCAGGCTTCTGAATAAGGGCATCTGCATACTTTGTCCTTGGGGTGTTTTATTTTCAGTGGGGAAAACAAGGAGGACTACTACGCAGTATCAAATGCCACTATTCAGAGCTTCTTAAAAGGTGTTATACATGGAAGTGTAACAGATGACTAATTCTATACAATAATATTGTATTATCCTTAATGGGCAATGCAAACTCTTGATTTAGTCCTGAACTTGAAGGGGCTCCTACCTGAAACATGAAACTGATAAGAATTGCCTCAGACACAAAACTTTCAAACACAAACATGCAACAAGAGTGCAATAAATGTTTAAGAAGAGAAAAATATATGATCTGCTGGCTGAAAAACCTAATCTCTTTTGTCCACTGCATCCTTCTTTTTAATCAGCAACTTCCAGCACAGAGGATTCTCCAGATTGCCAGCAAAGCCTACATAGTCCAGCCCGAGTTTCACCAACACAGCTTCCAATACAGAAATACAGAATACACTCAAAAAGGATATATTACCAGTACAGAATGACCATGTCCAGTTTTCTGTATTTACACCTCTGCAAAGTAGTTGAAAAATTGAACCTTATAGAATAGGTCATAGCTGCAGAATGTTTTTCCTCAAAGTCCTGTCTTTTTATCAAAAGGTACAGGATGATGAATGTACACATTTTCTAGTTACTTGTATGTGAAGAAGGTATCAGACTCTGGAAGCTAACAGATAGAATCACAAAATGTAACAAGATGCAAGCAGGAAAGTAGTGTTGGAAACAGTCAGCTACACAAAGAATTTTTTTTGCCCAAGAGGTAGTGGAGTTACCAACTGCAATTCCTCACCAAAGGGTGTATAGAATTCCCAATGAGTTGCAGTCCTTTAAACTGAGAATTTACATTTCTCTAAAACCCTTTGGTGTATCTGTTGGGGTTAGTGTGTAACTGAATTAAAAAACCCCGACTGCCAGTTGCATGACTTGCTCCACAGGTTGCCAGAAACATACTTCTATGTTATCTAGAAAAAGCTGTTATGAAATTGCAAACTGAAATTATTAAATTGCTAAGGTGATCTGCCTGAAGTGTACTTATACTAATCAATAAAAATGAAGGCTCAAATGCCTAATTTTATCACTCTGCTAAGTTCCTTAGGTAACTTCAATGAAAGCAGAGTTACTTTCCTTGTGCAGCCATTGTACACACACTATCAGATTGAGGGACGTAACAAAAATGTTACCAAGACCTGCAAAGAGAAGCACTCCAGACCATTTGTTCCTTCAGGAATGAAACAAAAATCTTCTAAAATACAGTTTTAACTTCATTGTAGCTAATGAATATTTACATTGCTCAATTACATTTTTGCATCAGTTCAGCATATATTAAAACCACTGGGTTCACAAACTGAGAATCCAAAGTCATCATTATGTAAAATGTTCATAGCAGCGTCTGAACGTTGACTTTCATTACGGGGAGCAAACAAATACTGAATGATGTTAATTCCCTTACATGGGGTCTCAAGTTTCAGACCTGGTAACAATTAGAAGCTTGTGCACACCCTATCAGGTTTGTCCAACATAGTTTTAGATGTCAAGATGACTGACATCATTAAACATCATCCAGCCTCAAAGTCAAATAGCCTGAAAAGTTTTCTTGTGCTTGAAATGGTTCTGCAGCACAGCCCAGATACCATCACACTCCAGATTACTAAGAGGTCTTTTTGTTTCTTACTTGCACTTGTAATTAAAAAAACCAGAAACAAAAATGTAGCTTTTCAAATAAACACACTGCTAACCTAAGGAAGACTAAAAGATGCTTACTGGCCCCAACATCTCAATCTCCAGGACAATAATGGTATAAAATATGATAGTGAATTTATCTTCACTTCAACAGTTATTGGAATCTTTAGTGAGAAGAACAATGTTGGCCAGGAACTGCATTTTGTAATGAAATAATGTGGAGCTGGGAATATCATTAACTGAAACTGCTACAAAAACTCTACCAATAATGCAAGAATTCCAGAGCTACCACCACAAAACACACATGGCTAAGCCCCTAAAGTCCATTTACAATCAGGTATGCTGAAGGCACTCTGATCTATCCAGCTAGTCCTTTGCTTAATTGCAATCTCAAACTTGAGGGGAAGTAAAGTCCAGTACAGCATCGCACACACTGCTGTGCTCCATTCCAGCTCAATGTGCCCTCATAAGGCCTTGGTGTGCTGACATCGGCCCAGATGTAATCTACTTACTTGTTTCTAAGTGTGATTAGTCCATCAGCCCCTGAAATTCTGTTAATTCTGAGAGGTCCAAAACATTTCTAATTGTGGAAAAAAGGGGAACATTCAAAGATTAAGTAAATTTCTTTACTAATGTTTTTTTTCTATAAAATACAACTGATTATTGAGGCAGCAATGTTTTCCTGTAACATCAGGGACCTAGAATGATGATATTCATTTTTACATGCAATTCGAACGGCAGTCTTTATATAGATTCAGTGGTCTTTCATGTTGATAGATAGTAGAAATAGATACCATATCACTGGTTGCTTCAAGACCTTCAAATGTTTCATATTCTGTGATTCTGTGATTACACGATGAGGAAAACAATAAAGTCCAAGTCCAAGCAAACCAAGAATGTACAAACTCCTCTTACAGCTGTAATCCTGCACTACCATTTATTATTATAACACTGCATGAACGCAGAAAACATCAGCCTACCTTTGGCTTGGTTTTGAACCACTGGGGCAGGGACCAATGTGTACACATTCGTAACTCAAACAGCCCTGTTCCTTGATGAATTTTTGCACCCAGGCAAGTTCCCAGTTTCACAGAATTTTCAAAGTACCTCAGTGTTTTCTCAAGTCTACAATGAAAAATGTCTTACCATAATGCACAAGATCACTGCATTTTCATACCTTGTCTTCACCCAATGCTAGTACTATTTTATTACTTTTAGAATAAGCCCTCTAAAAAACTTATAAATGAGCACTTGAAGAATTCATGTACTCATCTGCCGATTTCACTATATCTCCAAGCTAAAAAGGATGCCTGTGCAGACATACATTTTGCAATACTGTTATATAAATGTTTAAATAGCTGCTGAAGTTCAAAGATGCTTGCAACAATTTCAGTCCATAGCTTTAGAGACCACCAGTTAGGAACAGCAACTTCACATATTTTAGAATATTCTGGACAGTAAACAGACTATTTCACATACCATTTGTGCATGCAACTTGTATTTCAGTCTTCACTGAATGCCAGAAGCTTTTTAAGATGTCAGATTCAAATTAAATATTAAAATGTACCTTCCTGTATATTCAGTTCCTGGTAAATGTCACAAGATTAAAGTGGACCAAAGTAGTAGTTAAGTTTCAAACAATTGCAACACTTCTTTACATTAGTGCTTTTCCTAATCATCTGCTATCCTGTCTAGGGTAAGGGAACACATTTAAGGCTATTCACAGTATCAACACCAAGGTTTGGGACAAAACTGCCAAACACAAACATCTGTAGAACTAGATATAGTTCAGAGCCTCTCTAGTACAACTTTATATTTTGAAGTACTGTTTTCAAATACTTAACTAGAGAGGATGCTGAAAGTTGCCTACATATGATAATTTTTTAATTTGAAAGTACAGTATTAACTAGGAATAGAAGCATTCATGACTTGAAAGAGGAAAGTTCTTGGTCTCCTCAGCACTGGCTAGCCTTAAAGGAAGTTGTTATGATTTGTTGTTTAAGTTACAGTTGAAATAACTTCTGGAACACATTGCTCATTACGTAACTTATATTGTACAAGCCACTTTTCAAAACCACTCCTTTGATACATTGGGAGCCCAATACTGAGTATATATATATATCCACATATACTTTATTCTTTGCACCTTACCTTTACCACTAGGATTGTTACTTAAAACACAGAAAATCGGTCAGCAATTTCCAAATCATTAGAGAAGAAAAATACGGCGGACTTTAGCTAGATTTTACACCATTCTTTCCATTTGTCCAAGAATTATATGACATAGAGCATAGAGTGTATAAGACATTACCTTTGCTCATTTCCTCAGATCTTTCTTGCAGGCTCTCTCAGCTGGGGCTGATCAGATTTTAGTGCAGCAACATATTTCATACTGGCCAAAGGTCTGGCTTTCAGCTTCTTTCCTAAATATTTCATGAATTGTTTTTTCCCGCTGGTAGTGTTACTCCTGGTAAAAATAAACTTTTCTAAACATTTTTTCTCTTTCAGAGTAAGTTTTACATCCTGTATCTGCACAGACTTCTATGGAATTCCACTCCCCATACAGTTGCTTAGCCCAAGGCAACACAAAATCCTGAAGAAAAAGCACAGCTGCTCAAGATACAAGGACACCAGCAGAGCCAGAACAACCAGCCTTTACCTCCACTTTGAGGGTGAGCAGTAAAGGACATGAGCAAAGAAATTCTGAGTGCAAAATAAACTTTCCCAAACCAGCAATTTCCTACCTACGAGGTCCCAGCTCAATAGCACGGCTGAGGAGTCAAGCTAAAGGCTCCCCAGGAAAGCCCAAATCTAACTCGAGCTCAGCTGAAGCTCCTTGTCCCCTAACAAGCAATAAAGCAGAAAACCCCGGAGCACCTGTCTCCCCATGCAGTGGCAATCACTGGTTAATGAACTTAAGCAGCAGGGGGAACGTTGTAAGCATTAAAGTCAGCTAATGTGATTGTGCCTATCTGCTGGGAACCGGCCTAACAAAGGACATAACACTCGAGCGTAATCACTTTTCACAGAACTAATGGCTGAGTTCCAGACCTTGCATCCCTAGCACAGCTGCCTCTCAGATTACTTGCTTTCCCACAGATGTTTCCACAAAAGCATACTAGAATTAGAATGAAATGTTAGTGATGTTTCTTCTTACTGCTTTTGCCAATGTTACCTGTCAGTTAATCAGCTTTCATGTCCAGTTTTCCTACACACACCTTCCTAGTACCGCACACTATAAACAGGGGCATCAGTGCACCGACTGCTGAATACACAACTGGTAGATTTGGTTCTTCTGTCCTGAGGGTTTTAGTGTCATAATTAAGTTCAGCACAAGGTGATGGGAAAAGAGTTTCCACACAAGTAATCATGCTTTTCCTAACTGAAAGGAGCTACAGGGACCCTAAATTAATTTCCTTACAGCTCTTATTCAAATCAGTTGACATCTGAATTGTTTTCATGTAAAATAGTCGACTTCATGTTGTATGGATAATTTTTTCCTCTTTTCCAAAGAGGTAGTGTTATGTGTTTCTGCTATCTGTGATTAGTAACACACTGGATAAGTTTTAAAGCAACTTGAAATATGTTAGCTTGAAGCTAAGTAGAAATTTCAATAAAATCCACCCTGGTCCCTGGTTTATTATGATTTCAAGACTTTCAGCATTAATGGAAAGTTTCAAGCTAATATCAGTCTATTAGAGTAATTGAAGAACAGAACTTTTGCCTCAAATCATTCCAAGTACAAAAGATACACCTGCAGCAGAACTCTTGTTCTCTAGTGCCATGTGGAGGAGTTAGGGGACGAACAGTGTGATGCAAGGCAGAAGAGACACAGTGCTGGGAATTTATTTGACATGGCCTCCAGCTATTGCATTTCATGGGCTACACTAAGCCCTGCAACTTTGATTGCTGAAGCTGTAATACTCCGCAATAATATCACTGCATTTTCGACTCCCCCCTGGAGCATGACCTTGTGTTTAGGATGGGGTAACAGCCAGAGAAATCCTCTTCTCTGCACATTCTTTACATTTAAATGAACAAATTGCAGGCAGAGCTTCCAAAACACAGCATTTCTCAGTGTAACAAAGTGCCAACATTTTATAATGCTTTTTTACTGGTGATCTTCTTCCAATTTGGAGGACTGAGGACAGTTAATCGTTGCAAAAGTGCTGCTCCTCAGTATGATGTAGGGCATTTCAATTCTTTGGAATATATCGGTGTAACCTCCATCTGCATTTCAATAAAGCATGTAGTATTTAACAATCAGTCGAAATCACACCAGGCACATTCTCTATCCATTTATCAAGGCACGTACAATTCCCTTAATGATAGATGAAGGGATAAATATTGAGGTTAAAAATTCATCCGTATCAGTGCATTTTAATAAAAATAATGCACCAAATATCACAATACATATGCGGAGTTCTGACAACTATATTTCATTGTAATTTTTTACCATCTCGTTTCCTCAGCTGAAGTCTAATGAGAACCTTGGAAATCAGAAATTGCAATGATAATTTGCACAACCACAATCCTATGGGTTCCTTTCATTTAATGAGGTGCTGCAGGAAAACAAATATTTGCCATGACAGACACTTGAAGACACATGGCTGGCCTGCCTCGTTGCTTGAGCAGGGATGAAAAGATCCACATCAAGGCCAGGCTGTTTCTTGCTCTAAAAGGCAGTGAGCTCAAGGAGGTTCATCTTGGGCTCATGGTAAATAAATCTTCCAAGGGATGGACAGAACTAGGTACCATTTTCAGAAAGCTACAGTTTTCAGGGATAGGCAGCTCTCATCTATATTGGATTCAGCAAGAAAACTTTATCTGGATGTGTCTGTCACAGCATCTCTATATTTATTCTGAACCAAAGGGCTGGTAGGTCAGACTGTTACACTGAGGTCTTTGAGGCTGTATTTACTGTTTCAGAGCTTTCAATCTGTTTATAAATGTTTGGTCAAACACTCCACATTTTAAATGGAGTGAGGGATAACTGCCAGTGAGAATAGAAAGACTGTGGACCCAGAAAAGGCACCAATACACCTCTATACCAGCCTAAGGAAGTAGACCTTGTGAAGTGTGACTGATCTAATTTTATATATTATCCACGCATTAATTTATGAACAGTCTCTGCTGGCAAAGAGGAAGGGTACACCTTTACCTGTGATTTAGACCTAACAAAAGAGCTTTTGTGTTGGCTCTGATCATCACAAAACAGCTACCATATGTAGGAAAAACACATCAAATCATTCCTTCAGACACTGATGACCCAGTCATCAGTTATACCAAAATCTATAAGCTGTTAGGAACAACTAAGTTTTCAGTCTTAATGTAGTTTATTTTATCCTGTATTCAAGGCCCCTAATTTTTTAAGACATAATTAAAAGTCTGTCAGAGCTGCTGGGAATCTTTTTGGTGACATCAAAGGGCCGTGGCTTTATCCTTCTGTTTAAACTTCCCAAAATGACACCGGTGTTATTCCCAGGGGCTTCCAGATGAGGAAATCCAATTCTTTCTCAGTCTTATATGAGATGATTTCATATGGATATTGTGGACAATAACATCAATATCTATGATCTTTTAGCCAGACATAGTCTAAAAGGGGAGAGAAGACGTGGAAGAACCGTATCTTCTTTTGACAGGGGAATCAGATAAAGAAAAACAGTAACACGCTTCATTGGATATGAATGCAAGAGACTTATCTGTAGAGCAAAGGGAAGTAAATAACATGAGATTTTTCTTTATCTTTAAATTACTCTGTATAACATTATTACCCGAATTGTTTCCTATCAGCATAAAAAACAACATCAGGAACAAAGATTAGCACTGTCCCCATACAAATTTCAAGAACTTCTTAAAAAACGTTACAAGGAGACAATGAGTACTACTCTTTCTAGAAGGGTGATGTTAACTGCATTTAAACTGCTACTCTGGTAAGCAAAATTACACTGTTAAGACAAATAAGGACAGCCCCCATTTGCACAGTGTTGCTCTAGGACAGTGCAGTGTTTCTCTTCCCTAATACCAAGGCAGTTTTTTTCACAAAATATCTAAACATTTATCAGTTCAGTTTAAAACCTCAGTGATTTATGGAAAAAAGGAACAAAAGGAACTCTTGTTGGCAGATTTAGACAATGATGTAGAAGCTTGTACTTACAATTTTTGTTAGACTATTCCCCACCAGTGAAACAAGTCCCTTGAAGGACCTTCCCAAATAGGAGTCTTCATTAGAAAGAAAAAAAATACATATTAGTCTATAAATAGATTGATTTATAAAGCTATCACTGTGCTATTTAATCTTGTAAACAAGAAAGTAAAAGTGGGAAACATTTATTTTTTATTATTGACTTCTTCTTTCATAGATATTAAAAGTAACCTCTTAGAAAATTCCTAACCTATTTCTATTCTATACTGCCCAGAGTAGACTTATTTCCATTTTTTAAGTTATTTGTGTTTACCCAAGGCCTCTCCTCCTTTCCCCAGATATTTTTTTGGTGTTCAGTGGCATTTTTTTCTTCTCTTATCAGAGAAAGGATGAGGATTCCTACCTCTACAATTTTAATATTTGTATTGGGATGGACCATTTTCAGACTGCTTTGGGTTAAATGTTTGATATAGAAGCATCATTAATATCAGCAGCAAACTCCCCATATGTCGTCCTCTCCTGCTTTCTGTTTCTGTCTGTTAATTCAGTCTTTCCTTTGGTTTCCTTTTACTTGTGTGTTTGCTTCTGTTCAACTTTTCTCCNNCTTCTGTTCAACTTTTCTCCTCATCGCATCTCTTCCTGCTGCCTAGAAGTCAATAGACTGCACCAGAACCATGGCTATAGTAAACAAATGGCTTGGGCTTAACACATGGATAAAAGAAGCAGGATTAGGGTTCATTTTTGCACCAGTTCTAATTCTCTGATTCCACACAGCATGTTCCTGAAGACAGTGTGAGTACAGGAACCATTGTGTAAGTACAGGAACCATTGCGTGAGTACAGGAACATGCAAATGTCAAAGACAGGCAGACAGATCAATGCCAGAGAAGTATTCAATTACTGACACTGAAGGGAAGCCTTTTCCTAGCACAAACTAAAAATTCAGGAGTTGTCACACAAATTATCTCCTGCAAGGTTATGCTGTAGTAAAAATAAACCTGTTAGCGGTGTAAAAAACCTCTTCATAAAAACCAAAAGCAAAGCAAACCAAAATACAAAAACCAAAAAATGAGAGTAATGAAAAGAGAAGAAGGCAGTAGCATCAAAAATAAAGGATGTGCCTTAAGGCTTTCATGATTAGGCTTTTGTCTCTGACAACATGGACTTTTCTCACCTTTGTACTACTACAAGGAAATAGTTTTTTCAGTGCTAATGCTGCCTGTAAAATAGCCTGTTGTTTCTGCCTGTATAAATAATACCTAAGACTAAAGCCATGGTTTATGGAGAAGTCAGATAATAGAGATGAGCTATTTGAGTGTTGCCATAGGAGTACATTTGACTTCTCTGACATAATGCACATGTAGCCCTGTCTAGTTAATAGCAAAGGTGAGCGTGTGTGTGTGCGTGTAGTTCCTTAGGGATAATTGGAGTACAAGGGCCGCTAATTACAGCGAACCTGGTGGCACATACAGAGTAACAGAAACATAACATGAACCTAATGACTTCTTCCATTCAACTGTGAAATATTTAATCCACTATCCAGCTGCAGGTGTTAGTGAAGAACCAGAGTGCATTTTAAAATATGGAGATTCTGTAGAGGAAGCTCACAAACCAATGTAAGGCAGACAAATTCACATTTGGTTAGTTCTCATGTTTAACACATTTTCATTATGTCCTTACATATAAGTAAATATTTTTTTAAGATTTAAAAAAAAAAAGAAATTAGAAAACTCATTTTCCCTCCTTTTGGTTTTTGCTCTTTGGGCAGGCATAATGCTGCTTTACCTTCAAAATCCAATCACACTTCCTATGTGGAAGGCAGCCAGTATTTGCCAGTATTTTTCTCACTGTTGGTAGTAATTTTTTTTTCTTTGTGGCTTAAAACAATTCTATGTTTCCCACATGTCATGGCTATGACATTCCTGTGTCAACTTCACTGAAAAGAAAACATTAAAAAAACGTAGGCAAAGCATCAGCTTTTTCTCTTTCTTTATGGAATAGGATGAATTGCTTTTCTTCTGTAGACCTCACAGTGATGATGTTCAGATCACTGGGATTTAATATTCTTCTAGGGGACCTCACTTTGACAAGGAACTCATGTCACCAATCTCACTGGAAGGGTTACACCTCAAGTACCAGTACTGACACTATTTAATCTGAGCAATTTGTACTACTGGTTCATGAAAGGTTATTTTGTTATATTGGACTTGGCTACAGTTTCATGAGTAAATGGATCTCTCTCATTGTTTTGTGAGAACAGTAAAAATTAATTTGTTGGCTGCTCTAAATAATAGTCTTTTTTGACATTCCTTTCCTGATGCCTCATGCAGTTAATAAGCATTGAAGGCCCCACTGAAGGAAATTTTCTGCCTAACACATAAAATTACGAAATCTTATCCTCAGTCAGTGCTTTTGGGTATATGCATCAATGTGCCACAAAAACAGTACACCCAGGAAAATAACTAAAATATAGTACAAACAACATTTAAGATTCTACTTCAGGCTATGATTAGAATGTGAAGACCAAGTGTGGGGTAACATTTTCTCACAGCACCAAGAGGAGCTTATTATTTGAGCTCTATGTAAAAGGCTTTGAAAGGAAGGAATGGCTTTAGAGACATGGATTTATTTATTGTGACCAAGGCATATCTACCTATTGGCTTGTGTTGATTTAACAGAGTGAGACTCCACAGTCACTACCTAAGTGTAAATGAAATGTTAACGATGTTACAATCTCCTTCTTCTGCATTTATCTCAATGGGACTGAGCCTGCGTTTATTGCTATGGGCTCATTTGAATAGCACATATGCAGTATATTTATACACCCTATAGCTTATTTTTAGGGAGAAAATAATGAAAAAAAATTAAAAGCGTGAGGCATCTTTCAGCTGGCTGTAAGGAGAAGTGCTCAGCACACAATGCTCATAAATAAGAAACTGAACCAAATAAATTGCTTTTTCCCTTCGAGATTTTTAGGTCTACCTGCTTCAAAACAAGCACATCTGAGCTCCAAAATTCACTCTGTGTTAATCCCTTGTGGCTTTGTAAGGTATTTTTTCCACTTGAAAGTGACTGGTGCCGCCTTTATTTCAAGCCAACAGAAGCAAAGATGTCAAGGTCATGCTTTTCCAGTTTGCTGAATCAATCTAATACTGTGACTATCTAGGCCAGCTGCCAGCCTAACTGGACTTTTAAATATCTTATAAAAGCATCACTGCATATCTAGTTTAATTCTGCCCTGCAATTTAAAAGTCTAATGCAGGCAAGTACATGAAAGAATTTCTCATTCAATCAGCCTCACCTTGTTCATATACAGAAAAGCATCACATTCTTTAAAGCAATATAGGAAATAAGGCCAACGACAAAGGGCTTTTATGATTTCTGAAAAGGGGAAAATGGAGCAATAATGGAACTTGAATGGTGAGGTTCATACACGACAGAGCTGAAATAATAAGCAAGAGAGAAAGGGTCTCCTGGGAAGGAGTTTCTTTGTCCAAAGAATGAGACCTGACCTGCAAGCGGCAAGTGAGCATTTATACATTATGTCTGAAGATGATATAGGATGATACAGAGGAAAGAACAAGAAAACCAACCAAGCAAGCAAACAAAAAAATCTATTTAGGGATTTTATTGCTTTAAACACTACCCACAATGTCAATATGCCTGTCAACAGATTGAGCTTGATATACCTACTGGCTACCAAAATATATCCAGGGCATTCCATAGATCAAAGGAAGAGCTTCACAAAACTACAGCAAAGTAAGAGGATGGAGAATAAGAATACCCTCATGTAGTCCATTACTATCTTCTTTCAGCATGGTTGCTCTCACAGCTTATATTAATCACATAGCCTACAGTCATTGTGAAATGAACAATTAGGTTATGAAAATAAACAGTTAAGTGAAGGCTAAGCTCAATTAGTCTTCAGTTTTCCCAGACACACTACTACTTAGGGTCACAAATTAATTGTCTGTTGCTTTCCTCCCAGGAGGTCACCTCTGCTAAAGAATTTCATGGCACTAAAAAATGTATCCATGAGATTGTAGGAGTCTTTGTGTTGCCATATAACTTAGAAGAAATAAAAAAACCCCAGCTGTATGGACTATCTAAATCCAATCCCCATTGGAAAAATACTGATGTTAAAACAGATAGAAAATCCACATCTTTGACTATTTCAGCAAAGGAATAAAAATTATTTGCTATAGCATTGTAAGCATTCACAATGTTTTTCCTATAAGAAATAGTTGCTGAAAGAGGAGCACCTGCTGTGTCACTGCACATCTTCAGTACAGGCATGAAAGGCCAAAAAAGCAGTGTGAGATATTGTCATTGTAAACTGAGCACTTAATAGATTAAAAAAGGATTTATATGTTACTTAAAGAACACTGTGTTTTGCATCAAGTGGAAGGTATTTTGTGCATGGAGTGTGGCACCATGTAAACACAGGCAGAACGCAGAAACAAATGAAAAAAAGGTGATACAGGAACGGGCATCACTGGTGGGAAATATCAATGGCAAAGGAGAGGAAGTACAGGTATGACTGTCCATTTAAGCTTAAAAAGCATCGGAGAATTTTTTCCAAGGTTTGAATATGAGAAATGGTGAGAATGAAGTGCCAGCATGCAAGCACAACAAATAAGGATAAAGAATCAGGACTGTAGCAATTGCAGATCACTAAAACTACATATGAAATATTCCTTCAGAAAGTTGTCATTCCCAGACAGATTTGAAGCATTCTGACAGTGCTGTATGGAGAATATCCAGTTTATTTTCAGCTAAGAGCATTATACATTTTATACAAATCTCTGAGTGTGTGCAACACACTCCAGACAACTGGAAAAGGATACAAGAGAACATTAATCCACTCTCTCAGTGTACTAACTCCCATCTTTGTTTAAGCTTATTTGAACTATGCAACACAATCAGCACATGATGGAACAGAGCAAATACAGATTTCTAGAACCATGTCCCTGCAGCACCTCAGAGATGTCATTGCTGAGTTCTCAGTCAACACACAGACTGCAAAACTGCATGAACAACGTTACGGAAATACAGAAAGTATTGATGTAATGTATAAAACAGTAGTAAAGTGAGATTTTACAGAGCTCAGTTAAACTAATGAATGTTCCTGGAGGAAGAATTGAGTTGAGTCTGAGTGTAGCCAGAGACTCTCTAACACTGGAATTCTGCATCTGTCTTCTCAAATGTGTACTTTGAAGAGGGTTCATACCAGATTAACATTTAAGAACATGGGGAAGGAAAAATTAAACAAATACAGTTTGAGACTAGTCAAACAATATTAAAATATGAAAATTTCATGTGAGTAGTAGTTGGAAATTCTTCAGACTTTTAAATTAATTTCTTTACAAATTATTTGCATCTTCAAGTCCTCTCAATTACAATTTCTCCATAACTTCAGTGACAGTCAAGAAGGAATGAAGTCTTCAATATGTGAAGTTTTTGGTGCAGTGGTTGAACACTATTTAGCTATAGGTAACTTGACCAGTCAGCTGGAACCTTAATTTTCTAGCTTCAGAGGTACATACCACCAAGCTACTCCCAGCTATCTACTTCATTTTCCATGAATCCCAAGTTAATGCTCTCACTCTTCACCACATTTGCAGGCTATTTTTATCCCCAGGCTAAAGCAAAACCCCCAAAATACTGCTAAAACAAGCCACAGCACTCAGTAAATTGTGAATGCTTTGCTTATCAAGTGTTCACAGTCACACTGAAGTCTGAGATGTTCTAATCATACAAAAAGTAGGAATATAGCATACTCCTTTTTTAATTGAAATCAGTCTTCTAAAAGAGGTTGCACCCAGAGCTTGAAAAGCTTATCTGGAAACATAGGTGGCATCAGTGGTGTGTACTATCTCCTGAGCTATTCCATTCATTTATTAGGAGCCAAGTAATTTGATTTCAGCAATACAAAATTTCACACTGTGTAAGAAAAGCAGTTTTAGAATTAAAAATGGTTTAGAGGAATGCAAGGATTACAGGAAACTTGCACGTGGAGGCTTACAAAGGATCAGAATTTCACTCTGGGATCAACATTCCTTCTCCCAGAGGTTTGGTTTCAGGAAATGTTATAATGCAGAGTAGTTGCATGTCAAATCATAGACTCAATCCAATCTTGAAGCATCTTAATCTAAACACTTATATTTTTACATAGAAACCTCAGAACTGTGGAGGAAAAAAAAAACAAGTGAGATTTGGACAGAAATTGACTTTGAAATTAATTCAGAGCGCATAATCTACTCTACCTTCTCATATGTTTTTTCAAGGACAATGGAAGGACTCTGCCATGGGTAGGGCTAACAGAATCTGCTCTTAAAAATAATTTTGTCAGGAGAGAGTATATAGATTTGACTGCTGTTTAGTGCAATGTTAATGTACTCTCCTCACAGAGAAAATCCTCAACATTACTTGAATTATTATGGCCAGGGACACAGAAAATTCTAAGAGCTCTCGTGACTTTCATGGCTATCCTGAAGACACTTTGAAAGGGACTTGTTTTACTGGGTCAGAGGAGCACACTATAGAAACATCCCTTTAAGATATCATGGTGTAGGTTTGAAATCATATTTCACATCTATAATCAGGTGCAATCACATTAGTGTCAATCACCTGTATTTCTTTGCCCAAAAGCCCTTCATCTACCATGCCTGCAGACAAAAGACCCCAAACTAATTAAGATTGTAAAAGACATAAGATCAATAAAATCTCTATTTTAACAAAATGATTCTATGAAGGTTTTATTTTAAAAACATTGCTACTTTTGGTGTCAGGAATTATTTATGTGATTATTTTCTTCTCAAACTACATAATTACATAGTTTTTGAGTTTTGTGGAGATAAGTATAAACTCATATAGGGAGAGAAAAAAAAAAGTGATTCTCAGTACAGTGATCCCCACATATTCGCAGCTTGCATATCCGCGTATTCAATTAATCGCGGTTGGATTTTCAGTGAGTTGTGAGACTGTGCACGTGCGCAGAATATCCCGGACCCCGGGTTTCACTGCTGGGAAGCACCAAAGGGTGCTTCCTCTGCTTTAATGAGGTGCTACAGTGTGAGCCACACTCCCAGGACCGCCCATCCAGACCTTAGTGGAGGGTGTGTGGCTACAGGTGGGGAGTACTTGAATATTCATGGGTTCAGTATCTTCATAGATTTCATAACTTGCGGGACCTGCCCAGACTCGACCCTCAGCGAATTCCAGGGGGTCACTGTATTTTTCCCCCTTTGACTTTCATGTGTTGGGATGGTTGTAGAAAACTGAGTACTGTATCACAAATAAAAACATAGCAGAATGCAAGGATGTCAGTTCATGTATCATTTGCCACTCTAGGTTCTGTTTTTATTCACAGTGAGACGCCTTTTCAGCCGCCAAAGGAGGAGGTCAGAGCCTACATGTATGATGGAACCAACATCACCTTCAAATATCCCAAGGGTTTTTTTTATGAAATGCAAAAAAGGTTGCACTGGATTGTAATAGGGCTAAGAAACATAAAAGAAAACTCGGTGTTTGCTCTTTTGGGGAATCTCATTCCCTACTTCTTGGGCTCCACACATCTCTACCAAGAGCAGAAGGAATGGTCTTACGGGAAATGCATTTCTCTTAGCTCTTTCATCTAAAGCCACAGCAAAAGCAGATTGTATTGCGGCGTATCATGCAAACGCCTATTTCAGGTTCTATCCTGAATAAATGCATACAGAGAAATCAAACGAGCACTGAAGAGTTTGACTGGCCACACAGTTGGGAATGCCAACAGCATTAGAACAAGTCAGCCTTGTCCTGTTAAGGCAAATGACAAGCCCTGAGTGCTTGGCCTGCATACCTCCACAAAAAGCGAGTAGTCTAGAATGTATGTATGTTTCACTTTAATTATCTCAGTTTTAACCGAATCTCATTTATATTCCAATGGTATTTTGTCCCTTTGTATAGCTCTGGTGCCTCATCATTGAGACAAATTTTTTATATGTTATTGAGCAGATTATCAGCTATTACAGTGACAGCTGGGCAAGTAAGGCAGAGAAGGTAGAAAAACAGCAAAAAATACAATAAAAGAGAAGGAGCAGATCCAGCTACTACTGCTCATCAGGTCCTTCAAAATCTCCTCCAGAAACATTTCCTCCAGGGGCTCTGAGGATGAAAGTACTAATGCTGATTTAACAGACGGTATATATCTACAGGATGGCAGATACTGTTGAGTTCAAGTCATGGAGGAAGAGCACAAGATGGATGCAGGAAGAGCCACCAGAACAGAGGACTTATTTTGTCTGAGCATGATAGTAATAAAAATTTGTCAAATCATCTGTGAACTTCAAAACATATATGCATATTTCTCTACTCTATGAGAAACTGGAAAAAGTAACTGAAACAATTCAAGGTGATGAACTGGAACAGCCGTCCCAGCACAATATTTAGAGCAGTAAGACACAGCAGTCATCACTGTTCTACTCCTGATGATGTCAGACCAAAACCTGATTTAAATGCCCGGGTCTCTGACACAGTTTACCCTTTTCTTTCAAGTCCACTGCTTCCATGAGGTTGCATCTGCATTGGGAGTTGGACTAGATGATCCTGTAGGTCCCTTCCAACTCAGAATAACCTGTGAGCCTGTGAATAAAAATAAACAGGATCTTAAGGGAAACAGAAACATTCTAGCTCCTTCAATAGTCTTAAGCATGTGGTCATTACTCACCAGATATCCTTAAAATTGTGGCTACAGAAAGTAGTTTCACAATTTCTCCCATAAATATTTGCAACAATGAGCACTCAAAAAAAGTCATTCTGTAGATTTGCCTAGAAAACTGTTATTTACATGTCATCAGGTTTATATTGTTGTTGTACTACTGTAGGCAAACAATGTAAAAGTACTGGTTATTTTAAGGCAATTTTTTCACCTTCCCTTTCACATATACAAAAGTAAAAACAAAATCCTGCTTCCATTGTCTGCTCATGGTAGTATGATTTTGTGAGTGTAATGTCAGCTCAGAGGAAAATGACGTAGTTACAATGAAACCAGTATGTTGCCATGAAAAGCTTACTAGACAATCATAAAAGTAAAACCAAACATGTAACCCCCAAAGAGCTTAATTTACTTAGGGATTTTTGTTATTTAAGTGGAAAAATACTAATTTCATCAGGTAAAGCTGCAGTCAGATACGTGTTGGTCATCTCTGAAGGGATGTTTTTAGATCAAGACCATATGTCTTTAGTGAATGGGGCAATCTACAGCAGGGTGTATTCTTCATGGGGAACAAAATTACTGATGAAGACAGGAGAAAAAAGCAATTTCTCTTAAACTTGTAGCTTTCCCAGTTTCTCTCAGCCATTGCCCTTTTACAGTCTAAGTGCACCAGTTTTCTGTTGTTTCTATGTCCAGAAGGGCTGTTTCATCCAGCACATCCTGCTGGCCATGTGGCTGCAGAAGGAGGCACCACTACCCCTCAGCAGCCTCTCTGCTCTGGCAGGACCACTCAAAGAGCTCCAGCAGCGCCATGTAAAAGGACATGTCCTCACATTCTCCAGCAAGCCTCTGTTGAGTATGTGCAAGATGATGTTTTTCAATCTTGGCATCAGGCCAGGTGCAGGCACAGCCATGATAGTAAATTAGCCTCCTGCCAAAATTTTAGTCTCTGTTTCAAAAAACTGGGGATTCTCAATTAAACAATTATAAGAAAAGATATAGCACAACAACATATTTCAGCCTATCTTATTTAAGCAAAATGGTTGAATAATTTTTATTTATGTTCATCTGGAAATTTAAGCTGAGGAATATGTCTAAGAGAAGTGGTCAGCTTGCATGCTCAGTCTAAAACACAGCTAAACCCATCATCTCATAAGGAGAATTACTTGCGAGCTGCAAGTACCAGGAAATTCTACCAGATTTGCTTATTGATATTTTGTGTTAGGAAGCAGAATAAGTATGTCAGTCACTCACAATCAACTATGTATATTAAAGGTGACAAATAATGCATATTTTGTCAGAGAGGATCCTTTGGTTTCAGAGAACAGTATTAGCGCATTCAGCAAGACACCAAGATACAGTGTTCCAGGCCCAAATAGTTAAGTATATAACTCTCAGCTACAAATAATGTCAAAAGGATACTTGAAATTTAATTTTCTCAGCTACAAAGTTTTGAAAATTTCAACACAAACCTAGTTCTGAATTACTGATTCCCTTAAAAAAGTTATATCTAGTGGTATATATTTATATATTAAAAAAAGGTATTTTTGTTTGTGAAGTGGTATAATATTGTGGCTTATTGTTGTGTCTAAATACTGTATTTTCATACCAAATAGGAACAGAGGGGGTGTCTTTGTGTATTTATAACTGTCTGTTGATGTGTGAGAGACTAATTAAAAATAAGTAAACAAACCTTCATTTTAATATTCATTCTCTGAAATCCTGGCTATGAAACTATAAAACTCATAATATTTAATTACTTTTCCCTCACAAATCTTAAACTTTTGAATCATTAACCTCTTCCCCTCCGGCCCTGCAGTCCCCCACATAACTGCACAGTTGTGTTAATAAGAGTCAGAAGTGAATCCTGCAAGAAGTCAGGACCTTCATCTCCAGTGGCCTCAGGTACAGACATTTCTGCTTTCAGGTTACTCCCATCCCACCCCAGCACTGCACATGCCGGAATCCAGTATAGATCCAGGTTGCAAATGACAGGTTATATGAATTTGTGGGAAACCTCTTTGAGCTAATTAGTCTATTCTGGTTCTGTATATATTAATTTGAATAATGAAATCCACATAGTCTTAAAGAATATAATGTTTTACCATCTAAACGAGTCTGTCAAGTCTGTAATTCCATTCCCTACTATCAGGCATCTGTCTGCCCTCCTTTTCCAGTTGTCATTTTGGTCCATCTCTTAGTAACTGAAAACATTTATTTGCTTCATACATATGGAGTTCTTGGTTTGACAATGTGTTTAAGGAAATAATGCATGTTGATACACCATGTCAGCTTTTGGCTGACACTGCAATTTATGAGACAATTTTCTAATCTAGGGAATCACAATTTTATTCATGAAAGTAAAACAGCCTCTTTACTTTACAGGAAAGTAAAATCCCAACCCACCTCCTACATGAATAGACGACTTAAAATGCAAGTTTCTTTTCTCATAGTTCATTGTTTGGAAAGTTCTTTCAATGCCAAGACTTGAACAAAATTTTTTGAGATGCAAGTCAATGATGCATTAAAATAAGTTACTGAAATATTTGAAAAACAACTTTGTACTGATATTAAGCAGACTTTGGGTGTTCTGGATTGAATTTTCTAAGTACAAATGCCTTGACTGGTTTTGACTTTGTATCAAAAGATGATATATATATCGTTAATTAAATAAATTTAAATAAATTGGATTATAAATAAGTACTTTCTTCTTCTTCATAAACTGCTCTAGGAAGCTAAACATGTTTCTCATGCCCTACCAGGTCAAATTGAATGGCAGAACCCACCTTATGTATCCTAACATTTGCCAGTATAATCTGCACATTTTACTAACCTTGCTATCTCCATTTAATTACACACAGTATCTGGATTTCTGCTTACTGCAGTATTAAGGGTAAACCTAAGTACTTCTGCTTACAGCATTTTTCACTGAGGGAAGCTATATTGGGCTCACAAGGGCCATTTAGTGGTATTCACATATGTGCACGAAGGCAACTTGATGAGACCCACTGGTTAGTGGGTGTCTTACCACACACATAAAAGATGGTAGTTTGCTGACAATGTCCCTTCAAGTGCTTCGACCATAAATTTCTACAGTTATCCTGTATTTAGGTCAGCATATATAAATAAAGTCATGAGAGATTTGGGTTTTCGAAGCTGTTTATAAACGTGTTGCTGACATCCCTCCCAGTGGTGAATAAGGACAATGGGACAGGTCATTTGGCAGCTGCAGGATGCCTTTAAGGAGCTGTTGTCACATTTTTATGTATTGCACATAAAACCTGAAGCAAATTACATTGCAGTCTTAACTGCTGGGTAGTGTTAATGAGGTTATTCCAGACAGGAAAGCTGCACCCGACAGGTGCTCAGTATTACAGCATTACCAGTAGTCTCAACAGTCTTTTTGAACAGGATTTCTGAAAACCAGTCTGGTCTTCCTTTGCCAATAGTCCCATCTGGGCATAAATGGCCAGCATAGGAACACCAGCACTGACTAGATGGGAGGTACTTTTTGTTGACTTTGGACACACTGTACTTGTAAGGCTTAAGATCTGCTAAGATCACACAATTGAAGACCTTTCTCACCTTCCATGTTTATGTTCAATTGGTCAAGTATATTGAAGTAAAATCCTTCATAATGTCGAGACTATATTGAACCGCTGGAGAACTAAAAGGCAACAAACCAAAATCTCAGATGAACCTTTGTTTTGCACAAAGTAATTTTTTAGTGCATTTAGGGCTCTTTTCAGCAATGTAATTCTCTGCCTTTTGGGGAACACATGAAACTGCAAGAAACTGCCAGGAGAAAAAAACCCTACATGAAACTGCAAGAAACTGCGAGGAGAAAATTCAGAGTTATCATAAATAAAGCACTTGTCGTATTGACCATAAGTGCAGAGGTCTCTCTGCTTTGTCATGCTCCACCAATGGGCATAATGGTTTTATCTGCATAAAACCCAGATCCTATTACACTGTAACTGCTTCTTCTTAAGCTCTTAAAATTACACTGGTTTCCTAAATGATCGTGTTTGGAGCAGTTTAAAAAGACCCCAAACTACACAAATATTTGTTATCTTTTTATGAAGTGATTTATTTGCATAATGCATTTAAACTGGGAACAAAAAAATATTTAGAGTAAAAGACATTTCTGTTTGCAGAATTGAACTCACTGGAGTGTCTAGCCAAAGGAAAAAATGCATTTCTGCTGCTGCTTAATGGACACTACCAACATGCAGTACAGATACCGTGGTTCCCTAAATGATGGATAATTTATAATGAATCGCCTTCATAAAGTTATGTTCAGGAAAGAGGATGTTCAAATTTATTTTTTTTTCCTGAGGGAGATTTTCATGTGATTTTATTATTAGGAGTAGAAAAGAAAAAATATTCTTTGTGTTGCCTTAATTTATTTACTCACAGTACACTCCAGCCAAACAGTGCTGTAGAACCCATATGAGCAATAGCAGGAGCTAGGACTGCTGGAATATCCTCCATAAGGCCTACATTACTACATTTCAAGAATATAGGAAGGATGTCACTTATGGATACCCCAAAGCACACATTATCTTAGCATAGCATAATTAGTGGCTATATATCATACTTCATTCCACTTGAGATTCTTTGGGAAGTTTCTCCTCATCTTGTCTCAGGAGGTGCATCTGATACACTAAGTAGCCCATGAAATCACTGTCACTCTTTTAAACACATGTATTTCCAATGATTTTTTCCAACTCTACTTCCTTCCTAGACATTTCAAACTACAATTAGTTGTATTCACTTTGAACCATGTAACACCTCAGATCACAGAATAGTCCTTCATAGAGCAAGGAAGTACATCATGAGTGAATGACCACTGATGACAACTCCTGCACCTCTGCCATCCTAGACCAGTGGGAAGGGACCCACAAAGATCATCTAGTCCAACTCCCAAGTGAACGCTCACCCAGGTATCGAACCCACAAGCTTGGAACCACACTCCTTCCATCCATCCGAGTCTTCCATCATCTTGGTTATGTCACTGAGATCCTCGTCCTGTCTTTTCTCAAACATCTCCAGGGACGGCGACCCCACCACCTCCCTGGGCAGACCATTCCACTGTGGGATCACTCTCTCTGTGAAAAACCTCTTCCTAACATCCAGCATAAACCTCCCCTGGTACAGCTTGAGGCCATGTCCTCTTGCTCTGGTGTTGGCAGCCTGAGAGAAGAGATTCACACCCATCCGTCTACAACCTCCCTTCAGGTAGTTCTAACGAGCAATCAGGTCACCTTTAAGCCATTAATTGCTCTCCTCTCCAGCTCTTCAGCAGCTTGCCCAGCAAAGAACGTCTCCTATGGCATAATAGATTTTGTTTTCTTTTATAAGAATTTGAGGGGAGCCATAGATACACCATGCCTTTTATATCATGCTACTGAACTTCATGGGCATTTATTTGTGACTGTCACAGGCAGAGCTATCTGCCCTGTGGAAGCACCAAAACAAACACAAAATAGAGATCAAGAGTTGCAGAGGCACAAGGACACCACAGTTTGAATTGACTAGGGGTAGCTGAATAAAAGGCCATATTTCAAAGACAGTGATGTTTACTGATAGGTCTTAAAATCTCAAGGCTCTCTCAGGTCTCTGTGGAGCTCAAGGCTCTTTTCTGAGTAAGCTACTCAAATAATAAAAAAAGGTTAGGAACTGCTTTTGCAGTAGCAATTGACATCTTGTCGAGAGCTTAGACCAGTCAGAACGGGAACACAGAATTAATTGTTTTCTCACCCCTGTGGACAGATTGTGGCAGAGTAAGGAGGAGACTGGCCTGGAGAAACATTTCTTCTGTGAGTGGTTGGAGGTTCAGAATCACTATCACAGCTGAGGTGGCAGGGATATACAGCACAAGAACAGAGGAAAACAATTTGAATGCTTTTCCTGTCCTCAGAAAACAAAAAACATCCTCACCTCCAAACAAAAAAAGAAATCCAAAACAAATAAAAAAGAAAACAAATGTCAACTTTCTGGCTTGCCTGTATCTTGTAATATGAAAACCAAAGTATAGTTCTATTGTCTGAGGTAGGGGAAGCAGTGTGGCAGAGTTATACACGCCTTTCTGTTATCTCACACAACTGAGGCAGCACCTTCTGCATCATGACAAAAACAAAACAAATTAACCTTTTTCCTGAGCATCCTCATTCACGCTTATTTCCTTCTGATCACTGAGCTGCCTGCCCTCCCTTCCCTCCACCTTCCTCTGCAGCTGGGTTACATGGTAGTAGATTTGCAGCTTCATTTCCTGTATTTTCATACATTGTAAAATCTAAGGCTGGACTATTCTGCCAGTCTTAAACCTTTTGGTATTTGTTCTTCATTATTTATTATTTAAATGTGCAACTTCCTTAAAGTCAAGCAGCAAGTATTGGTCCAGTCCAAGGAACATCAGACTCACAGTCTGATCTTGTTGTGTTTAGAAGCAGGAAAGACATCCCTAGATTTTACAAAGCAGGGAGACTGCATAGTTCAGTTTATAGAACTGAAACACACAGACATAAAATATCTGCACTGATCTATTTGGGCTTTTTTTTTTTCTCTCCTCTTTCAATCCCAGTTTCACAACACTTTTTGTGATCAGTACCCCAGTTTCTACTCTCACTGACACTCATGCAGGCTTATGAAATATTAACCACTTACAAACCAAACTAAAACATTTGTTGTTATGTAAAGCAGATAACTATATTCTTTTGATTGTCAAAACCATTTTAAATTAGCACACTGCTGTCTAGTTTTCCAAAGTGCTGTTCATTTCTAAATTCTGAATTGACATTCTTGGGATTATAGTCTACATTTTCACTTGTCTTTGACACAACGTACCAGAGTTATATTACATACTTGTAGGATGTGAAACACCTTTTAGAATAGTTCTGCTTTATATATTTCCTATATGAAAATGGAGATAGGGTTTATCAGTTCAGGAAGTTTTAGTGGTTGAGATTCGTAGAATCACAGAATCCATTGTGTTGGAAAAGACCTCTGAGATCATTGAGTCCAACCCATGACCAAACACCAGCAAGCCAACTAGACTATGGCACTAGGAGAAACATGCACTTTTAACTTAAATTCCTCTGGGGACAGTGACTCCATCACTTCCAAGGGCAGTCCATTTCAATATCTAATCACCCTTTCTGTGAAGAATGTTATACCTAAATACTGGAAGCTTACTGGTTTCCATTGAGCTCTTGATCTATTATATGTTTCCTCTTTAAATTTTTAAAAATTGGATTTGAAAGCATTTCATAAAATATTTGCTTAATAGCATCAAATGTAATTATGTAGATAAATGAATACAAAATAATTTCACAGGTTCACAGGTTATTCTGAGCTGGAAGGGACCCACAGGATCATCTAGTCCAACTCCCAAGCGAACGCCCACCCAAGGATCAGGCCCAGAAGCATGGAACCACGGGCACCACGGTCCATCCATCCAAGCCTCCCACCATCTAGTTTCCTTCATTATTTTGAGAAAAGGATTGAAATTTTATGCAAACACACTACAACACATATGCGTTTGAAAAATTTTCATGTGCTAACTGGTTTTCATTCTATGTGTCAGATTTATATTATGTTTACAAGATATTGGGATTTTTTAGTTTAGTAACATCATTGACTCTCATTCAAACTCCAATCCTCATATATGTTTAATCCCCAAGTCCAGTTTTCCAGCCTAGCATCGTTACTATCTGAGATTGGGTTCAAGTTAGTGTATAATCAGGCTCAGAAACTGCAGCACACAGCAGAAAAGATGAGGGAACAACTTAAAATGCCATTCAGATGGTGTGATAGCAGGTGTTCTCTCATGCGTATTGGGGCAAAGACAAATAGCGGCAGTCAAACCAACTGGTGACAGCTAGGAAATTCTGCACAAAGGAGGCTGAACAATGAAAGCTTTGCTGTAAGACAGAAGACTAAGCCTCACTGAATGCAGGAGACCAAGACAGGAATATAGAGACAATCTGATAATGGGAAGTGTCTGGCTACACTATCAACAAAAGCTTGGCAGTGTATCACACAAAAGTTATTTAAATGGCAGCCTGTCCTCGTCTTCACCTGGCTTTTTCTCCTGGATAACTGCTAACCTTCTTCCTAGTTTCACTTTGCAGTCAGGCTGGGCAAACTCGTTCTGCAAATGGTGTAAGACAGCAATTCCTTTTATCATCACTTTCAAAAATACAACTGTAATGCAGAAGCACTGTGCACATCAATCACAGACTTTTAGTAAGAGGATAGGAATCACCTCCTGGCAAGAGGTCTGAATAAATTTCTAACTGGTTATTATTGCATCTTACTTGCCTAGTCATAGAGAAAACCGCAGAAAATATGTTTCCATTCTCCTTATACATAGGCAGAAGCTTTATAACCCTTGAAAATGCTCCAGAAGAAAAAGTTTTTCCTTCATTGGTACCTGAATCACCAAATAAATCTATAGTAGTCACAGCCAGCTGCTGTGAATGGACCTTCCAAAGCCAGATTTATCTTACCTGTTAGGGCTGAAAGTACTGCAGGGCACAGTTAACTTTAGCCAATATCCAGAAAAAAAAATGATGCCTGTTTCAGCATGGAGAAATCCTGGAAACGTGAAGATTTCCAAATGGTAGAAATAATGGTTTGTAATCCTAGCAAGCACAGAAAAGTCTCTTGAATAATTTAAATCAATTGTATTTTAAGATAAAACCTAAAGCCAAAACCTCACTATGCTCAGAGATCTCATTTGCCGGGGGGTCCAGGTATCAAATAAAAATCCTCAAGTTAAAACCTATTTCCAGCTGGGCTTTGTTGTGGAGTTGCCAGCTGACCATTTAAATGTGGCAGGACACAGGATGCTCATGGTCATGTTTTTCAGTGCTCCCTAATGAAGAGGGAAGGGAAAACACTTGTTGTCAACAAGGGAAACATGGAGACTAGATGCTGCATGAGGTAAAGTAAAGCAAAACATTCCCATCTCAGTCAGAAATGTCCATTTTAGTTTGCAAAATACTTTCACCTGTGAAAGGCTGTCTCATAATATTCTGTCTTATTTCAGGTATGGTGTTACTGTCATGCAAAAGAACTGACAAGTAAGAAGATAGACTGTGTTGTGATACACACGTTGCCTTTTTATAAAATAAGTAGCCTTCAACATCCATAGTGAGATCCTATTTGTGGTTGTTTTGATTTTGTTCTACCTCTTTAGGCCTAAAAATATCCTTCCATTTTGGCCTAGAAATCTTTCTTTTCTATTCCAAAGTGGAAAAATCACTGAACTCCCCTCCAGTAATTAAAAACCCCAGTCACAGCTGAGAAGCACTTAATACTCTGTGCATTCACCTCAGGGCTGTCACACAGACAAAAAGTGTTTTGCCTACCAAAATCTGTGTGTTTGCACCAACTAATGCCAGCAAAAGATGTGGGGCACCATTCAGGAGCATTGTGCAAGCCACCTATCCAGGAAGGAATGTAATCATGGAACAGCAACATGGGCCTGATTCACACTCCATGTGTTCCTACAAGATAATGATTGTTTGGGATGGACAAGAACTCTAAGAGTCCAGGATGTTCAGTTTCTCCATGCTAAAATATAAACCCACAGCTCAGGGATTCGGATGTCTACAAATTTGTCTCAGGTAACCTCACTGCACGCACTGGTAGGAAGCTCCTTTTCTTCCAGTTCACAAAGACTTAGAAGGTACATAAATAAGAAAAAAACAATGAAGTCTTCATGAACATTATGATTTCTGTAACACAGTATTTGCACAATTAAGTACAGAAGCCTTTGGAATGTTTCACTCTAAGGGTTGCTTTTAACTGTGCCCAAAAATGTCAGCTGAAGGTTGAGAAAAAGCAAGACAAACTTAACAGATGTTGATACCCAATACCTTTTTTTCCCCCCATCCCTAACTATCATCATCCCATCTGTCTGTCTTGATGTTATCACAACATACACTTCTCATTAATCTCTCTGTTCATAAGACCTGGTGAAAGAGCAGAAAACACACGCAACCCCCACACCCTGAAGACATCAGGACCAAAAAGGAGCACATAATTAACAGAAAAGCTATTGAAACAAAAACTAACATTTAGCCCACCTGTGATAGAGCCCTACTAAAGACTAAGATATGAGTGAGTTTCGAATTATGTGCTGATACAGAATACTTAAAATAAACAAAATATATTGTCCCAAAACAAGCCACAAATAGTACTGTCAAGCAACAGAGACGGAGATGTGGCAGATGAGCTTAAGTTCATTGCAAATTTGGAGAAATTGGCAGCTAGTAATAAGATGCTCCTTAACTCTGATGATATTGACCATTGCTATGGAAGCTTCCAGCAAGAACAAGTAATTTGTTTAAAACTATTTTTCTATTCATAGTTTGCCTTAAGGAATTTGTAGTATTCTAATATATCATAATTTAATTATTCGAAGAATCCTTCCTACAAATAATTTTCCATGACAGGATTATTGATGAGCCCTTCATCTTGAGTATAGAAAGCAAAAATCAAGCATTGTCATTGAACTTAGAGTGTGCATTTTATTTTTTTATATATATTTATAAGCATAACCATTAAAATTTGGGTCCTCTGATTAAATACTCAGTTGTATAAATTCATAATGGCAAATAATGTACATAAATCTCATGCTCTGTACAGTTATTTTTAATACACTAAAATATTCAGAAAAAATAAACAAAAGAATGGTCTGAACCAGATGTGAAGTGTTTTTCTTTAATATTCTTGGATTCCAATGACTGCATGAAAAGCTTTCTCATGTATTTTCCAGCAGACTCCAATGCCCCAGAAGGACAGGACAGCAGCTCTGTAATGATGGTGTGATATATCTGGTACAATATAATTAAATGCCATCCTTCTAGGTCATGGTTGGAGCCAAATTACTATACCTGGGACATACTATGAAGGTTTGCAGTGATCAACGTAGATGATAATTGCATAGAAAGTGTTAAAGCCAGTATCTATTCAAAATATATTGTGAAACAAGGTCTGTTTCTAATAAGAACTCAAACTAGATGGCTTGTGATCCTTTCAGTCATCTTGCAGAGGACTAGATATTATGATTATTAGGAAGAGATCATTGTGACTTTCAACCTTCTCACTGCGCAAACACAGAAATCCAGTGGCCTTTTTATTCTCCAAGTGACAAACAAAATTCACATCTATAAATACCCTTTAAAAGTGTCCAGATTTGGACTATACCAGGGCAAAATAATTACAGACCTAAATATTGTCCCCTACATTATGTGAAATTTAGTTTACTTTTCCCTGAAAGCATCCTTATCACCAATCACATTGACTCTAATAAGCATTCTCTCTAACACCATGTGTGGAGTGACTGTCAGCTTCCCATCACTATGCATATAGATATGTAAATAGAAAGACTATAATCCCCCATAATGAAAACTGTATTTGATTTTCTCAAAGAATCTAGGAGAATCTTTGCGCCTAAGCTGTGAACGAAAGCTATCCCAGTGTAAGCCTAACAACCCCATCATGGATTTTTTTCCATTCTTATCCAAATCAAAAGAATCAGCCTTGAAGTATCACAAGTCAGAGCCTTACTAAGACAAGAAAAAAAAATTGCAAATATAGCCCTCCAGGCCATTGTCATCACACTTGTGAGGCAGATGCTCTTGTTGCACAGCATTTGGGGAATATGGGCTAATTTGTTTTTTTGACCAGCAAAGGAACTCTCTGGACCTTTCTTACACCTATTTCATAGAGGGACCTTTGTTTACCTGCTGCAACTCACTCTACCATGTGTCTTATTAAAAACGGTTCTTGGTCCCCACAGATATAAATTCCATATAAATTGGAATGTCAGGTAAGCACCTACAGGCACACAGTGCTCTCAGAAATCAGAAAAGATTTAAGATGATGCTGGTACACAAATGAAAATATAAACAGACTGTTTTCAGAGAAGCCCCCTTGCTCGTTGCACCTTAGATTTCAGGTGATTTTTCTTCCTCGTTCACTGCTAGACCCATCTGCTTATATATGCAATCTTTTTTTTTGTCCTGTGTTTAAGAGAGCCCCTGTTGCTGCTGCAATGATTTCCATGGCAACTAATTTTCATGTCACAAAGAGAAAGCAATGTAGGTTCAAGAGGTGAAAATCAGAGGCAGATTGAGATAAACTTTTAAAAAGCTATAATTGTGCACCAGCAAAATTGAGGGGAAAATTATCAAATTATGTCAGTTTAAATCAACCATTTGCTGTATCATCAATTAAGTTTGCTATGATATAGGATTGTTTTTTTTGTGCAATTGGTGGTGTGACCGTAGTGTAAGATATAAATTTCGCAATGCCCGAATATGAAACCTTTTGGCACAGACAGGGCAGCAGGGAGAGTGGCTCTCCTGCAGGGCTTCAAATGTGGATGTGGCCCAGCAGAGCTCTGGTCAGCCCTGCTGCAGTCAAGTGACATGGTGGTGACTGTGTTACACATGGTACCTCAGCAAATATTAATTCTTTTTCTCTGGCCGCCCAAAACACTGTAGAAACAGGAGCCTCATTTCTAGGTGGAAATTATTTTCCTTACGATTTACATTTGAGCAGACCTGGTACAGAGCACAGATTATGGAGCTCTCCCATTGCAGGTTCAGTTTTTCAGAAATATTCTCTCCCTAAAATCCAACAATGCTGAATGACCTATCCCCAGATCCCTGGAGATAGTCAAAATTTCACTAGACAAAAGCCCTGAGCAACCAAACTCTGGACCCATGCTGAGCAGAAGGTTTGGACTGCAGCCCACTGGGGGTCTCTCCCCAGTCTTGTACTTTTGGGATTGTACGAATTTTAGTGTTGGTGCCTCATTGAGCACAAATCCTATTTGGACGCTGAGATGCAGGCTGAAACATAAGATACAGAGCTGAAACTCATTCCCACAGTACTACATCAGTGCAGACACTATCAAACAAGAGTTGAGTAGCAATTTCTACTTTAGAAACAATGGCATACGGTTCTGCTACATGATCTATGTTAGCATTTCTCTACCTTAAGGAAATCACATTATATCACTTTAGAGCTATATTGGACCAAGGCCACTTTATTATACATTAAGTATTTGCTTTTTTTTGTTTTTTTATTACCTCTCTAGAGAGAGGGTCAGGAAAGAAGGTACATGTGATCACATCTCCAGAGTAATACCATGTGGCTAGAAAATACACTATATTGAGGTATTTTTTGTCCTCTTTTATATAGGGAGAATGAATTTACAAACAGATCATCAGCAAACTTTACACTGGTTGCTGGACCAAACCAGCACATTGCTGTTGATGTGAAGTTTTGCAGATGTAGCAAACAGGAATATAAGTTTGACAAAAGAATAAGGATTTTCAAATTTAAACATTTTACTGCAATTAAGAATTAAAAATTATGGGGAATTTTAATACCCCAAAAGGAAGGTATTTTTTGCATTCCTTTCATGTTCAGTAGGCAGCTCAAATGACTTCCCAGTGGCTTAATATATTTAAGTCACACTTACTGCATTAAGCTGACATATTTAATTATCAATGGAATGCTATTCTGGTATACAGTCTAATTAAGCACTCATGGGCCTCTTACCACAGGATTATTATTTTAAATCACAGAATCAGTTGGGAAAAAGCTTAGAGAGATAAGAAATTATGACTGACCAGAATCTATCTGAGAGAACTAAATCCTGAATTAGTCATATAAACCTAAGTCCTAAGATTCAACACTTCCTAAATTTATTATGAGATCAGTATTCACTTACCATGAAGTAGAAGAGTCCATCTAAGAAAAATATTAAAGCTGCAGGGGAAGGCAAGTTGTAAAACACAAGCCATTGCAACAGTCTTTCCTCTCATTCCTAATTGCCCACTGAAAGCAGAGGAAGGTTGTCATCTGGAAGCTCAGACATTTTGTGCTAAGTCTGCACATTTATTTAACAGAATAAAAACCGAAGAAGAACAAGAAGTGATCAGGAAGCTCTATTTTATCATCTGTTGCAGAGCTCTTAGGAGCACATAGTCTCTGCTCATTACAGTCCCTGTAAGGATTGCATTTCAGAACTTTTAAAATAAGAACACATAAACCCCTAAAAGAAAGAAACAAAACTCCAAACCAACAAAGACCTCAAAAGATCAGACAAACAAACATAGATGGTTTCAGTCCACTCAGATAAGTCTCCTGCAAGAATAGATGTCTGAAGCCAGCATAATGATCCATATTTCTTGAGAACTCAGGGTGGATTTAGCAGTAAGAGCTGTGGCTTGACCACTAAGCCACAGAAACTGTAAGACTGCGGTGTGCTCCAAGGCAGAAACATTTGTCAACTGACATTACCAAAACCTGTTTTCTTCTACTGTAGGTCTTCCCCCACAGCCTGTCTCATAAGCAAGTTGCTAGTTCACAATGACATTAGGACACAACATTTGACTGAACACATCACCTGAGTGAATCCATTTAAGTCCAAATGTAACATTTCTCTTAAAATGCACAAATACAACTAAAAAAAAAAAAAGAAAGAAAGAAGAGGGTTAAATAGAGCTTTTGGCAACTCAAATTTGAGGATGCAGAGAGGAATATATCAGCTTTCGGAATATATCCGCTTTCCATTTTCTCTCATTGTAGCATTGTATGCCGGCACAAAATAAAGCCATTCAAACTTACAGACACATCATACCTATTTAAAACAGAACTATATGTAAACTTTGGAGTGCAGTGGAAGTGACACTATAGGAAATGCAATCACTGTATACCTTTAGAAACAGTACTACCTAAACTCTGGGAAGAAAGGCAAAACAAGCCTAGCAGCAAACTAATTCACTCTGTACTGAGAAACTGCAAGGAAACCCTTTAATCTCCAAATAGCTGTGACCAAAACTCATTAGGTGATGACAATCTTTAGTAAAGGAACAGAAAAATCTGAGTCTTGATATTACTAGAGAAGGCATCAGATGACAGGGAGGATCAAAACAGCATCTTAAAGTGGCTCACTCCCAAAGTCTGAGCAGAAATTAATTGGCAAAGCATTTAGAAGAACTACTTTTGTAATTTATTTTGGTATAAAGATCATTGAGCCAAACACTTTCTTTAAAGTAATTAAAAGGAAAATTAATATCAGATTAAAAAAACCCAACATTTAAACTTGAGTTGCTGAAATATTGTTGAATATTCCTGAATCATCTATAGGAAAATAAACAGCTAAAATTCCAGCAAGCAGGGAAAATGAAACCAAGAAAAGAGGTTACTCTGCAAATCTGGCATTCAGTATCACCTGAAAATCTAGTTGAAATTTCTTGTTTTCCAAATAAATTGTGTAGGGTTTGGGATTAGGTTGTTTTGTTTGGTTGGTTTTTTTAAATTTTTTTGATCTTGTTTTGATTTCCATTGAGGGACAATCTAGTAATTGGTAATTGCTCTGTATCTGCTGCAAAGGCCATTGCTGTAGACCACTGTAGTTTTACAGTAGGGAAAATTGTCTGCAGAGTCTACTGATGATTGTCTTGTCATCGCTGAAGTTCTCATCCTGGACTCTATTTTTAAAATAAATAATTGAATCATTATGAATTAATAACTATCTGTTGTGGAAAACACCAAATACAATTAAATTCCAATGGTAATTTGCATATTAACTCAGCACTGAGTTTGAGAAGTCAAAAAAAAAAATATTAAACAGGTTTCTCCAAAACCTTAAACGTGAGTTTTCGCTACTGATTCCATCTTAGGAAAGGTTCAATGTCCTCTTTTGAGTGCCTGACTCATTATATTCTTATTCTTTGGCTCCAAACACTCAAAAACATGTCAAAAGCTGATGCTGAAAGTAAAATTCTGGGCAAAGTCTTGCTTTACTGTTCTGTTTTTGCATCCTTATTTGCTTTCCAAGAGGAAATTCAAGTGTCTTCAGTGACTGAAGTGAGGGAACGGTTGTACCAAAGGCAGAGTGAAAAGATGGACACAAAATTTTTCCAATAGTTTCCGGGAAACAGTATTAATTTATTTGGCTATTTGTACCTTGGCATCCTCTCCCTACCATATGCCAGCTGAAAAAAATGCTTGCCAAGTCTATATTCCATTTTGCCCACTGCTTCCACAAAAAGTTTAATATGTAGTAAACCTTCTCCCATAAGTAAAAGTGTCAGAAATGCTAAAAAAATCATGTCAATTTCTAAAAGAATATCAAAAGCAAGTCCATTGATTTAGAACAGTTTGAGTATTACAATATATAAATGTAATTTAGATTATTTCTTGATAGCTGACAGAAAAGAAAAATGAGAATGCTCTAAAAACTCACATTCAATTAATGATTCTTTCCTTGACCACGAAACTCAAACCACAATTTCTTTATCAGTCACCTACAATGCAGAAAAGATTTAAATAGTGCTTTGTGGTTTGTTGGAGTTCTTTTTAGGTTGGATTTTTCTTTAAGTTATACTAAATCCTCTAGTTATTTTCAATTTGAGACAGCCTGGTTCCAATGATCTTGTCCCTCAGTAAGAGATGCAGTCCCCATCCTGCCTTCTAACCACATCATGTAACTGAGAAAAAATTTGACCGGAAGAACAGTGATCAAAGATTTCTTCATAGCAGCCTTCCTGAATAAAAGCAAGCGCATGAATTATTTGCCCTAGGTAAGGTACTCCCCTTTCATCTACATTTTGCTTGGAATGTTCTATTTCAGCATACTTCCTACAGGGTTGACTTCCCATTCAAGGTACCCGCTCTGAGCAATTCTCCTTGCTTTGGAGACCAAGTAAATAATGCTGACCTTATATCTACATCCATTTTTCATTTTAAAGAGTAAGTTTTTATTTGAGAAGTCTATGCCAATCTTATTTCTCCATATTTTTTTCTTCAGTTCAGAGCAGATGTTCTGTGCAGAGAAGCTGAGCACTGCAGGTGGGAAGATGGCACACACTGAGCTATTCAGAGTGCAGACAGGTGCACAAGCCTCATTATTATTGCTTTTAATCCTGTATATTTGTTCTAATGACAGTGACATTTAACAAGACATACGAAACAATTTGGTTAGTGTGCAGCCCCTAACTGCACATCAGTATTCTGCTGGCTGAGAGACCTTGGTTTAACTTCCAACATTTTGTTCACTTTCTTTGGGTCATAATAACCCATCCATAGACTCAAATGCACAAAAGCCCTAGAGTTATAATCACACTCTAGACATTTTTTGTTATGTCCATGACCCCAAGAGCAGTGAGAATAACCTCTGGTACAAACATCTCTTATGTGCATTCTGTATCCTTAAAAAGAGCATCTTGACCAGTCAATAAATCACACTTGACACAGAGGGGAAATAAAATGTAGAGGAAATTTACAGAAATATCACATGTTCCTCCTTAGAGGCAGACAATTAGCTGGATTCACTTTGATATTTCACAGGATTCACAGGATATTCTGAGTTGGAAGGGACCTACAAAGACCATCTAGTCCAACTCCCATGCGAATGCCCACACAGGGATCAAATCCACAGCCCTGGAGCCACAGGCACCACACTCCACCCACCCAAGCCTCCCATCATCTAGGCCATGTCACCGAGTTCCTGATCCAGTCTTTTCTTANGCTAAAATCTGTCTAGTTCTCTAACCTATTGAGGTCCCTCTGAAGGGCCCTTGTGCCCTCAGGCAGTTCAACATTTGCCCCCAGCTTGGTATCATTTGCAAACTTCCGTACAGAGCAACGGATACGTAAAACCAGATTGACTGAGTCAAGCAAAAGGCCCAGTGTCCTTTGACACCCGGTGAAGGAAGATAAAAACAAAAAAGATAGCCAGGTGAAAGACATAAAAATATAATTGGAAATCAGAGTGCAATGTGTAGAATTATAACCCTGATGGCAGGAAAATTGCCACTTAGCACTCAAGGTGGGGGGTTAATCCTGGCACTGCATTCTGAGACCTGCTGTGGAAAATTTCAGAACAGCAAAAATACGTTTGTTTAAAAATATAAACTGTGAGGGAAATGAAAAATAATTTAAGAACACCACAGTGGCCTGGAGCTGCTGTACTCCCATAAACTAAGTTAGCACAGCAATACAATCTCACACTCTGCCCTTTGATGAGACTGTTGTATACTCCCTTGGGAATGAATGAGTGAAACAACTGAGATCTAACAAAAGACAAAGCCCTTAAATGAAGGTCTTAATTGCATCATAGAATAAATATCATTATACCAGGAGTCAGTGGACAGTCTAATGAGTCTTATGAGACCTTAATACGGTCTGTCTAGAGAACAATATTTACAATAGAATCATTTGTTAAGAGTTTCTTTGCAAAAGCTGTTGTAAACAGCAGGTTTATCTACTTCATGGCTTAGTAACCCAACTATCCACTGACCTGCTGTCTTGAGAACTTACACAACTTGGATGTGCATTCATACTGGCGCTGGAAGAGAGGTGGCATCTCCCAGGAGATAAGTTACAAGATGGCGCTCTTGTAAAATGTGATGGAATGGATAGAAAAGCCTTAATGTACTGAAAAAAGAAGTTCACAAAAAAAAAATAAAAAATAGGATGTGCCAAAAGCAGGTCAAAGGAGCATAAAGTGTCTTCTTAGAAGGTATTAAAGAAAGGCTTGGAGACTTTTCAGATAATTGAGGCATGATATGTGAATGGAGATTAAAGTCAGTCACTTGGAAATAAAACCCAGCAAAACAAAACTCTACAGTTACAAAGAAAACTGAGTATGTAAACCAGATATAATACTGATTCTTTTTTTAATACAAACTCAGTTTACAAGAAATCCAAGGTACCTTCCACTCCAATTTGGATGACAATGCAATGAACAGATATGCATGTGGCATTTATAGATCTCTGTATATCTATAATGCAGCAAGACCAAAAAATTATTTCAGTTCTCGTAAAACAATTGTTATATATACAAATAAGTATGAAAATAAATCCAGATTCAAGAACATGTATCACTGTCAACCTACAAAGAAAAAAATACCCTGAAATATGAAAAATACATACACCAGTTATTTTAGATGCTTCCAAACATATTTTTTTTCCGTATTCATTTTTCATATATATGTGTATGCTTTTTAACATGCTGGCCACTCTACTATGTCTCCTATGTCAGGGTACCTGCTCCCATATTCATTTACCTGAACAGCTGTAGTTAGGATACTTCACCTTCCTTTAATATAAAGGCTAAAACAAAATCCTTTAATGTAGAGACAGTATATTATTACTCTTTAAAACAAACATTAAACACATCTTTCTTAATGCAGACTAGCAAATAGAGATTTTCCTACTAGCATCATCCGTTACACCATTCTCTAAGGATTTCTAATGATGTAAGCCCAAGCAGTGTCCTAAAACTACTTCCTATGGAAGAACCCTGACTAGTGCTGTAGAAGACACTAAATCTGCAGAGTTTTTGAGTCATTCTCTACTCTCAATCTTACAGTGGAGAAGTCAGTTTTGGTTTGGTTCTACACACTTGTTAGTTTGTAGTCATCTTTGGAGACCTGATTTTGTCAGGGTTTTTTAATATGTTTTTGTTTTGTTGTGGGGTATGGGTTTAATTTTTTTTTTTTTTT
>WEKX01027507.1:0-11395 GCA_013390025.1 Pitta sordida
TCTAGTCTACCAAGTTTTTCTGTAAGAAAATTAACCCCATTGAGTAGAGGTCCATGTTGTCTCTAAGTTAAGGTTCTACATTCTTCCTTCCATTTTATTCTTAGATGCTGCATTTCCTCACTAAACTGCTGTGACGTCTAGCTATAAAATCAGGGGTGGAAGAAGAGCCAGAAAAAATCCGTCCAATCATTAAAATAACAGAAGCCAGCATTATTAGGGGTAAATTCTTTTTTACCAGATTTACTGAGTTATTGTACCTCCAAGCAATTTCAGGCACTGGAAATAGTCAATCCAAATCTAGTCACAACCTTAAGCACTTGTATTTGTGATACTTTTGAGTCAAACTTATGAGTTCATCACTTTTAGAAGACACATTTTGCTCACATCTTCAAAGAAAAACTGGTTCATCTGCATGAAAGAAATCCTGCGTAGAATCCCCAAATTAGTCTGTAACGAGTGTTCTAAGAAAAATGAACTGCTGGTCCTGTTCAGGTGTATTTCATTACCTGGTACTGGGGAAAAAAAACCTAAAAAAATCTCCATAGTTAAACATATTGGAAAGTTCAAATGAAATAAAACATTGTCTTTTCCTTCTGAATACAAAATCAAGATGACTAATATAGTTTCAAACGTTTTATTTATGCAATTAGAAGCATTTTAAAATCCACTAGTTTTTATCTGTTGCAAGATCATCTGTTTCAGAAATTCTCTTTCTGGAGCCACATCCACGTATAGGTCATGCAAATGACACCAGGAGTTTCAAATCTGTAGTGAGACATGATTAATTTAAAACATTTGATAATGTACAAACCCCATCTTAGCAAGATGTTTTATTTTTAATGTTCCAGAACTTATTGAATTTCATATACATAGGACTATTCTGCAGTCTTGTTGACGTGACCACCAGGAAACATCTTTATGACACTAAAGGAAGTATGTGTTGTTCTGTTTTAAAAAAGACTGCTATTGCAGAAGCCCTGGCTTTACCTCCAATATTTTTATCAGATTGTGTTTGCAGTCACTGTGCATGTGACCACAAGGTGAAGTCGTGGGGTCTGAAGAGTAATCTTAACATGATTCAGAGAAAATTAATCAACATTGGTCAGCACATGTCTCTCATGTACTTGGGGTCATGGTCTGATCTAAACTAACTTTCTGTTCAGTGATGCAGGAAGAAAGATTTAAAACAAGCAGTAGGGTAGTAATAGTGAGACAGGAAGGAAAAGGTCACTGGAAACAATATGAAAGTTGATTAATAGGATCATCCCCATAGATGACTTAGAATTCTACAAGTGACTTCTCTTCCTCATTCTTTCCCTACCCATTTCTGGAGCAATGCAAAACTGGTGCATCTGAAAAGTAAGCCTTAAAGCCTATACAAGTGTTTTTCTATTGAATTGCCTTTGTATTTTTCTTCAAGCATTAGTGTACAGTAAGCCAAATAGATTTCCAACCTGTATATAGATTTTAAAGAAGAAACTACCAAAAAACCCCAACAGCACCAAAACTCTCATGACCATCAACATCAATCCAAGAAAAAATGTTCCTGTTGTTTATAGGCAATGAAAAATGAGTCTCAATATTAAGCAGCAGCATTTCCTAAGTCATGCTGTTCATGATATACTTGATCTCAATTAACTAAGGTTTGGGGACCCTGTGGGTCCCTTCCAACTCAGAATAATCTGTGAACCTGTGGGACTTGGAAGTTTTGTCCTAGAGTCAATATGTCTGGGGGATAATATAATGCCAAGTAAATGGATATAAACCATGAACCTGTGATGCAGTGTGACTCCAAATAAGGTTTTCAGAAGGTTCTGACTGTGAGATTTCTCTTCACTAACTTTTTTTTNGATGTTCAGAGACTTGTGACAAGGTCTGAGTGTCCTGTCTGGACACATTCTTCTGATTAACTCTAATGGTAAATAATTCTATAACAACATTTCTCTGGGGATAGTTGAGTATTGCAGTTCCCTTAACATATTCTCTGCTCCCTGGTCCATGCGGAAATCTTAGAACTGGGGATGAAGAGGGTAAGGCAAGGGCTTTGAGGCAGCTGGAAAGGGAGGCAGTGTGTGTAGGAAACCTGTTTAGGTGCACATAGCAGTCAATGTCCTGCAAATTGCACCATGCTTTGTATCTGTACTGGAATGTCCCATGGAACAGGAATTCAGTCTGGCAAAGTGTAGCATTCTCCTCAACACTTCTATGAAAGCCAGTAGGTAACTAGTTAAGGGGTGCTATCTCAAAATTCCCATATATCATATTGCTGCTAACAGGGACAAACCCATTGTTTGCAATTGATAAGGGAACACGTTGTGCATTTACCTCCTTAGCATACAGTGCAAACTAATCATGGCCCCTTTCTTGCTCCACGAGCACATAATACAGCATAGGGTTTGTCTGAGCACCCATACCAATACAAACTGTTAATACTATTGAAAACATGACTTTTTTGATTTTTCCTCTATTTAGAATCAAGAGATTTAGAATCAAGATTCCCTTGTGTTTGCAATTTTGTGTTGAGAAAATATGCCAAGCTTATTACACACAGGGGGTTGACGCTAAATTATTTTATAGTAAGTTGAATATTCAGATGAGTAATTCATGTGGGGTAAACTGAACACTGACTGCAACCTAAATTCAGCAAAAAGGTCCAAGAGCCCTCTGCCCTGGGAATGCCAAAAATCCGGTGAGTAGAGCCCTGTCTTGACCTGTCTGTAGGATGGGAAAGATGAGAGTTTCTGTTCTCTTGTGCAACTGTTTTCTTTTTCATCTGGATCCTGCCTGAATATATGGGGTGTTAAGTGGAAAGTAGTGATAGACAAGAAAAGGCCAACTTCCTGAATGCTTGTTTGATAAAGAAGAAAGGAACATAGTTCCAGCCATGTGAAAACTATAAGGCTTATATTATAGGTAGAAGCAGTTAGTAGAAAAATCTAGTAAAAGAAAGAAAACAGGAAGTGATGCAGTAAATGAAGCCTAATTATTGTATTGTAATAATGTAAATAAGTAGATATTGACCACATGCTTTGTGCTTTGCTGATTTTGTTCCTCAATCGCATGATGGAAATACACAAATGTATTTCTAGTAAGTTAACTGGGAAAGCTTTTCTCATGGCTAAGATCATGGTAACACATAAGAGTTGATAGGAATTGCAGCCTAATGACCTCCACTCTGATAATGCAATTACTTTGCATTGATATTTAATAACAGAATTTTTGTTCCTATCAAAATCCAATTTAGCAGATTTATTAGTCTGAAGAAGGATGTTAATTGTTAGACTGCTCAGTACAAATCACTTGGAGGCTATGTAGAATTCTCTCCTAGCACTGATAGCAACATGAAGAATCACACATTGTTTTGAAAAAGTGTTAAAATTCCCAGAAAATTCTGTGAATCTTTGGGTGAAGCAGCAAAAATATCTTGTATCTGTTAATCTTGTTCCCTCACTTACCCTGCTGTAGCAAACTGTTGAAGGTTACATAAGAACAGGGAAACTTTCCTTAAAAAAATAGAACTCTCAGTGAACATACTGAAAAGCAGAGCTTGCCTACTGAATCAGCTCTTCAGGTTTGACAGTCTGTGCTTTTTTATTCTTGTTGACTTCATTCTATTGACTCCATGAGGAAAGAGATGACGAGAAGTCAGTATCACTTCCTTTGTGTTGTGTTGCTTCACTGGTTGTAAGATCCTGCCTGGTTTTGTGATTGCTCCTCCGCCAGCTTTGGAAATGAAAGGTTTATGATAACCACTGGTGTAAACATCTAGGGCAAACAGCCAAAGTGCAGATGTGTTGCTATGTTTTGACATACCAAAGGTTTCTGCTCATAACAGAATTGTGTTTTTTCTGGTTTATTAGCGCATCTCTCCACAGCCCACCAGTGTGGGCAGTCGCGGGAAAAACTGGATTTATTTGTACTGTTGCGCTTCTAAGAAGTCTAGTGAACTAGAAGCCACCACTGTAGTTCCACTTGCCTGAGCTACATGATTCCAGAAAGGAGCAAAGGACAAGGGGACTTCCGTGTGTGTGAAACATGGCAGGTAACAGTCACATTTTCATTGTGGGTGTTTGCAGCTGAGTTGAGATTATCCACAAATCTTATTTCCCCTTGTTTCAGTGACATCAAGAGCCTTCTAAAATGATTTCAAGGACTTTGATCTGTCTCCTCTGCTGACCATGTGGCATTTCTGCATGGAAAGAGGGATAAGGAAAGCCGTGTGCCTGGTACAGTGGCTTCACGGTGTTGCTTCTCCTTATCTTAGATAACACTCAACGGGCAGAAAACTTGTCAGCTGACCTTTATGTTGGTTAAACTTTCTTTCACTGTAAAAATCAATTTCAACAACTTGCCTAAAAGGAAACTAAATTTGTCTTTCAGAGGAAAGTCTCTGGTTTTAAATTAAACAATCCAGATCAAGTACACAGTAGAATCCTCATCTAGCAAAGGCTGTGGCACTCACACAGAACGTTCTCTGAAACAGCATAAACCCTTTTATCCTCAGTAGACTTATACTTGCCTTTGTAAAAATCAGATTTTCTTTTCTTCATAAAACCTTTAACATGCATTAGTAAACATGTGATAATAAGTGTTGTGCCACCATAACTACATGTCCTTGTCCAGACCAGAACTCATTTAGCTCTTGTGTCAGTGGGAATGAGAAAAAGGAGAGGCAGTCTTGGAGATCCAATACAATGCATGAAATGTAATTGGGCACCTGTGGAACATGAGCAAAAGTATGTATGAGTAGAGAAGGTTGGACATGAGAAAAGTATTAATGAATAGTAAATGTGTGAGAAATAAAAGCAAGCAAGTGAAAAATTGACTGTTGGTCAGCAAGATCTAAAAACTTAGCTTTGGACTGATGTTAGAAAACAGCTCTGTAGAGGATATCCATGCTATGCAGACAGGTTTTCCAGCTTTAGCCAAAGCAGCCACTGCTTCTGCAGCAGTATCACGTGTTGAGAACGTCATGGTAAGATTCAGGCCCATGCTTCAGGAGAGGCACAGCCCAAATTTGGCATCCCATTTCTAGAGAGATGACAGGGTGACTCCAAGCTGTGTGTGTTTGTGTAGGCACGCTCTTATCCTGAACTCATCCTCTAACTGATTTCTATGCTATGTTTTCCTAGTTAGCCCTGGGATAATCCTAGGGGTACAACACTGTACTCGTATCTTTATGGTGTTATAGTCCAGTGTTCCAGCCCCCAACGTGCTACTTCTCCCACCCAGGACTTCTGGAACGTGTGGGCTTGTGAGGGCAACGAGTAGGAAAGGAGCCTGACATCCACGCCAGGGATTTCTTTCATGGAAGGCCTATGTTTCAGGATTTTTTTATCCATCTCCAAGTTTTAGTAAGTTGGAATGAGCCAGAAGACAGTAGAAGTTCTCACTTGGATAATGTTAATAAATTAGAAGACTTTTAAAAGCAACAATTAAATATACCAGTTCAACATTTTTGAAGAAAAGAAGAGGGAAAAATAACCTCCCTTGTTTAAAAGCCAGTGTTTTCTCTTTAGTTAGTGATATTTAATAACTATTTTAATTTTCCTTTATAATGCCACATAATTTCTAAATTTTTGTTATTTTATTTTTATTCACCTCAGTCCTAGCCAAGGACATAGGATGTTCAGGATGTCTTGAGATGCTGACCCAATGAATATTTCTCTAAATCATCTGGTAAGTGTGAATGATTTCGAGAACTGAAATTAGATTGGTCCTGTCGAAATATTAGAAGTGTTTTACTCCTTGTAAGCATTGGGGATTAAAATGACAATTTAGTATCTTTATTATCTTGAATTTATGATTTTTTCATTGATGTAAATTAGGTATTTTCACTCCTTTCATTGAAACTTCACTACAGATGGGGATCTGAACTTAGACCTTTAAAAGATCCCACTGTAAAACTTTTGTTCATGGCTGATTTCAAGGTTTGTCAGAGAATTTGATGTTTTTCATCTTTTACCTGTTCGTTTCATCTTTTACCTGTATTACATCCAAATACATTAAATTGTGGTAGTTCTGTTAAGGCTACAGTTTCTATATCTTTACGAACAAACTATAAGATTTAACTTTTAGTAGCTGAAAAATTTCTTGAAGTTTTCTAGAAATTAGCTTAATTTAGGGCAGAAAATCTGGTACTAAATCGTCAAGTTGGGCTGTTACATGAACTAGGGATACATTGAAGACCAATATAATTTGGAAGTTTAAAATATTACACTCTTTGCTTCAACTTCACCGCATTTCTAGTAAAATTTAATGTGAAAACTAGCCTTAAAGAATGTGAAAAGTTAGTATTTTTGCTAGAGGGATATTTTATTAGTCTTTGCTGTTTTGCTCATTATGTCATTAGCATATTAATAGATATATATTTTAAGAACAGTAAAATACGTATCTCTGTATGGCACAAGATAATGTGAGAAATTAAAAACAGTGGATTCTCTGTCTTCCTAGCTCTAGGTAGCTGTAACGTGTGACCTCATTTTTGGTCCATGGCTATAAAAATACCCCATCCTTTAAACATAGAGGTTACCTTGAATAACCCATCCCTACACAGAGTTGTATTGCTCGCTTTCCAAATCATACAAATTACCCTGAAGCGAAAACCGCAATGGAAACAGTCCAAAATCACATTCTTGGCTCAGCTTATCATACCCTCAGTTATTTGCCAATTCCCTTTTCCGTGAGCTTTTGGTATAGTTTATAGAAATGTTTCTGTGTATCACACTGAACACTCAAACCAATGTTAAATTCATTTTCATGAATTCCTACTATCAAGATAAATAATGAAGAAGGAACAAATTATTGTAAATAGATTAGTGCATATATATCTTAAGCTTATTTATTACGTTAAAAGATGAATGGGGCTTTTTGTGCTTGTATGTTCCTTGCAGTAAGTATTATAATTCAATACCTGGAAAATAAGTAACAGGATCAAGAAATGGAAAAATCTTTGTGATATGCCGCAAGGTGTCTTGTTACTCAAAGCTTCAACCAATCACTCAGATTTCTGGGTTGCTAAAGTGCCTTTGAGGGGTTGCTTCTCAGGAAGGCTTTTCAATGCAAAACAACTTATAAATAATCATAATATTTCATCTTCACTGGATGTATTTCAGGAGAAGGAATTTCAGAAATAAAGAGAGATATACAGTGAAATTTCCATGTGCACGTAGCTTTGTGGGGTGGTAATTCTGCAGCATATGTGCTGTAGGTTATATTGCTCTGTACAATGCCCCATTAAAGAAAATTGATTTCTCCATGATGATCTGGTTATAAGAACTGAGTCTTAGCATCTACTATTTAGTAGATGAAAGCCAAGATGGACAAAAATGACTCTAGAAATAGGAGATGAAGGGAATAGTTAAAAACATGCCTGAATATTAGGGATTAACTTTCTGCTATGTTCCATTAAGAGGCACAAGTGGGTTCCATACTACTTAACACATTTAGAAGAAGTTAAAGATCAAATTATGCTATCCTTCTGTAGTTGGCTTGTCCCGTGAGTCTTTTAACAAATCTCTTAAAAACCAGTTGGAACAGGGAAAGAGGATGTTATTCTGTAAAGGTAAGTGTATCTTAATCTCACTATTAAATGGTAAATCCTCTGAAGAATTTTTCTTAAGAGTACTTTGAAACAGATAAGTTATTACTGTTGTTAACCACACAGACAAAGTAAGGCTGAATTATGAAAAGACAACTACTTCTGCCTGCAGAGGCAGGCAATATAATTCCAGATCCTGAAAAATGAAGCAGTTACATATTTAATCCCAGTATCTGATTCCCACTTTATTCGTGGGAAGGACAGATTAGTTGGTGATTTCAGCCTTTGGTGTATCAGCTTGCAGTGCACTTTGTTCTGAGACCACTCCTATTTCTGATCAAGGATCCGTGCAGCAGATCCAATTACAATTTTTTAGTCTTATGTGAATATGATTATTCTTTCAAATGTAAAAATTACTTGCTATTAAACTAANCTGCCTTGACATGCAGAAAGCTTGTATTTCTCCTAATTTCAGGCAGATCCAGTTTTGGACTCCTATGGTTAGATAAGAAAAAAAGGGGATGGAGAGAAGCCATGAATCTTGATTCTCTCCACTGCATTGATATGGTGAAAAGATACATACCAGGCTTTGTGAGTTAAATCCTCTCTGTATTTCNCTTGCTATTAAACTAATAATTAAATAATTTTATATATACAATCTGGAAACAAATGAAAAAATCTATATGATGTGAATGAGCAGGTACCCAGCATAAATAAGAAGTGGGAAAGAGTTCAAGTGAATATTTCACAAATTCTTTGCATAAAGTTTGTTCATCTACAGCCCTTTCCCAACGCCCAGTGAAGTCAATAAGAGTTTGGGGCTTTGGCTCAGGAACTTCAATTGTCTGTCCAACAATTACAATAACAAACACAGCAGTAGTCTGTTTGCAAACAGCTGGTAATTGGAAAAAGGGTAGAAGTTGTCAGCAAAAGTATTTGTCAGCACTGATTTGACCAGTTGTACACATTACCTTAAATGACATTTCTTTCCTTCCATGAGAAACGTAGGGTCTGTGTCCAACTAGTTTCCTCGGTGCCTGTCATGCAGTAAGCACAGCAATCTGTGGCGTGCACCCTTTGCATGTTAAATACCCTCCAGCACTTGCTTTTTTTTATACAGAATAAACAGGCTGGTTTCCAATTCATTTATCAAAAAGCAGTTCTGGTAACACAGTAGGATGTATTTGTGACAAGTGGAGTTAGGCCGCTCTGTCCAACTTCAGATTTGCCTATTGATAACAGTAGATGCTAAATGTTCTCTCTTGGCAGAATAATGTTGACACTTCTAAGAGAAAGAGATGCCTTCAGCTAAGGTATATCTATTTTTTTCTTTCTTTTTCTTAAATTGTACTCTTGAGGTTAAGAACTACTTATATTGGGCATCTTAGTGCACGATTCCCTAAGAGAGATCAAGCTTGTGTAGTAGCCATCAATGCTCACAGAGGAATTGATTGAATTCCCAGTCCTGGTTGTAAAAATAGGAAACACGTACTATGGTACTGTCATACTGTCATTGTGCATATGAAGAAAAAGCAAAGCATAAAAGTGAATTAAGAAAGTCTTCCATGAAGCAAAGCAAAAGACTGGAAAAACAAGCAAAAAACACCTTTTTTTTTTTCAAATTATTTTTCTTCCCTGTAGCAATGGAACTTGCTGTTTTCTGCCTTGACATGCAGAGAGCAGAAAGCTTGTATTTCTCCTAATTTCAGGCAGATCCAGTTTTGGACTCCTATGGTTAGATAAGAAAAAAAGGGGATGGAGAGAAGCCATGAATCTTGATTCTCTCCACTGCATTGATATGGTGAAAAGATACATACCAGGCTTTGTGAGTTAAATCCTCTCTGTATTTCATACTTGTGTATTGTCACTGCTTGACAGTAGTAGCTACCGTGGTTTGGTGAACATCCAATGTGCCATGGTTTCCTTTCCACGACTTTTCAGATTATGGCTATATCTATGCTATAGGTTGGCATGAGATGAGGATAGACTGAATAGTCTGCAAGCACTCAAAGTAGTGAATGCCTAACAATAGTATATAGGCAAGGGATCTTTGACATTACTGGTTTTGCAAGCAGCAGTTTTGCAGTTGTCATGGCATTGTGTGTGTGTCTTCCCTCATGCTTATTCCTTGTTGCTTAGTAGACTTCCCTTTGGGCTGTTAAAGGTGCTGTTTTACATTTGGAAACTTTTCAGTGTCTTTGGCCACCAACCTGTGATCTAATGGATAGCTCAACACAAACACCCTTTCTGGTGTAGTTAAAAGGTAAATCCTAAAGTGGGAAATGGAGAACGTGAAGTCAAAATGATCTCATCTGTACCTGTCCCATTATCACAAATGGAAGTTGGTTGAACATTTGCCTGTCACAATTTTTCTGCCAGTAATTATCATGTCAAGACTAGAAGGATTCTATCCACAGGGAGCTAGTGGACACTATGCTTTTTAAAATATTCTATATGCATGATAATACTTCTCTCTCTGTTGGCTTGCTAATCACTCTGACTATTTCTTTTGAAGTAAGAAACAGATGGCAACATTCACTGTAATAAGTGCAGCAAAACATGCCAGCCAATTAGGGATGTTTCCAACAACTGAAAACCGGAGTCCTTTTCCAATATTTTTGCGTTTTTCCCCCTCCCCTCTGTATGTCTAGAGGAAACTTTTATTTATTATTTGTTTAGTAGGATCATAAAATTAGAGATTAAAGGAATCTTATGTCATCAAATCTCTAGGAATGAACATAAAACCAAAGAGGTGAAATACAGTTTATGGTGTCTCTTTTGTTTTCAAGGGTTTTTTATTGTTTGCCATAAAATCACGTATCCCCAAAGAAAATACCCTTTTTAATGCAAACCCCATCCCTCACTTGAGTGGGTCAGTATAAACTATATCAGTATATGCACTAATATTTCAGACTCTAGTGCATCAAACTTTATTCAGTAAGTTCATCTTCAAATATTATAGCATTTAAATCTCTATTTCTTAAAACATTAATGTCAGGTTCCTGAAATTGTAATTCCAACAGTTCACTTCTCAGCAACACTTTGCTGACAATATATCCCCCTCTCACTTCCTCTCGGGGAAAGTTAGTGTCCTCTCATTTCCTACCAAAATTAGAGAGAATTTAAGATGTTTTAGATCTCTCAGAAAAAAAAAATCCTTCCTTTTCTCTCACTACAAACCCAAAATTAGAGATCACTTCTGAAATTACAGGTTGCTACTGATCTTCTCCTTAGCACCTGTTAATGCTTTATCCCTTTCTAGTAGTCAGTACTATTGAGACTATGGAAAAAAGGGGAATGCTGGCTTCTAATATGTGATTTTACTCCGTGTGTAGTGCTTTGATCATTTTTTGTGAGATATTTCGCAGTCTCGTACTCACTGTTCCACTTTTTCACTTCAGAAGCAGAGCTATGCAGGTTTCATTGCTGTAAAATTTTCAGCTCAACATTTTTTAAAAATTGTTTTATTCTACTGCTTGCTGTTGCAACCTTTCTTTCTTATTCTTAAGAATATACTCTCTAAATGCCTACTCTAATATCATGATATGTGTTTCTCAACTAATCTTTTGGAATCACTCTTCTTTAATGACTTCCAAATTGTAGTCAATGAGCTTCTAAGGATGTAACTTAAAGCAAANTTAAACTTTATATGCTTGGAAAAAGCTTTAATTCAGATAGAGTGGAGCTGGTGATTCTGATCTGAAGTTGAATGTTCTTAACTGCTTGTTTGTCACATTTTCATTGGGCCTCCAAGAACTGAGCCAAACTGGAAATCCAGCTCATAAGGATAACCACAAACATCACAGGCATTGATCTAGTAATGCTTTATTCATTAGTTAACATAATTCTGTGGAA
>WEKX01027507.1:12041-43309 GCA_013390025.1 Pitta sordida
CTTCTAAGGATGTAACTTAAAGCAAAACTGATGCCACTTATTAGGGTCCATTTAGGTTATGAAAGATGAAATTCTGCTTCAGGCAGTAAAACAATTTTCAGAATAGCATATCAGCTTTTATTAGGCTCGGTCTGTTCTTCCAAAATGAAGATATTCAGTCTGTTTATGGGTGACTACGGTCACTCAGGGAAGCATTTGGTGGTAGTTAAGGGTAAAACAGTGATTGCTTTTCAAAATTAGAAACAACTGGTAGCTCTGCAGTGATGATTTAAATTAATTTTTAAAATTTTTTCAAACCACAAAGCTGTGCATTGTTCAGTGATTGAATGCATTTGAACTTATGGAACTTTTCATTTAATGCTGTTCTCCATTGTTTTTGGCTAAAGCCCAAGCCTCGCATCTTCTAGTTGCAGGATTCCTTTTTGCAAACTCCATCCTTTGCTGAAGCCTCAGTGTAACTTGAGACCATTCCTGTTTCCCAGCAGGCAGCACATTAAAGGTCTACTGTAAAGGACCAGCTGCAAAGACAGGTGTTATTCTCCTCTTATTTTTTCTTTTCTCTCTACTTGGTCTTATAACTTCCCTAACAGTGTCAAGTCCTGATTTAAATGAATTATTAAACTTTATATGCTTGGANGTTATGACAATGCAGCCTGGCCTTATTATGCGCTCCAGGAGTTTACCTTATTGCCTATTAGTAGTTAATGATGGTCAGCACAGGCTGGAAAAACTATGCAGGCACTTTGGAAACCTTTCTCTGATTCAAATTTTTTTTAGAAGCATTAATAAGTCAGAGAACTGATACTCTGCAAAGTCAGTTAAATTACATCATAGTGATTGACGAAATTTTTCTCTTATTAATTCGGTTGACACAGTGAATGCTTTATATCGAATATTTGGATATTTTGATGTAATAATTTTGAGTGAAAGAAGTTATGGCAATATTTTTTTAAAAAGGATTTATTGCAAATAACTAATTATCATTCAAATACTATGGGGTGTCAGTGACCTCAGACACTAAAGTAATTAAAAGTACCGAAGATGCAAACATTACTCATCCATAAAACTCTATCCACATCCACTTTTCAGATTTTCATTGCATAGTTAAAAAGCATTAAGTGGACCAGAAAATTTGTGAAAAAATAACTTGACTGATGGGACAACAATTTCACGTATCAAGTAGTAGAACTCCAATTTGTACTAACCTTACTCTGTTCTAGCAGAGTTCAGGCAACCTTCTGATTGTTTATTAGCATTTTTTATTATGTTTTAAAAATTATAGTAAGTTAGAACATGTAGACATGCTGATAGTTTTAGGTTTTATTTCCTTTTCCATTGCCAGTCCTAGGTGAAACCCCAGTGATACTCACAGGGATTTTTCTTAGGGATTGAGGAGATTTGAGTGAGATCTTATTGAAGATATTTAAAGCAAATACCCATGCTCACAAATCTGTATCAGGATATCTCAGTTGCTGAACATGAATAAGGATGATGTTGTGGCCACTCTGCTCTGACATTTCTGCAGCTCCTGACCAAAATGTTGTCCTTTACTTAGGAAAGTATTACACATCATTCACTGCCTAAAGTTGTATTGACCTGTAGATTTTAGTCAATGGCAGGACACATGCTGCTGTCAATGGAGGAAATTGCAGTAGTTGTGGCTGAAAGTTGCTTTAGAGGCTTCATATTATTTGCTTTTAAAACAGAATTGTATCTGGAGCCTCTGTTGCTTGAGGCAAAATATATTACTTGGAGATTACTCTTACTGAGGTCAAGGATTGACAAGCTTACATTTCTGAGTACATGAATCAAGATATTTCCGCACAGAAATATTCCTTTAAATCTTTCAAGATTGTTTAGCTCAAGGTGATGTGTAAAAGAGTGTAGCCTTACAGATCTTGTTTGCTGGAAGTGGCCTTTATGTGAAAGAATGATCTTGTAACAAAACCTCTTTTCTTCTTTTTCTCTGCTCTCACATGGAGTATAGCTGAATTTCCATAAACAACACAAATGAAGCTACAGTGCATTGTGAACTGTGCACTGTGGTACTCTGTACTTTCAGTTCAGCACTTGCTTTAAATGTAGACCACTGCTTTTCTATTTCCATAGCAGCCTGCTTGGGCAAAGCAGATTCTTATGAGAAGTTTGCATTCACATGGCCTAGGTAAAATGACAGCGTGATGCCTAAGTCAGAAAAATCAGACCCTAAATATCACTTGTGAAAATGTGGATACTTGGTTGTATTGTGAAAGGAGTAAATGTTATCAAAATGAACATGTGTGTTCATATATCAGAGAATGTTGCAGGGTATTATAGATAGCGATATTTAACTCACATGGCAGCTAATAAACTTTTATATGCTGGCAAGGAAAACCTGTGCTGACACTTACTGTTGGAATATGACTCTGGTCAGAAGTCCTGCACCTTTACCAGAACTATCTGATGGCTTATTTTAGTATCTTACGCCATTCAATAGCTATGTTTGCTGAGCCTGCAAGACCGAACTGCGTTGCAAATATTAGTCTGGTTTTACCTAAGTGGACCAAAGGCTGGGGGTTTCTGAAACCCCACCTTCCTTCTGCCTCCTCACCTGCCAGACTTATGGCTGATTCCCCACAGAAGCTGCTGGGAGGCTCAAGTCTTGATTCAATGGTCCCCAGTTGTGTAGCAGCCATTGCCATGTTTTGGCATAGGAAGAGTTCAGAGCTTCCCAGCTCTCTGCTTTCCTGTCAGTCAGCCAGTTTCAGTAACGAGGAAATTCTTTGCCTCGGGAGGTCACTGAAACAAATATTACTGCTGGTGTAGTTTTTCAAAGTACTTTAAAAAAAAAATCTATGGTTATATTTAATCAAACTCATGTTAAAATGGAAGGAAGTAAAAGAGTTTTAAGCAACAAGGTTTTTTTTAGAATGAATGCTTAGATGCTTTAAACTGGACCTGCTATAGGTAAGTATATATTACAAAGGTCTGAACTGTGGTATTCTTTTCAGATGAATATTTCCCATTGAGTTGGAATTACTTATTCAAAATTCCTATGTGTCAATATTTTTCCAAGGCTAATTATAGCATGGCTGAGTTCTCCAATAGTGCATCACACAAAATATTTGTCTTATCTGGACAAGCCTGATAATATGGAGAGGAGTAATTATTTTCTCCCCTGCTTATAACGGTTCACAGATACAAGGGGAAAGCCAAACCTAGCGAGGATAAGTCACTTCTAGCATTTTTGAAGGTCTAGCAAGAATTAAGTCACACCGCCTCTCTATGACCTTGTGTGGAGTCTGGCCCACAGAGGGTGTCTTCAAGTCCAAAAGGCTGTTCAACTTACACTTTGAGTGCAGGAATGTGCTCTCGTATCGTAACATTTGATTTTGATTCTCACTTATGCCAATACGTTATTGATCTCAGTGATGTTCCATCTAATATTCCTTTGCCTGTTACACAGAGAATTTGGCTCTGATAGACATGGAAAAGACTCTAACATGTAAGGCCTGACATCTTTCTGAAGAACAGAGAAAGTGTGACACTTGAAACATATGTAATAATATCTCCACCTTTCTTCCCCTTGGTGGGAAGTCCTTGAAGAGTGCACTTGGCTGTGGAATAAGCCAAGTTTGCAGCCTTGGGTGAATTTGCAGAAATCTGTGTAAACAGATTTGCCAGAAAGGAAAACAGTTGTTCCATAGCTGTGGCTTACAAAAGATATGGAAAACACTGCAAAATTTCAAGTGTCACACTCTCTATTTATACAACAAACTCTGCTAACCTCCTACCCTGCTGTGTTGAGAATTGGTAGCAATGACAATCTTAAGGATTAATTTTTAGCTACTGCTTCTTTTGGACCTCTTATAGCGTGAAAATATGTGCATGATCAAGAACCATTGAGGCTGGCAGATTCATTTGCTCCCTGTAGGAATATTCTCTACTGGGATCTACTGTAATCCTGAGTTTTGCACTAAAAAGGACCTGTTTTTGTTACAGATGTAAAGGTATATACAGGTAAATACAAATTACTTTGTCTCTGAAAGACACAAGGATCTTTCCTTGTGAAAGAAACCACTAAAACAGGAATAAAATAAGCAGTCCTCTCCATCAGAGAATGCATTAGCCAGCAAAGGCAGCAGTATCAGAAATAGTGACAGAAAATAGCTTCTGAGAAAGTGAGATGTGTTTAAGTTCTCTCAAGTAATAAGAGATTTGCTTTCAACTCTGTGGGAAATACAAAACTCATTAAACAACAGATATGAAGCTGAAGTTACAATAGAATCTGTTTGCATTTCAGTATTTGGATTTCAGACTAAATCCCAGAGAGTTTGTAACTAGGGATTTCTATCTATAAACAGAAAATGAGAAACTGAACTAAAAACCACATTTAGGTTATGCAGATTCATAAGGTATTATGCATAATCAAAATTAGAGTATTTATTACTATGTATATGGTATTAAGTAGTAGCAGCAAAGGCAATATAATAAATTTTTTATAACCCTCTTTAATACCAGGCCATATTAAAAAGGTTTAAACTTGCAGTGGACCTGTGAATTCATCCAGACAGGTACACATGGCTCAGCCAACTTGCAGTAGCTTAAATTCCTTGCATCATCTGTGTGTGTAAACTTTGGTTTTGGGTAGGAGGAAACTGCTGTCTCCACAAGTTTCAGATATCTCAATAATTTGGTTTCTAGATTACCATCTACAAAATGTAGAATGTGGTATTGTTTCATGGAGGCTTTTATTTATAAAGATACAACTGTAGAAGTAACACTTTTACGTTCTTCTCGAAAGGACCCAATCCTGCAAGTCCTGTTCTGTTAGTACTTTCCCCGGATAGCTCATTACATTGCTTGTTGGGTTATTCCACATAAACAGCTAATGCTCTTCCAAATCTCAGACTTGTACAACACAAAAACTGTGCATTGAGCTGGCACCTCTTTTTCTTGAAAGCATTTGTAATTTCGTTTTTGGACTGTAAGGAACTCTGCTGATTGATCCCCAAAACGCCAACTTCTCCAAAACTCAGAACTCACCACAGTGTAATGAGTATAATACCATTTATCGTGTTTTAATTTGACCAGATATGTCAGTAGTTTAGAGGGGTTTGCCCTAATAAATTGCTTAAGGTTAATGTGAAGTACCTTCAAATCATTGAAGATTTCCTTGTGGAAAATAATTTGTAAAGCTGCATATCCTAAATGGTTGCACTCCAGAGTCTGGAATTCAAATCTCATTTATCCTAAGGGACTAGCAACCAGAAGATGTAGACTTTTAAAAAACATAATAGAATATAGGGGGAAGGGGGCTGATTTTTCAATTCCCATATAATGGACATAGGTTTATTAAAGAAATTAACCATAAATAAAGAAAATACTTGTCAAATAGTAATTAAATTTATATCTGTAATGTTTGAAAGTAATACTGGGAGAATTAACATGTTCCCAAGTAGTGGATATAGAGATCTTTTTATTGCTTCTTGTCATTTTTATGATCCTGGTTCAGGTGAGATTGCAGGAGGGCTCAGTGTTGGTCTGAAACATCAAGTTACAAATCACAGAATATTCTGAGTTGGAAGGGACCCACAAGGATCATTGAGTCCAGCTCTTAAACAGCACCACTGCCTTCCTGGTGGGAATTGAATCCCCAGTCTCCCATGTGAAAGGCGGGGACACTCACCACTGTACTAAAGTGGATACCTAATGGCAAGAGAGTAGGAGGTAAATGGATGGTGCTTTTCAAAATCCCACTTACAGACCCCTAATGCAAGCTATGTGGATGTGGGTGGGCTCTAAACTAGGAGCCTGATGTTCAGCTGATAATTTGATGCTCATTATCTGTGGTTCTGCCTAAAAAAGGAAATTTGGGGCCTAATTATGGACTCTTATTTTTAAAACTATGTACCCACTTACATAACATCTCATATTTGAGAGGACTACTATTCTTCATAATGCTGTGAGTAATAGACTGTTTTGCTCCATGTGCTTTCAGTAGACAATTAAAAATACGGTAGCTTCCATCCTAATTTTCTTAACTGACAGTTACAATTATTAACATTGAGAGGGATAATATTTTACATTAACAAAATTATTTTTTGTAGTTTTGGGGAATTATTTATCCATCTGATTCATCCCTTAGCATTTATCACCTCCCCCATTCATGCAAAGGAGATCCTTCTAAAGAAAAATGTTCCATCCTGAGGAGAAAGAAAGTAAAATAAAGCAAAGAACAAATAATGTCCCTAAATATTAATGAAGGACTTCAAGTAAGTCTTGCCAAAGGCTGTGGACTAATCAGACTCTTGATGGGCCACATAGTTCCTATTGCCACATGTAGTAGACTAAGAAACTTGGATTCTATTTTTGCCTTTACCATTGACTGGCTGGTTTAACCTTCGGCCAGACATTTAATTCCTTTGTGGTTTTGTTTTCCCTATTACACATAGCCTGTTTGGTCTGTTTAGTTTGTAAGCATGCCTGGACAAGGATTGCCCCTGGTGTTTGTATAATGCCCGGCTAGCAGGGCTTCAGTCTTGGCTGGAGCTTTGACATGCTACCTGGGTATGAAATTATCATCCTGTCAGTATAGTTATCAGTTATCCTAGTTCATGTTGCACTGACAGTTGGCTTCATTGACTCTTAGTAGTGTGGATGAAATCAGAGTGAGTCCTCATGTATTCCCACAGTGGGCATTGTTGAGCTACAGAAATAAAATAATCATAACAAAGAATGTGTTGGAGCCTTCTGTGCAATCCTGGCACCATTTGGGTTGTTGCAACAACTCTCTCTTTCTTTGGGCTGAATCGGTTTTGGGATAGAGATTGCCTTGTTTTGAATGGAAGCCACAGTCCCTGCAAGACACTGAGTGAACCGTGGCAGGTTACATCACTTGGGTTAAACACCTCTTTTCACCACCGTAGCACTTGCTGGCATGCTCTGCAGCAATGTCATGGGCTGTATGTGCTCAGAGACTGAATTACCCTGTGTTTTATCCAGCTCCCCTCTGAGCTGGAGAGGAGTCCCAATTCCTTTTTATGGGAACGTAAAGGCAGTAGAGAATGAACTAGATGTCAGAATGCTAGATTAGCTAGAGATGAGTTTTTCTTAGATAAAAAAATCATGGCAATTTTCTGAATACAAATAAAGTCAGAGGAATATTCCTAGAAAGGCTATCATCCAATGTGCTTGTGTTTTAAATAGAATTTGCAATATGCCTCTCAGCTTTTCAAACATTGCCATGCATGTGATTCCTTTCACAGGCTCTCTGAAACCAGCTCTGCTGGGAGTCATTTGTACTGATCCTCTCCAGGGTGGCATCAAAGCATAAGACCACCATTTTAGGCTGTGACCAGGAAGTGTTGTTCTATGTCCTGAGCCATAGATGGGCAGATATGTTCCTTCACACTGTATTTTTAAAGTGTGTCTTTGAGGGCTTTCAGAAAAGGGATGTGAATAAAACTAAACCAATAAATAGGAAAAACAAAAAACCCCAAGCCCAGGAAAGCTAGCACTGTACAGTAATAAAAGATTTTAAGATTTGACTTTAAAGATTGGAGCAATGTTAGTAACATACTTTTCAACAAGGTGAGTGGTGAGCTATGCTGGCTGTAGAAGAAGCAACTTCACAGAATTCCTGCAATAGCAATAAGACCAGAGGGGACAGTATAGCGTGTAAGAAAAATTACCTGATTTTAGAGGATTTAGTTCCCCTGAAGGAGAGCCAAGATTTCTTCCTGAAGAGTCAAGTGAAATCCTGTTTGTAGCAGAAGTTCTCCTATTGCATACCTATTGCTTTCTTAGGTTAATCAGCACTGCTATTAGTGCAAGACTCTCCTAGGAGCTGGGCAAGCGCACAGTACTGTTTTACTCTCGCCAGAAAATGCACAGGCCCACTTGCATAGAAAGGGGTGTTGGGGCTTGTCCTTAGATATGTACTAACACAGGTGGGACTTGGACTCAGAGTCCATCTTAGTTGTCTCCTTGCAGTGAAAAGGGATCTTTGGGTCTTCCAAAGCTGGATTTCTGTAATAGTAAAACCCATGGTAAAGTGGTAGAAATACAGTACTCTAAATGCTCAAGATACGTTACTGAAACAAGAGTAAACAAACTGCAGGTTCAAAAGATGCCTCTGTGTCCAACTATGTGTGATATTCTCTGTGCAGGATTTGTTCTGCCTTGGAAAAGTATGGGGAGAATATGTGTGTGCACACGTGCTGGTCCTTATAACGCTGAGAAGCAGCTATTCTGTATGGCCTGTCCCGTGAACTGTACCATCTATTACATGTCTTTTAAATGCATTAGCTCATATCTTGGAAGGGACCCACAAGGGTCATCAAGTCCAATTCTTGAACAGCTTCACTGGCTCCCTGGTGGGAATCAAATCTGGGTGCCCCACATGAGAGGCAGGGACACACCACTGTGCTAAAGAAATTCTGTCTCCCTCTTCTTAGCGGAGTTTGAATGTATGACTCATGAGACAGTAAAATCTCACTCTCCAGTTTGAACATTCTTCTATGAGCCTGGGAAGGCCTTGATGAAAGGAAACACTGAAGCACGCATTCTGTGAGGTGGGAACTGGGGAGAGGCACTGAGCACTGAAATGTGCTGCAAGTTAATAGTGAAAACAGACTTTTCACTATAGTCATCCTACTCGCCAAAAGTACTGCTGCATTGCCTTAATGACAATCCATGGGATCTTAATTTCTCATGTGCTATTGATGTGTCACCCAACAAAGACAAATGCGGGTTCATAATTGCTGTATCTACTTGACCAGTTATGATTCTACATCTTAAATAAATTATGATCAGTTTGACATGCTACAGAAAAGTTACCATGCACTATTCATAAGAACAGCTGTTATCTGGGAAGTCATGGATTGTGTCTGAATAGCATTCTTCTGGAAACCTCTTAGGAATATTTAAAATCAGGAAACTTAAAAAATGATAATTTGTTCATACTCTTACTAACGGTGGCTTTTGCTAAGTATATGGCAATTCTTGTTGCTGAAACATGTATTTATACTTGAAGTTTTTTCACAGAAACATGGAGAATTAAATCTCTTACGGATTATATTGACTTAAATTGCATGAATTCGGGTAAAAAATATAGGCTTTTACTTATTCCAGAAAGGTTTTAAACACCTTGTAGCACCTCATGAAATCCAGAACCTAGTCAATAACTCACCACTATGTAACAGCTGAAGATCAGAGTCTATGATCACTTGTTTGCTTGTGATGTTCTCTGATTTGATTCCTCGTGAAGGTACATACAAAATTGCTTCTCGGGATGGAATCACCTCTTTGCTCCATGTTTCCACAACACTTAGAATACTTGTGTCATGATTGGACCTCTGAAGAGATCCCCCCACTCAAATAAATGGGTTCAGGAAAGAAAGTGTCACTTTGTTAATGGATTAAATGCGGCTTTAAATCACAGAATATTATGAGTTGGAAGGGACCCACAAGGATCATCTAGTCCAACTCAATGCAAACACACATCAAATTAAACCTGGACAGAAGTTTGGTTCTTTGGTCTTGCTGTTAATTTCCAAATGTGCCAGAAAAAAACGGCTTAGGGCTTGACCCTGATAGGGGCTGAGCATGTTTGGCATCTGGTAAGTTTGCTCAATGCTGAACACCTTTTCCTCTTAAAAAGACCTGTTGCACTTATACATAGTCAGCTTGGAGTTCTCTGAAATGGCAAATGTTTTAGAAGAGACATAAATTACTGTTGACTTTTGCAACAGTGGGCTCTTTGGAAACATTCCTCTTGAATAATGTTGAAAGCAATTCCAGTTTCTGTAATTTAGCTCATCCCTATCATCAACACCAATAAAAGGAACCTCTATAGATTCCAGGCTCACCAGGACTTTGCTGGCATTATATTTAGAGCCAAGGAACTTGTAAACAGTGACTATAGATCTCAACAAGTGTTTGTCTTTGTAAGGTGTTTATGTGTGTGCCAAACTGGCACCAGCAGTGAGGAGTGTCAGATCCTGCCATTATACTCGCATTGAACTTTATCAGGGTTGCTACCAAAGTTGCACTGGCAGATAAAATCATGCAGCATCAAAGAGATTAGCCAGGTGTGATCTATAACAGATATAAACAGTCTAGTAATTAGCTTGTGTTTTAGTTAAGGATTGTGAAAGTACTAAGAAGCTTAAGAGATGTATTCTATCGGCCTCTACGTGTACACTGTGTTTCGTAGTATACCCTTACCCGAATCACCTTCATCTTACCTGAACACTAGAAAATTTGAGTGTGAAGAGAACTATGTGGGAGATTTTTACCCTGAACCATCTTCCTACAGCTGTGCTTTTTCATTCCCATAATTGAGACTTACTGGCTTTTGCAGCAGGGTCCTATTTAAAAGTGACATACTTGCTATTTGCTTTCCGGCTGATAGCACGTTCATCTTCTGTAGCAGAGATGTCCACTGATCATTCTGCTGGCAGGTACAAACATGTCACCATTCCCAGTCTGGTCTTGTCCTGGCCTGTGCTTCTGTTTGTACACCTCAATCATCCCTGTCCTACATAATCTTCAAGGATTCTTGCCACATCATTACTGGCGCACTCCTTCTACAGAACTTTTGCCCAGGCTGGAGGACTAGTGTCTGTCAAACTGGGATATAGAGTCTCAAGAGTTGTTTTGGGGTCCTTTTGCTCTTTAAGAGTCTTCTCCTAGATCATCTCAACTCATACTGGGGCTCATTGCTCAGCTTTAGCTGAGGATGGTTCTTCTGCTTCCCTTGTTCTTTTTATTTAAAAACAAAGTTGTTTTGCTTGTTGTTAGTGTTTCATTTTTGTGCAACATGAAATACTTGATGGCTGTAATCCCACTGCCTAATTAACAGCAAAATACCAGGGACATTACAGTGCTTCTGAATTAACAATTTCTCTGCATTATTCTATCATCTGACTGGTTTCTGTTTGCTGACACCCACTGCTTGCAGGTAGAGGGTGAACATCACACAGTTTTCTGAATTAAGGACTTAAAGAGCTTAGAAAACAGAGGGAGACATTAGAGAGGTATGCAAATACCCTCAGAGATGTAATTTTCTCATTTTCTTTAAGCCACAGCTTCTATGACGCTTCAGAGTCTTTCTTCTCCCAGTTAGGAGACAGACAATACGGTTATTACAGTCAGCACCATGTGCTGTGCTCAGTGTTGGTGTGCAGTGTTTAAAATTTCTTGCAAGAGATCTGTCTCGTTGTGTCTAAAACCACTTGGTTATGTGTAACTCAAATTTCCCTGCACCCTAAATAGACTTTTAGAGGCTGGGAAACTTGTTCCTTAAAGGCAGAGCCCTCTCTTGTACAGCTATGGAGAAGGGAAAGAAAGGCATCTCAGCCTTTGTAATACCCATGTGATATGAATGCATCCTGCCTCAGAAGGGAAAAAAATCACAAGTGAGAGAAGAGAAAAGATGCTGGTTCTGGGCTTTTAAGTTGACATTTGCCCTTTTTTGCATGTCTGCAGAATCACCATCTACATAATTGACTTGGCAAATGCATAAAGCTGTAGTCAAAGCCTTTGTTTTGTATTGCACAATGAGATATTGTATTTCATTTCTCCTATAAGATACTTCATATTTCCAGAGTGTCTTAGCCAGCATTTGACTCCAAGCAATTACTTTTAATAACTGGGACTGACCAAAAGGATGTTGTCTTCTGCAGTTTAAGCATGAGGTATGATAGATCAATATGTTACTCTCAAATAATGAATATTTTCACTACAATGGCAACATGTTTACTCCCGGATCTTGTTACCCTCTCTGCCTCTGCTGCCATTCTTTAGGACAGAAAGAGGGAGAGGGAAGAGGAGTTTTGCCTTTTAATCTTCTGCTGAAGTCAGTTTTACTGAGAGGCAAAAGAACATTTGGTCCTATTTGGAAATTAACTTTGCAAATTGACTGACACATTGCTGGAAGAATAAATAGTAAAATATAGGGTTGCTTGTCTATATCTGACAATGTGGATTTCTTGTGAAAAACTGAAGTACTGGATGCCACCCAAATGTAAAATCTTGTGCTGGCTAAAATGAAGTGTTCTTAAAATTGGCTTCATCTGATGTGTTTCAAGTAGAGCTTTTGGCTGTAGGCTGAAAGGGCTAAAAGTTCAGTCTCATTCAGACAATCATTTGGTGAAATTGCAACCCCTCTTATTTCTGGTTTCCAGAGGAAACCATCCTCTTTGATTCAGGCTTGATTATCTTTTCAAATCACTTTTCTGTGAGGGGAAATACCACTACTTTCATCCAGAGGTTTATCCAGGGAAATGTCCTGATTCCCCTCCGTTTCCTGCTCCTGCAATCAGGTTTTATGTGAGTAGCTTTTAGAAGGACCTATGCTGAGAGTCCCTGCAGTGTGTAATTCACAGGGCTTGGAGGGTTTTGCACTAGGTCCAGCTTTCCCTAAGTACCTGTTGCACAGTGTCATTCTGGGAGCAAAATTTCGGTGGGATGATTCCTTTACTCCCTTTGTCTGGTCTGCTCTTCACTGCCCTGCCATGCCAGGGGCCTGTGGCTGCATGAGGCAGTGCCCGCTCCTCGCTCTAGAGGGGCTGTGTTCTCACACAGGGTCTTGTTTGTTCACTCTGGCTGAAATATCCCAAACAATGTCTTTGGGAACATGGGGCTTGTGTGGTCATGAGTTTTTACTTGAATGTAAGAGGTTTATTTTTTAGGGCTGTACTCCTCCGTGGCTAAAGGTGCAATGGCAGCTGTGGGGATAGAGCAGAGATGCACTAAACTCTTTTGTGTAGATGATGGTAGGGGTGTATTTAAGGCCACACAGGGATCACTAGGACTGCTGACAAAGGACTCTGTTAGAGCCTTATCTGGGTTTTTTGCATTTTGTTGACTTCTGTGTGCTCATGGCTACATTACATGTGCCTGTGTTGGCTGGATGTGCTCCTGTTCCTGGGAAAGCTGTAGCACCTCCGGCCGTCAGAGCTCCCACCTGGAGGTGGTGGGTTCTCATGTGAACAGGACAGCACCCAGTACCTTTGGTTAGGGTGCTGTTACTAAAATCCCACTGTTAAGAAAGGTGAATAAGATTTTATGACACTTTAGATCCAATTCATTTTATTTTGGAGTAATATAATGCTGCATTTTGGTAACAATAGCCAGTTTCCTGTAACTGTTTGGGTAGGATGAGCTTGTCCTGATGGCAGATGTCACCAATTCCAGGGGCACTTGGACTCCAAAGCCTCAGGCTCAGACTGAATCTCTTGAGTTTTTGAAGAAGTCTTAGATCCAAACATATCCCGCCAAACCAGTCTTGAAGACTAGGATGTGAATTTTCCCATTCTGGCCTATTGCTATCAAATTTGATACAAATTTCAGAACAGAAGTTGCTATATACTTTTCAGATTCTTTTCAGGTCCTATACTTATCCTATGGAGTGTGTCACTTTTCTAAATGGTAAGTCTACGATTCTGCAATTTTTGGCTGTGTAAACTACCACAGATTATGTGGATCAGGATTGGTGGCCTCTCTTTGGTGTGTTGATATGTACGTATGGTGCATAGCTACTTGGTACATTCTAAAGGAATAACCTTCAGGACTGACATTCTTCTGTATTTTCATGTTTTTGTCATGCTGTGATGGGTTTGTTCATTCCTCTTTTATCTCCTCAGAGTGAAAAACTCTACAGTCTTCCAGACAGCGTCTCTCTCTCTCTTTCTCTCACTCACTCAGTCAGACCATCTGTTCCCAGATTACAGATTTCTCTGCATGAGAACCAGGTAACAGACGTGACTTCGCCCAATAACTACAGCAAAAAAGGCTTTCACACACTCTCCACAATCTGTGAACATATGATCAGTCTAGGATAACATGTTGTGCCAAACACACACCAGAGACATTTATATGCAGTAACAGAATGAACCCTGAAATCAGGTACTTGGCAACCCCAAACTGGATGTTTCTTGTGCGAGTTTCAAAAAGAGGCCTCTGTGCCTGCAATAATGTCTGTATTCCTGCCCTTTTCTCAGGGGATGGGAGCATAAAATCCTTCTCTTGGATTTTGCTTAAAGGGAAGCTGATAACCTCTCACTGCCCCATGTCAGTACTCGAGGTTGGTGTGGGAATGAGGTCTCTGTTCTCTACTGGCAGCTCTATAATAAGCATTTGTCAACTGATGGGAAATACCAGAAAGGACATTTTTTCCATCTTGTATCATTTGCACCGAATTCTACCCATTTGGGGACTAGGATATAGAGATAGACTAATATACTATACACGAATATTTGTATGCAATATAACTATATATCTAAGCTCTTTTATCCCCTCTCCCATTGTCACATCAGTCATTGAAGGACCATAATGAGACTGAATACTAAAGCAGGGTTATTTTACCAGAGGGAGCTGCTGCACACTCTAATCACCATTGAACACTAGCCTCAAGCCTGTACTGCTCTTTTAAAATTTATTTTTGGTAATGGTTGTAAAGTTAGGGAGCTGGCTTGAAGCTCAGGAACCATGTGTGGGTACCAAAGACAGATAAGGTACAAAGCAGCAGTTTGTTGAGCTATCATGTGATCTGTGGGCCAAGGTTAGTCTTTATCTCTGCTGCAGGGTACGTACTGCAACATATTCCAACAAACTGGTAATATATTTATTTTTTGATAAGTAGATGCGTATGTTAAATGTCTCATGTTTGACATTCTCCAGTGACTCGCAATAAGAAAAAGATGTTAGACAACTTAGTACCTAAGAGAAACTGCTATAGAAATTGGAAGGGCATTTACTAGTAAATTTTCCTTTTACATGTCTTTTACAGTATTATTTACTATCCCTTGGATTTCTGATGAAAAAAGTAATTGGTTATTTACTACATTGCACAACATGCTAAAATAGCAGCTCAAGACCCAAGTGCCAAGATTTTTCACAGATGTGAGAGAACCTTAATAGATTGCATCTCTGTGTGCACTAGCAACTGCAGAAACAAAACTATCAGGTAAGTTTCAGAGAGTTGGGAGGAATTTATGTATTCATGTATTATTAACCTGCCTCATATGGCCCTGCCTGAGTCTTGGTTCCCAAGAACCAACAGTGATTATCATGGTTATGATGTGAAAAATGAAAGTAGTAGAACAGTATTTTGAGAAGTCTCAATCTTGGAAAAAACTGCTTCTTCCTAAATGTGGTCCAAACAGAGAACCAAAGATATTGAGTGTCTGATGGGTGTGACCTAGGACAAAAGACAGTAAGTGTGTACAAATCACAAGCTGTGGGTGTGTGAGCTATTGCTGTGTGTATAACTGCAAACTCATACTCACTACTCTACACTTAATTAAGGAGCATGCTGGTTTTGGGATAAGCATGCATGTCTTCTGAATGTTTACAAATGGATATATTAATTTAACAGAATTTGTCATTTATTGTGCTGTGTTTTGCTCAAATACACAAATCTAATAAGGCTTTGTTGATGTAAAGGTTTTATTTTATATTTTGTAGTACAGGCAACTTTATTTGCCGTTTCATTTGTACGTAAGTTACCAGCAAGTTCACAGCTGAAATATGACTTTGATGTCTGAGAGACAGTTGCCACATTGAAACGGTTCCTTCTGTGATTTTGTCCCATTTACTAAGCCGTTGGTTTTGTGCTGATTAACACCTCCTACTGGATCTTAAAGAGGATTTCATACATGTAGGTATAGCAGCAGAAGATGTAGTAGGGTAACTAAGTGGAGGTTGACCTCACATTTCCTCATACTTCTCTGAGAAATCAGAGAAGGGTCTTCTGAGAATTGGGTCAGAGCCCCCAAGCCGTGTGTGGGGCTGTGTGATCAATGTGTGTGTGCATCGTGTGTGCAGGGCTGAGCTCAGGACATGGTAGTGCCTTGTAGCTCAATGAGACACACCAAAGGAGGTGCCGCATCCATTTTCCTCTTTCCAAAACAGGGATTATTTTCCTGGGAAGTCTGGAATTGTCTCTTGAGCCTAGGGGTAAAAGTGCACAATGCATTGTATTTCTGGCACAGAGCACAGGAAAACTTGTATATTCTGGCTTTCGGCGAAGGTAATTCTCTTGTGCAATCACAGCAGCAAACAATTGCTGAGCACACAGACACACTCAAATATTTGAGAGTGAAATGTAGTTATAGGCTAATACAAATGAGAAAATTTTGACTGTAAACAATTCATTCATTGCTATTCTTTCCTGAAAGATTAACTCCCAATTTGGAAGAAATCTCCATTTATCCAAGGTCTCCTACTCTCTCTTTGCTTTTGAGAAAACAGGAATAACAATAATTTAAAATATGGAGTGGTAATATCTTTGTCAGAAGAATTGCCATGTTCTGAAAATCAAAATGATCTGGGTATGATTACCTCTGTGAAGAGATTTATGTTTTTGGCAGTAGGCAGAAGGTGTTAAATAAATGTTGACTCAGGCTTCTGCATTTTCTCTCTAATTTCCCCATCTTAATTTCTTACTTTGGGCAACTGCTTCTGAAACTTGGAACCAAATCTCCATTTTAATGTTCTTTTTTGTGCTTTTTTCTGTGCTTCATCCACGTCTTTCTGTAGTTTTAATACTACAATAGTGTGTGGGAGGATTAGTTATGCTGATTAAAAAAAATAAAAAATTGAACAAGAATGGATTAATCTACAAGCCAGACACCTTCATTAGCAAAGTAGGGAGAATAATATATATAATTAGTAAGATTTCTGCTTACTGTATGCTCTAATGTAGTATATTAGCCATCTCATTATTTTAAAATATTAATTGCCTTGAAATTGTTAGCTCCTGTTGGTAATAGTCAATTAGGGCTACTTTTAAAAGGAAGCTATCTACCGATAATAATTAAATTTTAGAAAACTGGGGTACTTAACCACATTTGCTTTCATACCTCTTTTTGTTTACTCCTTTTCAGAATCCATAGTTCATGTTTCTCCTCTGTACAACTGGAGGACAAAGAAAGAAACACACCCACGTTCTAGGAAAAGGTATTTACGTTGGCAAAAAATAAGGCAAAAGAATTTTTTTTTCTTTTTGATTATATGAGTGTACAAATACTCAGTAAAATGTGCTGGAGTGGAAGCCCATCTGTTTACTGCTCTCCACAGTGCTCTTTGCATTGTACCTGTGCTCCACAGCAACATGATTGATACCCGCACAGCCTCTGGCTTATTCCTGGAAGTATTTTTTTCATTTAATGTTAATGTTCTCAGAGCAGTGAATTGCAGAGGTGGCATTGCAAGATCTGTTCTCCTGTTTCACTTTTACTTAAAGCGTTTGCATTCATTATCTTCCACGTTAATTTATCATAACATATAACTCATAGTAAAATGAAAATTTACTTTTTAAATCGTGAATCTCAAGGAAGGCGAAAATTGTACTACAAGTGCAGGAACTGGCAGTGGCGGGAGCAGTGTTGCTGTTTTGGCTCAGAGGAACCAGCCCAGACGTGGCTGTGCAGCTGTGCATTAGCAGCAAATTAAAACTCATTATCACTAGTGCAGCTGCTGGGGCACATAAGACCTCTTGCCCTAGTGAGTGACTGAGTGGTGTTTTATGATCAAAGTTTCTCCCTTCTCCACCCTGTTTTGAGTCCTTCCCAGTTGCTCCAGAGAGGAAATATGAGAAGAGATACCTTTTCGTGCTCATAAATTCCTAATAATCTGGATGGACTATGTTGCCAAAGCTTGGGTTCTCCCTCAGTCATAATAATTTGAACTGTGGTTTTATCACTGTCGCATTAAACAGGATAATTTTATGAGATCTAATGTGTGATTGGTAAACATTGCCTTTCAAGCAAACCCATTTTAAAGTTTCCTAGCAGAAGGATTTTCAATTATTTGTACAAATGTGATTGCTATATCCATATACATTAAATAATTTTATATGAGCCTAGAAAGGTTTCACTGTAATGTAGTGGTTTGACAAATGAAACAACCCAAAACCTAGAGTTTTCACATCAGTAGATTCCAAATGTTAACACTCACATTATTCTCTTATATTAATTTTACTGTGTTAGTTTTAAAACGAATTTCAGTGTTACCTAATACAGATTTTCTTAGATCTTTTATGCTGAAAGGTATTTTGAATTTTGAGGTCAAATTCCAATTTAGAATGAAAGGGAATTTCAAAACACTGCAATTTTTCTCTAGAAAAGAAATGTAAGAATTTAATCAACTGTATTTTATCTGTTATAGATCAGATAGACTTATACTTTTTCATGGTTTTTCTTTACAATCCCATCTCTTTTCATGCATGTGGCACTTACATAAATACACAAATACATGTACATGAGTGTCTCTTTTTTGTGGAAAATGTCTTTTTATTCTGTATATTTATTTCTTAAATTCCATCAATGTTGTAACCAATGAAAACTCCCTTATTTCACCTGAAGAAAGCAAAAATGTGTTTTGAATGTGTGTCATGGAGGAATTGCTTTAAAATTAATTCCTTTAACTTCAGATTATTCAGACTGAGTTAGACTGAGCAGAATTAAATCTTTTCATATCTTATTTTGTTGCATATACAGTTTTCTTCATGTTTTAAAGATACGAAAAATGAGGATTTGTGCTTTTTTAAACTGATATTTTATAATCTAGAATGTTAATTTGTCAGTATGAAATAACATGAAAAATACAGCTATTATGTTCCATTTCATTTTTAAATCACTTTGGAAGATTCGGGTTTGACCAGGTAGTACAGGATTCATGTTTGTTAAATTCTGCATTTTTAGTGGTTTAAAATCTAAACTTCAGAAATTTTAGTTATGTTATAAATGTAAAGGTCCATGGAAAAAAGGAAAGCTTTACGGTAAGAAATGCTAGTTTTTATGTGATGAGTTGAGAAATATTTTGAAGAAAAATGGACCCTTGAATCATAAAAACCCAGTTAACAGAACTGATTTGAATTTCTAAGTGTGATTCCTTACATCTTGAAGACAGAAATGAAAATGCCTTCAAGAACTTACCCAGCTGAAGAAAAAAAACCAAAAATAATTAAATTATGCAAAATAAAGCAAATTTATTTGACCTAGGGGACTCTAATTGGAAATTGTCTGTCCTGAGGGAAGACATATCTGCCATGATACAAAATTATATATTTTTCTTTAAAAGACATAGGGAGCTTCCATTAGATTCTCATACCACAGATGTGTTAGGAAAATTACAGATTACTGAGATAAAAATTGATGAAAAAGAATTCTACCACTTGAACCATTATGATTTTTTGGCTAGCATGGGGTTGTCTAGCTTTTGACACCAGAAGAGATGACTATAATTATCTACTCTGACCCTACGAATAAAATGGGCCACAGACATTCATGAAATAATTTAAGACACAAGCTGGAGTGTAGCTTTTGGAAGAAAGCAGTCTTTTTGCTTTGCTTTTCATGTGTGGCACAGATATGGTACAGCTGGATAGAATGTGAGTCTCAAGCACACACAATCCCCAAAATCCCCACAGCACCAAATGTCCAGATATGGCCTTTTCTGCTGTACCTGTGATATACGGAGGTGAACATTGGAGTGGTATTATGCAGCTCCTTCAGTTTTACCTGAGCAGTGCAGGTTTTCTGAAGGGCTCTGTAAGTTACGTGAGAACGGATCTTTTTAGGATACTTTAGATATCAGGTAAGATAACCTTATTTATGCTGAAACAAGTGATTTCTCCCCTTCATGGTGTGCTGACTTTGATTTTAATTTGGATTGAGGAAAAAGTCCCTTCAGTAAGTGAGTCTTGCCTGGACGAGAAGACATCTTTCTTTTTAAGCTTTTGTTACAAACCTGATTTTGCTGAACCATTACAGGAAAGGAAATGCTGTTTGTAAGAAATGAGCACTTGCCATCTTTCGTTTAAGAACTAAGCGACCTCTCAGCCATGTATTTCTGAGTCACTCCAAAGTCTTGTTTTGATATGTATTTCCAAAGAACTCTAAAAGGACAAACAAAATGAAATTTGTACATATTATGAATCTAAAAACATAGACAGAGAAACATAAGACCTTCAGCCCACCCAAAAGTGAGAAGAACCTTCCTGAAGAACTGAGACAGTACTGTTTGCTGCCTAATATGGTGCGCTAAGGACATGTGGTCCCAGACATGACCTTGTTACACTAATCTCTTTCATTCTTGGGAATAATTACAGTCAAGTTGGGAGAGCTGTGTGTTGGGAGTGTTCATATTTGTGAGTCAGATTTGAGAAATCAAGTACTGCATTTTTGCAACAGGCTTCTAGATTTGGTGGGAAGGAATGGTGCAATTTGCAGCTTATGTTGTCCACTCAAATGTCAGCGTGTAGCTGAAGCTGAACATTTAAGTGGGTTATATGTATTGTCACTTCCCCCTGTGGCAGCTGTTACAGTCAGAGGCTGTAAGGCTTTTAATGTGGGCGAAGAGATGAATTGAAAGGCACATAGGCTGCATCGAAGGAGAGGACATACTACCTGCTTCCAAGGACATGCCCACTTCTCCTGACACTTAAGGTTGCTTAAATCCATGTCCAAAGTGCACTGTTTATTACTCAAAAAGAGACTCTACACACTTTTTAAGCCTGGTAACAGCCTTAAAATGACAAATGATCTTCTTGGCATCTAGTGCTTTATTACAATGTTTTTATCCGTGAGCAAGGCAAGCAGGTTTCAAGTTAGCATCAAAGATGCTAAAAGTTAGCATCAAAGATTTTGAGATGCCAAACAGTTTGCTCATGGTCCTGTTGATGCAATGGATCACGTTTATCCCATGGAAAAATTGATATAGATATCATGTGACATTTTCTCTGTGACTCTCTGGCCACTGCTAAAGCACAGTACTTTGTTGTGTCATTCCACACCCATTTGTCAACCATACCAAATTGATTAGGCTACTGTAACACTTTTATTCTGCACATGAAGTTCTCTCCCTCCCAAAATCTACATTCATCGTTAATTACAAAATCAATGGGAGAGATGGTCTGGACATACACAATTGATAGCTTCCCTCTTCAGATTAGCATAACCTCCCAATTAATTACGTGGAGTGAATAATACAGCTGCTGCCGCCATGAGAATGGGCAGGTCACCTGCTGTAAATTTCTTAACAAAATGTGCTGGCATGTGCCTTTTCATTTGCTGAGTGTTTACTGTGTGTTCGAGGAGCCCATCTTCCTTCTGTGCTCAGATTTGTCTCCTTTCTTCCGGCACAGCAACAATTGTAAATTTAGACAACTGAATGCTTAAATGTTGAAAGACTGAGAGGTTCCTCTTGAAAGCTGCAGTGATTAAACTGAATACTGTAGAGTGCTGAGACTGCAACTATGAATAAGATATTAAAAAAAAAGATGAAAGGATCAAAAAATTTGGTGTCTCTAAACCTAGTGATGTTTCTTGCATGAGAAAGGTGATGGGAATTTAGGCCACACTGTGCATACTTCCCTGTGTTTTGACATATTAAAGGGTTGATATCTCCCAGATTTTTTTTTCCTCTGTACTTCTTTTCTCCAAGAAAATATGCTTTCAGTCACATTTTCCAAAATAGCCTCTGTGGTCTTTCAGAAGCTACCCACTTAAAAGTTTACAAGTCAGGTCAATTATGAAATAGTTGTACCATTTCCTGTAAGAGTCAGGAGTGCAGCTCACATTAAATAAGTATTCCTTTAATTGATGAGTAGAAGAATAACACCTTATTTTTTTAAGATGACAGTCCAGCATCACATTCTGATATTGCTGTCCATGTTGTACCTTACTCCAGGTGTTTCACCAAAATTAATGGGACACCTTGGGGAATAAAGAAATATACAAGAGGGAGTAAATTTTACACACATCCTGTCAGTGCCAAGACACTGGAATCTTTATGCTGACTAAAACTAATCACGAATTATACCTATATATGAGGAATCTATATCTTAATATAATGTAGAAAAGATGATTTAGCCATTTAAAAATTCCCACAAACATTAATGCAGATTTTATTGGAGTTTTAGGGGGAGTAAAACATCATTCCAAATTAATTAACTACAAGAGAGCCTTTCACCTCAGCAGGATTTAGACCAGGTTTTAAATGATTTAGTGACTTTAAAGGACTTTATTGTAGGGATTGTAAAATCATGCCTTGTAATGTTTAAACTGGGGTTATAAAACTAAAAGTATGAACTGAACTGAAGGATTATTAGAAAACTGTCATCTGCAATAAATAAATTAGCAACAATACCTGAAGCAAGACTAATATTAGTATTTGCAACAAAATTCGAGCCAGACTATGAAAAAGAATATTGATAATTGTCTTCCTTGTTCTTAAATTGTAGTATTATTATCTATGCATTGGAGGTGAACAGAATATACAGATAGTTGCAAACATGCCTTAAAACAAAGATGTCTTTATCTAGTTCAATATGAAGAAAAATTTATGATCTGATTTTATTAGCACTTCTGGATTGCCCCTTGAGCTGATTTTGCAATACTCCCAATGTGATTACCATTTGGGGTTTCTTTTTAGGTCTCAGTGAGGAAAATTACTGCAGTCTCCTGCTCTTCATATATATGTTCTAAATCATATATTTCTCTCCAGAAAACTATCCAATAGGATTCATTGGTGAAAATCCAATTGCAAAATCAAAGTCTTTGTCTATTTAAAAGGTGATATCTTTTGGCATAGAAAATAAGTTCAAAGTGCATGCAATGATTAAAGCCATACTTCTAATGGTACTTCCCTGTCAAATAAATATTTCTGTTATTTACTACAGTATTGTTTCTCGTGTTCCAAGTCATGGGGTTTTTCTGTGTTTGTCAGCTCCTCCGTCATCTGGCAGGATTTCCTGGTTGTTATTTTCCAGTAGTCATAATTCTATGACATTACCACAATCCTTGCCAGAACCCCTTTGTCTCCCTTTAAATAACTCTTCCACAGCCTTCTAATATGCTCTGCAAACCTCAGCCACCACCTATCTCATCTTTCTGGCCTTACCCAAACCAGATACACAACTGTCATTACAACAGCACAGGAAAAAAGGAAAGACAGATGAACCTGATCTGATTACTTCTGCATGAGTAAGGGTTTCTTAGCTAAATAGAGGCTCTTTTCATGTGAAAAAAATCCTTGCAGACTACTTGCCTGTGTAACTACATTTATGAAGTTTTCTGAAAGCACATTATTGACTTGTTTGTCTGTAATGCAGTGTTGCCATACTTTGTCATGTAAATGTGTATTCAGGAGCCTTTATAAAATGTGTATTATTGACCTGGTCCTATAAATATTTACTCAAAGTTTAAAAATCCAATGATTTGACATGCTCGTATGGCTGTTCATTCTTAGAAAATGCCACTGTATTATATCTACATTTGGAGTTAAGAATAAAAAGAGTCTAGAATTACCTCAAAAAGCTGTTAATAGTACTTCTAGAATAGTTTTAAAATTCTCATATTTTGTGTATCTCTTATGGTCTTATTATGGTTTGCAAGATTTTATCTTTTTTTTTCTTAAATAATTAGAAGAAATGAAATATGCTTCAGTTCTAGAACTTGTTTTCAAAGTTTAAGCCCAGAGCAAAATTTTTATGGTTGAGTTACAAACCTCCGAAAATAGGGGTTTACAATGGAAACACTGACACTGCTTTAACTATAGCAGCACTGGCAGAGTAGTGTAATATACACTAGAAATAGAAAACAAGATTAGAGATGACATTTAGGACATGAGGCCTTCTCCAGGCTGTGGGAAAAATAACTGTGTTCTATTTTTTTCTACAGCCTTAAAAAGGCCTTCTGGTCTAAGTGTCATGTCTAATCTTATTTCCCATTTCTATCATGCATTTAATTAACTCAGTTATTATTGACAACAATTTGTTGCATTTTTAAGTACCAACCCATGTCCAAATTATGGCTTCCCTGACCTGGTGCATGTCCAAGTGGGGAAAGTACCAAGGAGACACAGGACTTTCAAAACATTTCTGTATCAAAGAGCCCCAGTCCCAGAGCTGGCTGGATCCCATGGCAACCACTGCGCCAGGAGATGGATTGGGCAGGCTCCTCACATCTCTATGAGGATGTGCACACGTGCAAGATACTTTTTCTAAGGGCAAAGCAAAAGTTGACAAATGCCCTTACCTGGGGATGTCTGGAGTAGTGACTTCCACCACCACTTCTGAAGCAGGTCACAAATTCCCTCCACAATTTAGCCTTCAGCCAGGGTCCTGGGCACTGCAAAGTGAGGCTGTTGCTGAACACCAAGAAATAATCTGATAAGATGTGACTCTGGACTAGACTGCCTTAACCACAAAGCCGTGGTGTTAATACTGTCAGGAAGGTCACTCCATCAGTGTGGTCTTCCACTAAAGGAGAGACTTGGCATTGTCTCAGAAAGGTAGCTATACTTCAAGGGGCATAAGTTTTAGATTTCTCCATGTTGACCTCTTTTTCTTTCCTTAGGAATCTTTCAACTCATAGCTGCTTCAGTTTCATATTCACTGCACCACATGGTAAGTATACATAAGTAGCCTTTTAATGCCTAATGAGGTGCTAAAGCACTGCCTTGTGGTCTTGTAAGCTCCGTTCTCAGTGTGGGGTAAAAAGGAGAAAGAAGCAAAGAAACTACCACTGCAGAGGAAATGTAATAGTAATTACTTCTTGCTCCCATCAGAAGAATGCCAGTAGGAGATCCATATCTTTAGGGTGATCAGATAGACAGAATGCATCTATCCTCTCTATTGCTAGGATGGTCAAGGTAGAAACTTGTACTACATTTAAACTGGATTTTCAGGTCTTACCTGATCAATTCTTTTTATTGCTGTACTCCCAGTAGATGGAGATACCAGAAGCTACTGCTCATTCTCCGAGAAACATATTCTGCAAAATCAGTAATAGAGGCAAATTTATTGCTAAAGCAATTGCCTTGTTCCAGCACTGTGAAAGCTGGTATTAATGTAGGGATAAACACGACCTGTTCTGTGTGTGTATGTAAGTAGGTGTATAATGCTGTCTATTTTTTTTGTATGCACAGTGTCTTCTTGGCAGGTAGTCCGCAGCCAGCAATTGCCAGCTGCTAAGTGTTTGAGGAAACATGATTTGAATTTCTCTCCACACTGTGGGAGAGTGGCTAGGAAAACATATTTAATATAATCAATGGATTCAGTTCCTGTAGCAAAGGTGTAGGAAAACTCGCTTACCTGTGAACATCTTCTGGACTTTAATTTTCAGAAAGAAGTGAATAATAAGTATTCTCTCTTGTACAAATGATATGTTTAAAAGCCAGAAAACTTGAAATGTGAATGACTTGATAAAGTTGAGCTTTCATGTTCATTTTTCTACAAGACTTTGTTATTGGCATAGTACTTTGTTCTACTCCATGTCATACACTTTCTTTAATTCTTACAAAACATACACATTCTTTCAAAAGTAATTTTTCCTGTGGTAACATCTTTCACCGAGTAATATTTTTTTGCACAAGTCAGATGCATGATGTCATCTGACAAAAAGTAGCACGAAGATTTGAAATGCCATTAGTTACTGACTCTGCTGTAACAGGCTGGTAACCACAGTACTTGTGCATAGCCAACTGCTGAGAGACAGAATGTTCTTCCAAAAGCACCTTCTTGATCATGTAGGACTGGGAGTGTAGGACACCAAGAACGGGTGGATCAACAGTCTATGTTGGGAAAGCAGAAGTCTGTACTTCAGGCTATTGCTGTGCTAATCACTGGACATGGAATGCTGAGTTATTCCAGCAGACATGGTGAACTACCTAACTAGTGCTCATGTCAGAACACTGTGTTACACCAGCCACTCTGTCTCACTTGTGACAGTCTCCAATCATATTTTTTTGGCTTGGAGAGCCAAACTAGGAGTTTCCAAGAAAAGATTCTCAACACATAGAAGCTGCAAGGAGTTAATCTGAAAGAATTCTGTTAAAAAATGCAATGGAGTGAGCTGGCATTGATGGTAATTTCACCTCATCCAGCCCAAAGTGATTGAGCATAACTCCAGTTTAAATGATTATATGGGTTTTCGTGCAAAACCTAATTTAACTGAGCACACAATATTGTACCTTCTGTTACCCTGGCACAGCTCTGTGTACAGGCAATTCCACCCCCACCCCCCCCAACTGAAACAATAAACCCTGCCGTTTAGTAGCTGAGAGAAATGCATTTACAAAGTAAAGCTCACGGCTGGTGGGCACAGATCTGCAGCTTTCAAGACCCCACCAGTCATGCAAGTCCTTCATCTGGAAAAAACTTTGTATTTTCTCTCTAGGCACAGGTAAGTGACTTTGGAAGGACTGTGGTAATAGGTCATAATTAAGTCAGCACTAATTATTCTTCCTTGCTTGCTCTTGAAACATTTTATGCAACGATTCTGTACATACATGGTACTACTCTTCCCCCACATCAGAGACAACAGATTAACTGCGTGCTGATCATGTGCAATGGAAAACAGGATGTGGCAAAATCTGCCTAGGTTCAGCACTAGCTCTGATTTTACAGCAAAGAGAAATCTAAAATTCATTGGTGGGAAATCAAGCAAAGCAAACCAGCCTAATGACAGAATTTGCTGAAGCATAGGTAAACTAAAGCTGTGAGCTTCACACAGCTCTAGGTCCAGCTTATCCAATTCCAGCAAAACTTCATGGTTTCATGCTGCATTTCTTCCTCTGCAAGTCAGTGTAACTATTTTCTGGTGGTTTATTTCCTTCTTGTGTACCAGAGAGATCTGACAGTGAAAGCTCAGTTTCAATGTGCATGCACAGCATGTGAGTTATCTCCTCCCAACAGCAGGCCCTGTTCTGCATCACATTGTTCATAGGAGGCAATAGGAAGAACATTAAAATGCTAAATCATGAAGATTCACAGCAACAGTTTTCTGTGATAACCCTACATTTATGCTAATTGGAAGCTATTTGAAATATCATGCTGGTATTCTAGTACTACTACATATAACCCATTTTCAACTTACAACTTGTTAGGCATGTTGGCTGAAGTAGCAGTTGACTGAACAGGTTTTACCAGATGATGAAACCATATTCCTCTACTCACTTTAGTTGCTTCCCCTCCTTCATGAACCTTTTCCTTTAAGTCACCTTGGGAAGCAGCACTATGGGAAGCAGCAGGAATCCTGTAAGACATGAAGATTCATGTCAGCATGACACTGCTGAGGATTTACAGTACATCTATACAGATAACTCTCCTTTTTTCATGTTTAGTCCCTTTAGACCAGGCTTTAAAGCTGACCATCAGCTACCTAACTTGTACATGCCCTAGCTCAAGTCTGAGTCCTGAGTGGCTGGAGCTGGCTCCTCATTTTACTTCTCTGTCATTTTCTGTGCCCTAGACATTCCTTACCCCACTCTGGAACACAGATTTGGATCATAATTTCCCAGATGCCAGGGAGTGCCTTAGCCAGTACTGAATAGTTTTGCAATGCTTCTTTGTCCAGTTCAGGATCTGTTTTATTAATCAGACCAGGCTACAATTCCCTGGTGGAAAGAGAGCCTGGCTCTCAGTCCAGGACTAGCAGTCACCAGGTGCTGAAAGCACTCAGCTGGTGAGGACATTCTTGCTTTGACTGACAAGAATCCGCTAATTATTCTAAAACCCTCTCCCGTCACACCAGATGTGCAACTCCATGGAAAAGTTCACATCCTAGAAACCCCTGGGCGGGGGGGAAATATTAAGGTGCCTAAAGCCCTGCTCCATCCATTGATATCTCATTTTTTACCTATTGTCTTCGGTGTGCTTTTCTAGAAATCTGATTCTCTGCGCAGGTTCTTGGGGAAACCTATCTTTAGCAAAGGTATCTAATGATCCAGAGTCTATGATGCTGACCCGAAATACGTTCTTGCAAATGTTACTGATGAACTTTCTTATCTTTGCTATGTGGTGCTCATTGCAAATGGGAGTGAGTTTCTCTTTAGTTTTAAGAAAATGCCTATCTGATTTGCAAGTTAAGCTATTAAAATAGAAAACTAAAATAAAGCATGATAAATGTTATCTGACAAAAATCCTTAACTATACCGTGATTTTGTAATACTTTAATGAGAAAGAGGTTATAAGCAAAACACTTATTTTACGGGCAGAATATTGCCAAAAAAAGACACAGTTAACTTGTGACTACTGGGAAATGCCAATTTCTTCAGTCTCATCTCAGTCTTCCTTTGAACATTTGTTAAATTGAACATATGTAAAATTGATTAATTTCTGAAGTATAATAATAGCAGTAATATTATACCATAGTGAAGGTTATTTTGCATAACTTTAAGACGTTTGCAGAAGGCTCAACATTTGGTGTCTTAATATGGATGTATATTTCCAGTAACAATTAGCGGTTTGTGATTCCTGCTGTGGTAACTGCTACAGCAGTCAGGGTCTCAGTGCCATGTTTTCCATGCAGAAGGTACCATGTTGTGCCACCACCTTGGCTCAGGTCAATCTCAGGGTGTTGGCTGAATAGCTTAGAGCTCAGCTGTGACAAGTGGACAAGCAGTGTGACAGTCTCCATGCTAATGTGTCAGCAGGAATTTGCACATGGAAAACAGGGCAATGGTGAGAGTAGCAGAATAAACCAAAGCGTGAAAGCAACTGCAGTCAAATGTCACACCCAAGCAGTCAGGGACTTGGCAGGCTGTTTGGAAATAGGTTGGGTTACCTGTCAGTGCGGCATTTTCTTTCTGTTGCTAGAGAATAATGTTACCTGAGGATAAAACCTAAGGAGTACAGATGGTTGTTATGCAAACTTGACCCTCTAAACCCTCATTGTAGCAAATTATTCCATTGACATAAATGGGAACAGCCCTATGAAAAAGATGTCAGTGATATTCTAATTCTTTCATTCTTGAAGTTATCTACTAAGTACAGTTTTGTTGCTTCCTGTCTATGTATTTATCTATACATCTTTAATAAAATAACACTTGTGGGTTTGGAGCACAAAGAATTTAAAATATAAACCAGAACAAATTAATTGCAGCAGATTAAAATTTAGAATCAACACTTATTTGTTTTTACCTATTCCAAATTCCTTTATGGATTATGAGGTGAATATCAGCATTTAATGAAATATTGATTTTTTGAATATAAATCATTTTGCAGCTACTATTTCTGTTGTCAGTCAAGCCTCTATACTCTGTGAAACTTTCATGAGCAGAAGGCTGCACAGTTCATGTCATCTCCCTTACCCTATGCTCTGTTTTAAGAAGCGGTTCTGATGGCTTCAGGATCGTGGGTATCATAATAAGGTAAGTTACCTTCAGATGGGAATATTGCAGCCAAAAAGTTGACTAAACCACTTAACTTTACAATATGCCTCACTATGTCACTGTACAGTTTTGCAAAGCAAACTTTATCTAGCTTTGTTAGAACACCCTACCCTTCTCACTTTTCATCTTTGGTCTGCTTCATTGCTAGTTTAGAACTGAAGCCAAACTCTTAGAAGCCACTTTTATCTCAGAAAAGATTAACAAAAAATATTGAATCCCCATTCTCCTTCAGATTTGAGAAAAAAACCAACCTACAATTCTTTGCATATCAGCCATGCATTTCAGCTCTTAGCCTGACAACTTTCAGTGGTTCTAGTATTTTTGACCATTAATTATACATTCTCATTTACAGTCTGTCAACTATTTTTATTTTGAGGGTATTTTTTTCCTAGGAAAACCTGCAATGTTGGATTTGAAGATATTCCTGACTTGGGGGTTTGAGGTCTTGGGATACAGGCCCACCTTAAATTTTTAATCATGCTGGCACTACTGGACCAGGTAGTGGCAGACTGGATTATGCAGAAAGGTACCAATATTTCTGGCCCATATTTTTTTTAAAACACAGAACCATTGTGATGATCTGCAAATGTTTTAAGGATTTAAAGGCTGAAAAGCATATTGGTGAGAACTAGTCCTAGGTTCTCACATACAAAGGTTTTGTGGAATCATTTTCACAAACAACAGACCAGCCCAAACCTCTTCTTAAAAAGCAACATGAGGAGACATTATACATCTATCCTCGTAGAAAAGGATAGATGTTTTCTGGAGTTCCATCTGAACCTTTCTATGTGTCCGTCTGACTCAGTAACTTGTCTGGTGATGGAGAGGTTTGTATGTCTAAAGGAACAGGCCTAACACCATAAATTTTAATGCAGCAGTGCCAATGAAGCATGGTGCAAACTAATTCTGACATTCATTTCTGAAGCTGTAATTTAATTCAGTAAAAAATAAGCTTGCTACAAGTATTAACTTGAAGTCACTTTTATTTCGCATCTGCTGGCTAAAGCTTGCAAACAATAGGGGAAAGGTCTTTCTATATTACTACAAATAAGTAAACAATATTTTCTGCCAAGAAAACTACAGTGTAAACACAGAGTCAGGGAATAATTTTTTTACTAATTTATCCTGCATATGGGTACTTGGAAACTACAGATGCTACACAGCTATCTCTATCTACAACTACTTCCCAGAGGAAAAGAGAACTTTGATTACATCTAGTTTATAATAAATCATTGTCATGGACTGCTGCTATGCCACATTAGAGAAGTACTGTGGATAAGGTGAGGTGTGGGCGAGCAAACTTGGCTTGGCCTTAGGAGTGAAAGCTCCATGTGACAGCAAAGAAAGACGAGTTCAGAAGTTGGGAAGAGGAGATGAAAAGGATGCAGAAGAGAATGAAAGCTTCAGTTTATCAGAAAGCAGCAGCAAGAGTTTCTCCATAACTATTTCCCTACTTTTCCTTCTTTTTTTCTCTCTTCATGCTTCTTTCTCCCTCCATGATTCAGATTGTCCCTGGGGTTGTTTTTCTTCTCTTCCTCTATTCTGTACATATCACCAGCACAGAGAGAGCAGGAGTGCAAGAAAAACAAGGCTGTGAAATGAATCTCTCTCTCTTTTTGTATTTACATTGGTTTCCAGCTCATGCTATGAACAGGAATACAGTGTTAATCTAAACTCTCCAACATGTTAGTAGGAGGGAAGCAGCACCCAGAGGATTATTAGAACAGTTTACCTGGCAGATGCCACCATATTTATTGATGGGAAAACTTCCTCCCTCCATATCAGCCACTGAAACCTCTCTCTGTGAGGTTCTCTCGAATTTTAAGCATAGCTCTACTAAAATATTTTGTTTAACACCTGAAGTTCTACTGTGACTATAGCTGACATTCCTTATTCAGGAAAAGTTTTCACATAAGTCAATAGAATTTTAAAGTAATGAATGATGGGTTTATTGTATTTGGCTGGTTGAAAACATACTACATTTTTATGATTAATTTGCACGGGCTACATATACATGCGTAAGTATATATAGGTATGCATATGTAGATATATGTGTAGAGATTTGTGCATTTGTATATACAGTCGGTCCTCTTGCACTTTGC
>WEKX01027507.1:44466-98168 GCA_013390025.1 Pitta sordida
TCTGGGCAGTAGAGTATCTAGAACAAAACTCTTGTAATGCGGGAATTTATATTAGATATAAAGAAGAAGATTTTACAACAAAGGTGGTAAAAGGCTGGCACAGATTGCCCAGAGAGGTGGTAGTTGGCCCATCCCTGGAAACACTGAAAGTCAGATTGGACATGGCTCTGAACAGCATAGTCTAGTTGAAGATATCTCTGCTCATTGAAGGGGGGAGTTGGACTAGATGACCTTTAAAGACACTTTCAATCCAAACCATTCTATGATTCTATAGAATTTTAGTCAATGTTTCTATTTAACAAGTCTTATTTTTTTTAGAATTATATTTTAGCCAAATTGAGTTTTGAAAATTTTGGCAGAATAAAAAAATAATCAAGAAAAGAATAATTTGTTTTCAATCCCAAGTATTTAGTTCAGCTTCAAATGAATGGCTTGATTTTTTTGTTTTGGGCTGTTTCATATATTTTAAATGTGTTTTTAATTTTCCTTTTAAAATTTAGAGCAATTTTAAAATGGACAAATTAAAAGCTTGTTTTGGCAGTTCTAGATTGAACCAGTCCATTTTGAAAAGACTAAAATGAAGTGGTTTGATGTTTTAATTTTTTTTCTGTGCATTGTTTCATCTGGGACTATTTGCTAAATTCCATTCAAATTCACAAAGAGTCTCACTTCCTCTAGAATTCGTGTGGTGTATTTTTTATTTGTCAGGCAGCAGTGGTTCATTAAACTGCATCAGTTCAGCCTTAAATAATGGAAGAGGATGCTTTATAGGGACTTGTTTGTATATGGCTTCATTTCTCACTCACCTTATAATGACTGCCCTCATGGAGAGAACCCAGCTGCAGAGAGGCAACTTTACTCCTCTAGGAGAAGAGGTGGCAAGACATACCTTAGCAACGTGATCTGGTTCTGCTTCCTCCTCTCCTTCAAACACCAGTCTTACCCCTCCGTGAGTGCCCATTTCAATCTTATATCTTGCATCAGAGTTTCTGTAGCCTTTTGCTAAGCTCTGCCTTTCTTCCCCTGCCATCAAAGGAAGAATCTTTCCTGTTCATGACAGCATATGTATTCATTGCACTTCCTATGTTTTATTGCTTTCTTTCTCTCCTTTTTTATTATTAATGAATATTGTCTTGTTTATACTCAAGCTGATTTAAATATTTCTAAAGCTATTCACCTGCATTAGAAGTCAACAGCTGGCATACCAACATTTTTGTCCTCTGGCTGCTCAGCTTCACCAGGGCTATTCACAGCTTGCACTTTGCTAAGGTCTTTGGTATCACCGTTACACATTTCCTGTATTACATGAGGGTCGGGTTCCAGTAGTTAACAAGTCAAAAAATATTCCTGGGAGTGGAGAGGAACTAGGTAGAAAAGTATGTTCCACGCATCCACATTATTTCTGAAATTTTTGTCTTCATCCATGTCAGAAATAATAATGATCAAACACAGGTGTAAAAGGGGGTGCTTCAGATATGGCAATGCTTTTGCAGTCTGTGCTTTGAATGTTCCAGTCCACCTAGGCCAGGGTATGATGAGACCTCAAATACTGGCCACTGTGCAGTGCCTGGACTCTATAAATAGTCTCTGAGCCAAAATTTGCACTGCTGTAATTGGGAATAGTTCCAATAAAATCAGTATCTCCACATTCATTTTCTTGAAATTCAAAGCCAGGTTTAGCCCACTGCGTGGAGAGAGTCCAACTGGAAACTTATGGCAGACGAGATGAGAACTAATTCTATTGCAGCTCAGGCCTCATGTGTCTCACAGATATAACTGTTCTGACCTCAGTGGAATTGCTCCTAATTTATGCCACTGTAACTGAGATTGCAGCATGCATTGTTTAAATTCTGTTGGGTGCGCCTTCTTCCAGATGGAAACTATTTCCAAACTATAACAGCCTCTGTCCTAACACTGAGGCTTGCCATATCTGAAATTTTTGGTGGGGCAGGGGTGTGGAGAAAAGAATATAATGCCAACTTTTTCTTAGTACTACCTTGTGACTTTAAGTCCTGCAGTGTTTTGTTAAATTATTATTGCCTAATTAGGGGACTAGAAGACTCCTATCCTCTCATCTGAATTACAGAATGTGTTCCAAGATCACCCAAAAGAAGAGAGAAGGTGGCTTTAGCAAATTCAAAATGGCAATGTGGTGATTCTGTGTAGGCCTTTTTTTCTCGTGTGGGTGTTCCTCCTAATTGATTTTTCTTGCCTCTGCAGCTTCTGTTTTTTCTAGTTTTACATATTATGTTGCTGAAGCACATGATGAATGGGATGCTGTGCAGCTGAAAGATCACACGTCTCAAATGGCTCACTTGATTCTGAGACCAAACTGACTGGCCAAGTTGCAGCTCCCTGAGAAGGGGAATGGTTGCTTTTCTCTCAGAAGAATGCTGTCTTAAATGCAATATAAGGATGCTTTCATATACCAAGATAGTATACACACACACATATATATGTGTCTCTGTATATATACCCATATATATGTGTGTATGTTTTTTTTGTTTTTTTGTGGGGTTTTTTTGAGTGAAAAGCAACTCTGTCTTCCCTTACTTGCACTGGAAACGTTCACTTTGTCAGCCTGGCTTTTTTTTCCCCTGTTAGCAATGAAATTTGGCCAGGAGTCCCAGCATGCCATGAGAAATCAAGCCGTGACCACATTAAGCATGAATGGCAAGGCAAGGTTATAGCATGTAACACTATGCTGGGGTGACCTGTTGCAGAGTTAGAGATTGGGAGGTGTAAGGCTGGGTCAGATAACTATTTGCAAATGAAGCACAAAGCAAAGCTCAAAGCTGCTTTGGCTATTTACTCTTTCAAGAGGCATTTAGTGAATATTTTTATCTTGGAAACCTATTTGAAAACTTCAGCTGCAGGGCTTATAGCCAATCCTCAGAATTCAAACCACAATATTTCTTAATTTTACCTACAAGTACACTCATGGCATATTCCTATGTATTCTGCAATGCTTTGAAAAACTTTTCTAAAAGCTAAGATGCAAAGCGACTCCTGAAAACAGGCTGTCAAGGACAGAGATGTTCAGCGGCAGTGAAATAAATCACTATGGTTCAGCCAGTAACAGGAGTAGGTTACTGGATTTCTTTTGTGATCAGCTCTTGAGTTGTTCTACTCACCAGGAAATTAGACATTCTCCTAAAGAAGAAAAAAGAGAGATGCCAGGGGATTGTTTGCACCACCTATAAACTTTGTGTCCCAAGTCTGTCTTCTGAAATTCTGAATTAAATACAGGTGCAAAAAACCCCCTCAAAACCAAACAAAAACACCAAAGACAATTTTGATTTTTGAAGCTTTCTTGTTAATTTGTCTTTCCTTTTTTTTTGGTTTAATTTTTGATTTAAATTGCTAACTAGACTCTTTACCCCAAGAATTACATTTTAATGTAGCTTTGAAGAGAATTTGGCTCACTGCTGCAAGACAGGCTAGGGAAAAGACTGATCTTTTCTGGACACTCCCCAGTTTAAGGAAGATGTTGAACTGCTTGAGAGGCTCCAGAGAAGGGTGACAAGGATGGTGAAAGGACTGGAGAACAAGCCCTATGGGGAGCGACTGCGGGAGCTGGGGTTGTTCAGCCTGGAGAAGAGGAGGCTCAGAGGTGACCTCATTGCTGTTTACCACTACCTGAAGGGAGGTTGCAGTCAGGTGGGTGTAAATCTCTTCTCTCAGGCTGCCAGCACCGGAACAAGAGGACATGGCCTTAAGCTACACCAGGGGAGGTTTAGACCGGATGTTAGGAAGAGCTTTTTCACAGAGAGAGTGATCCCTCAGTGGAATGGTCTGCCCAGGGAGGTGGTGGAGTCACCATCCCTGGAGGTATGTAAGAAAAGACTGGATGAGGAACTCATTGACGTGGTCTAGATAATGGGATGATGGGACAGGGAGTTAGGTCATTATATTTAAAAAAGGAATTATGGTGACATGACCCTGAGATTGGCACCGGGGTTGTGGGCTCATTCCCTGTATGGGCATTCACTTGGAAGTTGGACTTGATGATCCCTTCCAACTCAGAATATTGTTTGATTCTGTGTGATTCTGTCTTAAAACAGACAGAAGGCACAGTGGATGGATTGGCTTGCAGTATCCCACCAAAGCTCAGCATGAACTTTGCCTTGGGGACTGGAATAATTGAAAAGCACCAAGAAAAATTTTACCAAAATCAGGGCTGCAAAAGATCTGCAGCATCCCAGCCTTTTACAGCAGTATGTGGTATGTTCTGATGAAGTATGTTCTGATGAAATTAATGCACCTACACCAGCTTTACTGCCAATTATGTTGTTTTCACTTTTCTTCTCTATTTTTCTATATGTACAGACTGTTATCCTAGCTTTTTACACACTAATTATCTCCAATTATTCAATTTTACCTTTTGTGTTTTCTAGGTTTTAGGTTCTTCTCAGAGCTCTATCTAATAGCATTCTCATGTCACTTAACTTTCTGGAGGTGATCACTGGATCCTGATACATCAGCTGAAGTCTTACTAGTGCTCAATACCTTGTCACACTCATGATTCTTTCAGTCCTTCTCATAGGGCTGCTTTCACCAGACACGACAATGTATGCTTTCAACATTTAATTAAAAGCAGAGGATGAACTGATGCTAACAGAAGCCAGATATTCAGCTGGCAAAAACTTGATGCAGTATCTTAGTACCTATAAACAATACTGACAGTGAACTGACCAGGTTTACAAATGCTCTGGCGTGATGGCACCCACACCTCCTGAGCTGTTTCACTACAAGTGCTGCTTCTGCCAACTGTATGTGTTCCTAAATCTAAAGCTGCTTCACTGATGTGATGGACATAAAACCCCAGTGCATGAATGATGCGTGCTTGAATAATTAATACCATTTGTTTAACCAGAAGTGATTGCTGCGCAAAGTGTTAAAATCATACCGCATCCAAATAATGCTGTATTTTTTGGTTTATGGATACTAGTGTTTAAAACTTAGTAATCAAAATGTTATAATGAATGATTTATTCTATTAACGTGTACAAATGCTGTGTTATATTCAAAGTGCCACCAGCTCTGATCAACTCTAAAACTGAAAAACACATTTCACTGATTTAAGACAGTATCACAATTAACCATGTAATTAAGACTTACAGGTTGCATGATTTATTTCACATGTATAATAATTGAAATTTAATTAATAAAACCAGTTAAATGTGCTTGCTATTTAGCAGAATTTTCAGAACAAAAAATATTTCAACAATCAAATTTGGGTAGTACCTTTTTGCTTTCTTATTATTCCTTGCTGGATTGTTATTCTCCTTCCATATTTTCAGATTTCTCAGTCTTTTTGCTTGTACTTGACTGTGGGGGAAGAGAACAAGGTTTTCTATAACTGAAAATCTTTAGTTGATAAATCATATTATTCCATTTTAAATTGTTCTTATTTTATGCACAGTGTCTCTTGGACTTGCTGCCGCATGTTCTTATCTACACCTTGGTCATATATTCATTCAAGTCATTGTGCAGCAGAAATAGCATATTATAATAATGGATTTGCAAGATTTAGCAGTTTTTGAGACTGGTTACTGTACTCGCATTTATGACAGTGTAACTTAGTCGTAGACTTTCAAACTGGAATGGATCAAGGAATACGTAATTCTTATTACAGTATGTTTCACTAAAATCAGACAACACCCTTTTCTGTTACTTTTATTGAGGATATGGCAATGGCATCAAGCAGCAGAGCTCCTTTGTTTTAACCCTTTTACAGTCTTATTTATATGTGTTGATAAATCCCCTACCTTGGTGCGGTGATGAAAAAAGACAGCTTTGACAGTTACTTATTCACAGTGGAGATTAAAGGGCTTAAAATTTGGTCCCTGTCTGAAAGCTGACAGGGTAGATCATTCCATGCGTACAAAACAAACTGATATGATATTGGCACTAATTACTATAATTCCATAGACTTTCCTGCTGCTATACCCCAAATCCTTCCATAGAATGACTGTTCTGTACAGTCACTATTTTGCTGTTTGCACTGGCTTTGTTGATAACACAAATGCAAGAGAACAATTCTGCAGGTGTTTCTCAATATTAAACTTTATTCACTGTCACGTAGCTTCTGAAGGTCACACTTCGTTGTATGAGTGGTCTGAGGAACAACTGGCAAAAGAGGGTTTTTTTAAAATTTTTGTTGTTGAAGGGGGCCTTAATGCTTAAATGGAGACAGCTTACAAGATTGGGCTATCAGAGCAGCAGTTCATGACTTGCATTATGTTATATTGACAATGTCTTAGCAAACAAGGCGCTGATAAATAGTTTTGCAATAGAAGCATAAACTGCACAGAATATTGTGCAATGCAGATAATATAAGGAGACACCCTTCAGTCTCCAAGGACTTATTTTTCTAATAGCTGTGCTGATGCAGTGTCTCATTTGGGAAGTGGGCTTATTTTCCTTCTGACTCATGCAAAGCATCCAAAAGACTCTGAGACCAACACCACTTGTGCTTGTCAAGTGATGTAAAGAGAATGCAGAGTGCTGTGTTACAGAGGCTAAAATTTTTCCTCAAAGACTGGAAGAGTCGAGGTATTTAAAGAGGAAATGTCAAGGTCTCCATGAGGTCTCCAGAAGTGAAGGTGGATACATTTTGTCAGGAAGTTATGGAATATGGATAAAATCTCCTAGAAAACACCACCATCATTAAATTAAAAGCAAAGGCAACGTGTAAATTTGACTAATTGCTGAGTTGCACCAGAGAACCTCTCACAGCCACTTCCATCTCTGCTCGGGGGTCAGATCTTGAACTGAGGCTGAATTCCTTGCATTTGGGTCGACTATACATGGTCCATTGGTAGTGATTTTTGTTTACCTCCAGTTGGTAGGAATTGGGCTTTAACTACTTTACAGTCCTGATACTCAGCAATACCCCGTCAATCTTGTGTTTATCAAAATTTCAGACAAAGCGATGTTTTTAAAATACACTTAGAGACAGTAAAGTGTGTGGAGCAGAAAAACACAATTTTTTTCAATTTCTGTATTTAAAAAACAAGCTTCTTTAGCTTGTTACAACTAGTAATTAAATAAGATTCCTACTAAGATACTCTGATTTCAAAGACAAAACTAGAAATGTCTGAGTTAGTGCAAAGGGAGATAAAGATGAAAGTAGCTTTGCAAATAAATGTTATATTATAAATCACAGTGATGTAACATTGTTCTTTATATGATATTTTTAGGCACTAGTGAATCACAGAATATTCTGAGTTGGAAGGGACCCACAAGGATCATCGAGTCCAACTCTTAACACTGTCTCCCTGGCGGGAATCGAACCTGGGTCTCCCACACGCCAGGTGGGGACACTTACCACTGTACTAAAGTGGATTTTTTTTGAAGCCTTATTACATATTTCTGTGGCCCACTCTTTCGTGGGTTCTTCAGTATTCTCTGCTGCAATTAGCAGTCATCTGAAATACCTGTAGGGTTGGCCTCTCCCAAGACACCCAGTGTGAATTGTTCCCTAAATACTGATTTCTACCATTTCAATGGCAAAAAGAATTCTGTGTTTTGACATAGAAATCCTTGTAATCCTAAAAATGAAATAAGTATTCATCCAATCATAAAATGACACCATGAATGCAGCTCTTTTGCTGATGTGGTGACTGTAGAGTTGCTTGACATTATTCTATTAACACAGTTTGACTGGATATACATTTTGACATCCAGACAACAGGGACACTGATGGAAACTGATGGACCCAATGTCAAAAAAGGAAAAGGTGGCTGTAGGAGGACACCCAGAATATTATTAGGTGGATTGTAAAAAAAGCCCTTCCCAACAGGCAAAGTCAATAAACTGAGGATTGAAAAACAGACCCCAAACCAACCAAAAATGAAAGAAAAAGCACAAACAAACCAATTCTTATAAAAACAGTGAAGAGATATTGAGATGCGTTTTGGAGCTCAGTAGATGCAGGCTGAGGAGTAGCTAATTTGAACCTGGATAGTTGACATTCAAAATTTCTATTTCTGTTTCTGCCATAGCCTTTAAAAATAACAGTGTTGATAATATAGAGTAACCCATTATTAAGCATTTTTTATCTTGTTCATGCTTTCAGTCTTTTTTCTTCATTTCCACCATAAATATGTTCCAAAATATTATGAACAAAATGCCATCCTCAGGAGGACTAGTATTTATAGTCATTTTTTGTTATGGACGTTTCAATGCAGACGCCAAGACTTTTCCCTACTTCCCTCAGGAACCTTTGTAAGCACTTCTGCTTGCACATTTATAAAATATATTTATATATAAGCTTAAAATCTCCAAGATAAAAAGAAGTGTGATATGGGAATCAGCCAGAAACATACCCCTTCATTTATTTTGCCCATTCTGAATTGAGGATTTCTGTGTGTCATAGACTGGTCACTTTTTCCTGTCGCTCAGTGACATATGTTATAGGTAAAGGCTTTAGGCAGAACTGTGTTAAAATAGTGTAGTGCCTAAAATTCAGTATTTGCACAGTCAACAAACTCCTCCAGGTAAATGATAATAGTTACATATTTTCCCACCTGCTGATATCATGTGTCCCTTAACACTGACTCCAGTATCAGGCTTTTTCTAAACCTAGTCAGAGATACTTCATGATTCTGTTTTTTTGCAGTCTCTGAAGTCCCTGAGCAGAAGAGCTTGGAAACTGGGAGAGTGGTATAGCCAATATCATTATATACCTACTGTTCTCTTATACCCTCTTGTAGGCATCCACTGATGGCCATTGTTTGATAAAGGACACGGTGGCAAACTGAACCTTTGCTTGCTCCAGAATGGCTATTCCTATTCTATGCAAAACCCTACCAACCCTACAAGAAAACCTTCTTGATCCAACAGTCATCCAAAATACTGAAAAACAAGAAACAATTTTGTTACCAAGAAATGATCCTCAAATCAAAATACTGAAAATCAACAAAAATGAAAAGAGAAGTTTTTGTGAAAGTGACTTGGCCCCACTTTCTGTAGTTCTTGGCTAGAACGTTTCCATTGATAGAGTTGCTAAGAGCGTTCTATTTACAAATATAAACACTTGATTTTGATCAGCAAAAATGCATCAGTACACTTGAACAGTGTCAGTGATGACATAATTATACTCACAATTTCCTCTCTGTAATGATTTTTAAATGTCAGCAGTCATTTTTTTCCTCTAATTGTAGCCTGCATGTCAGCGCTTCCTCTTAAAACAGCATGTTTCTCCCTGCTGGAATTTCACACCTCTCCACTCACTCACTCACTTCATCAGTGAAGATAATGAAGATGATAAAGGCTTCTAGGATATTTTCACTCCTGTGCTGCTTTACTATTTAACATCAAGCAGCAGAATGAAGACTCTTTTTTTATTTTTTTAAAGCAGAGAGTTTGATCAGTTAGGCTTTAAACAATTGTTTGATTTTAATGAACAAATCAAAAAGTAGTTTTCCTTTTTCAGACCCTCTGTTGGTGCTTTGCTAATAACCTGTTTAAAAGCTGGGGCTCATGATAAAAATATTTTCACATTTACACTGTAAACTTACTCATTCGAGAAGGCTGACCCTGCAGTGCCTGACCGTCTCTTGATCGGTTCAGTGTTTAACACCGTGCAGAAGCAGGTGATGCTTTCTCTGCAAAGGCAGCCTGGTTAGAGATGTTATTGCTACCACATCATGCTATGACCTAGAAAGTGACTTTTGAAATGCTATTTTGCATGGTACAAGGCCTCCAGATCCCACAGAATAACAAATAGATTGATTCATCTCGGTGCTTTCTTCCTCTTTCCACAAAACACAGACCACATCATCAAGTGTATGGAAGGGTATCACTTGTGCAATGAACTGGAAGCTCTGCATTAAGATTAGCAGCAAACATTTTCCACTCATCTGAACACACACTGGAATTGGAAACAGGGGCCAAAGAGGCCTCCTTCAATCCAATTTGCTTATGACTCATCTTCAGCTCTCTGATAATGCTTAACTGTAGGGTTTAGGAGATAAAGCTTATAATTTACTGGCCCATTTGGTATCAAAACAGGTGAAGAGTCATAAAGAATGCACACTGTGAAATCAAATAATCAAACAATGTTGAGATATCTAATAAAAATGGGTATCAGAGATACAATTAAGTATCTCTGATGACAAATACACACATACACAAACGTATCACCCTACTTGTCTGAATGGGTCCCTGAAAGATAGAACGAATAAATGAATAAATTGAATAAATACTGTGTAGGTGAGGGGCTGGGAATGTATTTTCTAAAAAGCATGATAACATTATGTGGCTCTGTGACATTACCAATACATATGTCTCATACGTACACAACTGTATATGTGCACACAAGCATAGAGGTTATTGTGTACAGATTCATACAACACAAATTCTGACCTGGTTCTCTTTGTGATTTATGTTGCATTTGTGCCCTGCATTTCGAATTTTATTTTTTGTCTAAATTAGTGCCTCAGAAACTTTCTGGAGATATAGGAAAGGGCAAAAGGTTTTTAGCAATTGCATCCCATGCACTTGTGAGATGTATGGATGTGTAGAAGCAATCTGAAATGAGATTTTCAGACTCTCCTGAGTCACCCCACTGCAGAGGAATGTCCCCAAGGAAACAAAGCAAACCAAAGACACCAACAGCCCAGCAATCAAGACAAAAAGAAAGCAGAGTCTTTGAGTACTCCTAGGAGAATATGAGTGCTCAAGCAAGAGGGAGACCTACCATGGGGAACACAATGGACATAGCTAGCTTGTCTGTCCCCACTCTCCAGAGAACAGGAGTCAAGAAATAGAAATACTAAAAGCTGAAAGACTCAGTATGAGATGACTGTAGAATACAGAGACATTGCTCTAGAACTTTCCTTCTCCCCTACTCTTTCCTTTCCCAGTTTCGTACCAAATAGAAAAGTAGCCAGAATTAAAATGAATCCTAAATTGGGTGTAATATGCTCATAGGGAAGTCAGCTATACTGGAATGTTACCACAAGTTTTCCTATGAGCAGGCACCACTTGTAATCACATTACAGAAATGATCAACACCTCTTTGCCAGGTTGCCCAGCTAAAAATAAATTGAGAAAAAGGAAGGCAAGGTAAGAGCCATTGCTGGTCTTTCTGCAGATACAAGTGGCTTACTGGAGGCAGTGAAAAGAATCTTCTTAAGACTAATAAGGTAAAAAGACTACTTTGAAGAGCAGGCTATTCAGTTTCCAAACAAAAGCAAAAAGGATGTTTACTCGTCAGTTTGTCTCTTTGGGATTACCTTCAGAGGATAAAGCAAACCCTACACAGAGCTAGCTGAGAATTCTCAATTACCCAGGCCAGGAGTTTTTTGTTTATTGCTGACTCTTGCTATTTTGGTTTGAAACTCCAGCTTTTTAATGAAGTACCAAAGGCAAAATGCATTTCACATCCATCCACCCCCAACGTTTGAAAACCAAGAAATTTGCAAACAGAAAGGGAAACAGAGTTTTCCATTTCAGTGGTTTCAAAAGTTTTGGATTATTGATGCCATACATAGGAACTAGGCTTATGTTTTACATTACAGTCAGGCATTCCTGTAACTTCAGACAAATCAATAAAAGCTACTGAGAGAATGTCATGTTGATTTAGTGGTGGTTCAGGTTCAGCCTCTAGGACTACAGAGACATTCCCTGTACTAATTGAAACAGGTTCATAGCCTTTTAAAATCAGACTAGTACAGCCTGTGCAGGTGGGGAGATTACTCATGACTCAGTCTCTGCATACAGGCTTCTGCTGCAGCTGAGAGTGCTTCATATCTCTTAAAGTCATGCAAAAATTATTTCAGGTTGGCCTCTCAGAAAATGATGCACATTAAATTAAAGACCACATCTGAAAACTTCAGTTGGTTTGCTTCATACGAACTTGAATTGAACCTCAACCTTACAAAACAAGGCATATTAAAACATAAAGACAGCTGAATGGTAACCATGACAACCATGCTTCCAAAACTCCATAAGTATAGCCAAAATTTTTATATGCTGTGAGGGATAATACATTCTTTTGTATACTTATTAATACCAGTTCATGCTGTGTGCATGACTTTACATCAGAAAACTACGTGTTATGCAGAACTTTCCAGATGTTAATTTACCTTTGATGTTTTCAGGTCCACACAAAATGAAATTGATCAAAATGTTCCAAATTTTAGGTTTGGGTACGATAGGGTGTCAAAATATTGTTTCAATTTTAGATGTCTGTCTTTTGGTAAAATCTGTGCTCCATGTATGTGTTGTGTCCCCCTGAGCCATAATATTGGTTATAAAATTTCTGCTTTTTTGTTTTTGTTGTTTTTAATTGTGAAAAAAACAGTGGCATGTTTTCATTGTTGTATTTTAGGAAGAGGGATACCAATTTTTCAAATATGTTTTTTCCAAATAGATTGTTATGTTAAATGAACCTTTACTTATTCTAGATGTCTGTTATTTTTCAGTCCTTAGACTAAAGGATGATTCTTTAGTTTGGGGCCTTGTCAGCACTGAAGTAAAGTGTTTTATGTCTCATTTTTATAACTCATCTCATCCCAAGCAAGGTGAATTTTTAATCACCTTTTTTTTAAAATAAATTGATGAATACAGCCCTTTCCATCAGTTTGAAGAGAACTATGCTCAGTTTATTTTGAAACACCGTGCCAAGGGAGATTTTCCTAAATGAGTATTTTCTAATCTTTAATTAGTATGACAAATACTTTTGCTGCCTGCACATTCTTGGGATGCAAGGTTGTATAGAGCAAGTTACTGCATTCTGCATGTCCTGTGGGACTGTGTGAGAAGCTTCAACTCCACTTTCACATAATGAACAGAAGCTAAATTCTTGCCCTTTTTTTCCCCCTCTTTTTTATTTTCCTTAGGTCTGAAATGCTAAAGCCATAGGTGCAGTCCTGAGGATTGAATAGTGATTCTCAGGTCATCTTGGGTGGTACCAGGGTAAGGCTTGATGTGGCTCTATAATTCATCTGCCATCTCTTTTGCTATTACATTGTTTTTCTGACCCCTTATATATTTATTTTGTTGCATGAATACAATGTTTATGATTTCTTTGGGAACATAATGAATTTGAAACACAATGTCCTTACCCCTAGTAAGACTAGAGCATAAAAAGTTCAGTTGCTATCAGTCAGGAGCAGTACGTATATATTTAATTCCTTATGTATTTTTACATGTGTATATGTATATTTTTATATAAATAAAATGTAGAACGCTGACTATGTGCTAAGTTAGCCCATTAACTTGCTAAGTGTCTTTGGCATCAACCACTTCTATTACAAATCAAATGGAAACCATAGCTAAGGCAGCCTTAGAGTGCAAAAGTCTCTTCCTTGGTGCTGGTAATGCATAGCATTCTTAGCTCACCAGTAACAAACTATGTTAAAGTTTTGCCAACTAGAACTGCAGTCATACCTGTTAATCTACTCCATGCTGTGGGAACTAGACTTGAATCTGGGCTGTCCTCAATAGCTGTGCCTGCATTCTCAGAATAGTGATTTCATCCTGCAGGGAGAAGCCTTAAATACGACCTGGTGTTTACTTTGTCTTAACTTTCCCTGTCTAGAGAACCTGGTTGGTTTCTCCCATGCTAAAGCCAGAGTGAAAGCTAACATGTAAATATTATGGGAAAAAATGTGCCAGGATTTGATTGTAAACTGCCATCCAAATTAGCACAGTTGTATAGATACTATTAAAACACATTGCCCAAGATTGTAAGGAGACCTCCAAGACTTGAATTTATGAAGCTTTTTTGGTCCTAAACACAGGGGTCTATTTCTTGCCTTTTCAAAATAAAGAGCTTGAAAATGGATGCTTTCCTGGCCCTTTCCATTCACCTGTTCCAGAATTCATGTAGTTTAGACTGAATTAATTCTCAGGTAAAAGGACCAGTATATATGCAGCAGTTTTTATGAGTGACAATTGAAGTGATGGCGGCACCTACATTGTATTGAATTTTTTCTGTCTGAATTGTCCTTTCCTCTGTGGGCGGAACCTTGTTCCAGTTTGGGGACAGCAGGAATATATAACCAAATAAATCCTATCTCCATCTAGATGCTCCTCTCCTTTCTTCATCTGGCACTTATTGCATGAATGTTACTACAAAGTTATTGTGAGACAGCGCTAAGGGAACAAATGCACCTCATTAGTCGTTCTGGAAATGAGAAATTAAAGAGTAGTGACACTCTGGAGGATTTAAGGGACAGAAGATTCATTGCTTGGGCAATAAAAACCTGTCAATCTGTCCTCTTGGTGTAACCCTCCCTCTGCCTTTTCATTTAGCCCAGGCACTGCCTTGGGCTCTCTCTGGACAGGAGCTCCTGCAATGGCAGCAGTTTGTGCCTGCTGCTGGCACCATCTACCCTGCAATCAGCTTCTGTAACCAATGCTCATTCAAGTCATTGGGCTGAAGTCCAAGCTGGAATCAGCCATGGCTGATCCTTGGGTGTCACCAACACTAATTGAAATGGCAAGCAAGGCCCTTTCATAGCTGTGTAGTGCAAGCATACTCACAAATGCAGTTGGCCCAAGATAATTTGACATTAAAAATAGTGTTACCTGGGATTTATGTTTTTAGTTGATGCTGTAAAATCTTAGTGAAATGGGATATGGAGAAGCAGCAGCAGCTGCTAAGACACTCTCTCTCCTCCCAAGCAAGACAGTAAAGTCACATTGCACAACCCCTCCAGATGTGCAGGGCATCACCTGCATGGCTCTGTGCCTGTGCTGGTCTGCACATAGTGCCACATTGATGTGTCTATGATCCACACTAGCTGGATTAGTGCAAAGTCCCAGGTCTTTGCAGTAAGATTTTAAATTGTGAATTGTAGACCATACAGAGAAAAGAGCCTCCCTGTCTCACAGTCCTCTGTGAAAAATTACTGCTTCCCCAAACGCTTAGGCTCTTTAGAAGACAAGCAACAAACTGACTTATTTCTCCAGTAAATTGGGAAAACACATCCTTTACTGCTGCAGAGGTTCCTAAATGAAGCAAAAATGGATAGCTGCCAGCAAAGCCTTAGTGTAGTAGTTGGCTAGGGAACAAGGATGCCCTGGCAACCACGTGTTAGTGAGGATGCTGCATTATTTTTAACAAATGGTTGTGAGCTAAGGCTGAGGGAGGAGGTGTGAGGTGGGGAGGTCTGCTTCCCAGAGATTTACATAGAAGCTGTTGCAAAGAAGGTGAGCACTCCCTGTCAATGGAAAGCCATGCTGGAGCAATGGAACCTGAGATGTTTAAGGTTAAAGAGCCTTCAAGAATCCGGCAGGTGTACTTACTGTCTCTTCTATTTGCTTGAAGTTGCAAATGCAATAAGGTGCCTCACCCTCACAGGGTAGATCTAGGGGAAGGTAATGCAGACATCTTCTAAAAATAACAAAAAGCTTACAGACAGAAAGGGGAGGGAAAACCTGGATTATGAACCGTGATTCAATTCTTTTGTGTAAGTGTGCATCAGTGCACCAGTTGTTAAGGAATAGCTATATTTTTAACACAGGTACTGATGGGTTTTCTTGCTCTCCTAAAAGGCTAGATCAGGTCACTTCTTGTATGATGAGGAAGCAAGGTAAATTCTCTTTGGACAATTGCTTCACATCATTTGATGACCCCACTCTGGGGCAAAGGTCTCCAAGGTGAAGGTTTTCATGTTCTCAGAAACCTAAACTTCTAATGAAGCAAATAGGGGACAGACCCATGTCTTAAATAAATCTGCAAAGTACCACTGGATTTGCAGCTATTAACTGAGGCCTTGTGAGCCTATTCATTAATTCTGCCTACTAATGACAGCCTAAAACCTAAAGCACCTCTTTGGGAGGTGCAGGTGAGGTCTGGTGACTTTGAATGTGTATTCAGCGGAGGGTCCTCTTCTAAACTTTTACACAACAGAAATGATCACTGCTTAAATCCACTTTAGCACAGTGGTGAGTGTCCCCGCCTCTCATGTGGGAGACCAGGGTTTGAATCCCTGACAGGGAGGCAGAGGTGCTGTTTAAGAGTTGGACTCGATGATCCTTGTGGGTCCCTTCCAACTCAGAATATTCTGTGATAATTCAGTGATTCTGTGTTAAAGCACAGACATGCTTAATGTCACAAAAAAGCTTCAGTTCATTGGGTAGTGAAACTCAGGGGTGTATCTCATGTATTTCACAAAGATGGTGTAAACTTTACTATCTCATAGTTAATTAGTTAATATTAGTTATATTATTTGTTAAATATTTTAATGTCAAATTTATTTAAATTCCCAGATAAATCATTATAAAGTTCATATAGACATTGTTATTGCTCTGACAGAAAAACATTGTGTTCTATAATCTAATATTGCTTTGTTTCTTAAGAGTACTTATGTGATTTATAAAATGTCATGTATTGTTCTCTGTATCCTCTGATCCATGGTAACTTTTTAATGATATGAAACATTGACATTTCAGGATTGGTTTTTACTGTCTTTTTTCATACAGACTTCTATGGAAGGTTTGTTAATGGTATATGCATGTGTTTGAATTAAACCGTGTAATGCTAGGGGAGGAGATCAGTTTGGCATGGAATTCAATTACTATTGTTTCTATGAAGAGAAAAGGCCTTCTGGATTTGAGTGTGTTTGAGTATATCTGGTTGACTGAACAGTTTCCTCAAGGAAGTATTCATTCACTCAATGTCCTGAAGGGTTAAGAAAACAGAAACTCATAGTCTTACTGAGTTGTTGTTATGTAGGTTGCCAAGGGAACTGTAGCTGGAATGTTAAATGTGTTGTTTCTCCCCAAACCCACAGGAATGGAGCTTGAGTGCCTTAGTGTGCCCTAATCCTTTCAATTAGTTTCTATGTGGTAGGGGGCTTATGGGGCTGAATCAAATGAAATACTTGTTAGTGACACTAGGTAACATTCCCACCATGCTGGATGGAGTGAGTTTATCATCATGCTCATCACCTATGAGAATCACAACCAAAAGCAGAAAAGGGAGTATATTAAAAGCCTCCCTTATTGCTTCTCCCTGAACCCCAAGGACTTCAGTAATACATATTCTAAAAATTAATGATCTCCAAGAGTCTTAAGCTCTCCCTAAGACTCAGGTAAGGGAAATCATGAGGTTCATTGATCTTGATTCAGATCTTTAGTATCTGTTTTGTTTCGCCTCACAGGTTTGGTAAACATTTTGTTTTGCCTCACGTGCCATTTAACTTGTTTCACTAGTGTAAAGCTGGAGGAACTTCTGTTGAAAATAACCATTTCAAAAGAGGAGGTAAATTTTAGTCTTATTTCCATGTAAGGCTTTTGCACTGCAACAGGTTAGTCTGCAGAAAGTCTAATCAAGCACTCCTTATTGCCAGACCGATTGCTGTAAGAAAAATACCTAAGTGTTTCTGATGAAGTCAGCTATGCCACAGGTCTTTCAAGAAGCAAAGAAAAACCCTCCCAATACCTTCTGTTGTTCAATCACTTTTAAATGTTGCACCTGTCATTCCACCATGTTTCTTTTCATGAGTTGTTTGTGGCACCCAGCTGAATCAAAACTACCTGAGCAGCACTCAGTCCCTTGAGTCAGACACCTTTCCAATGACAAACTGACCCACACTTTGACACATGTATGTATTTCTTCTGGTCTGAGGGAAGATTTGCATTCAGGGGAAGGTTTTGACTTTGGTACTTGTATCACCTTCAAGCAACATAAGGTTTTTAGTATAATCCAAGATACTTCTGTTTTAATATACTTTGAGCCAAGTATTGTTCCAACAGATGCGGAAAACACAAATTACTTTCTTCTTGCATCTGCTTCTCAGGCACTAGACTGCTCAATGCTTTCCCAAGGCATAGTTTCTAAACACCTGATAATTCTTGTTGCCTTTTATGGCTCCTAAGCAGAACCCACATTTTGGCTGCTGAGACAGATGAAGGTCTCCCATCTTGTCAGCGTGGGGCAGATTACACACATTGTATCCGTCAAAGTCCGGTGTATACACCCTGCTGTGAAATCTTATTTTTTGTTCCTGTCTCAATATGAAACCACTGATCAATAAGCCAACAGGCCTTTCTTTCTGCATCCAGAGAGCCTATTCTTCAATAAATCCTGGGGTCGTCATCCTCCAGTTGTCCAGTCTGGGAGTCATCTGAACTTCAAAACAGTGAGAGAGACTGATTCACACATGGAGTGTTCTACAGGCAATGAATTCAGAACTTTTTTCCAAGCTCTTAGGTTTGTAAAAGGTAGGAAACCAGACACATAATATCAGTGATAGTAAAATCCTGATGAGTCAATGCTTTGATCAGTGGTCAGTGTCCTATTTCCACTATGATCAGAATGAGTGGACACTGCTGAAGCTAGCTTGTGCACGCTGACAGCACACATTTCCCAACTGTGCTGAATCTGATGATTTAAAATAAAAGAACAAAGAAATAAAAGCCAAATCTCGATCAATGAATTCCGTGTCTCTTTTCCTCGTTATCTTTTGATATTGTATTGCAAATAAGGGCAACTCACAAGCATTAATTTTTTGGCTTATTCTGTTTCCTATTTTTGTGCTTTCGGAAACTCCAGCACCAGTTAGTTTGACCAGGCGTTTCTGCACAGTTTTGAAAATTTAATGTAGGGCTGGAGCGAGGTGCATTGGCAGGAGCTGAGCAAGGCTTTCTTGCAATCTGCCTGGCTCCAGTTTGTACTTCTTCACCCAGATTTATCTACATTTTTATTTAAAATAGTCTCTTAGAAGTCTCTTAAGTATCTCAGGTCTTGTAAACTGAATGCAAACCAGAAGCTACGATATGAACTGAGTCCACTATTAAAAGACAAAGAACCTATAAAACCCTCTATAAAAAGCAGTGTAACCAAAGTCCTGCACTGCTCAGAAGGGTTAATTCTGCAATGGGTGCTAAACTCCAGAGCCCTAAAGATGGGGTGCTCCTTATATCTTTTTCTTCCCATTTCCAACCGCAAGGTGAGGATGAGGAAAAATCTGCCCTTTTCTTTTTATTAGGTGCAGGAAACTTGTTTTGGCCATTCACAAAGTTTGTTTTTCTCTTGATTTTTTTGGGAGCTTTTTATTTCCTGTCAGTGTGGAGGAGAAAGCTGTTCTCGTCTGCAAGTTATGCACCCCTTACAGTGCCCCTTAGTTACACAGCACGAGGAAAAGAGAAACAGAATCCATGGCATCATGCAGAAATGCTGCACTATATAGTTTGCCCTAGTTAAACATTCCCAGAAAGGGAATAACACAACGCTGTGGAGCTCCTGAATGTCTTTTGGCCCTTGTGCTGCAGAGACACAGGCATTCAGGGTTATACTGAAACAGTGCTGGATTCTGGACAAATTGGTTTTTAGATGTGAGCTACAGAGATCAGAATTAATTCCTGTTTGTATTACTACAACGCTATCTCCTCCATACCTGAAATAAGTGGCATCTGGAGCCTTGAAAAACAATACTCAACAGCTGTGGGAGTATTTAATTTGATTTAGACACATGCTCCAACCTTCAGCCACCTTTTTTGATCTTTCTCCAAACAATTCATAGTATGTCTACAAAGCAATGCTGAAAGTCTTGCATGTACAGATTTTTCGGTAGTATTATGTAATTCTGTCATTTTTTTAACCTTGTCTTCTCCACATTCAGGGAGATGTCAAACTGGAAAAATACTTATTTAATCATATTTTTCAAACTCCAAAAGAGGCAAGAGTTACATTTTTAGATCAAGTTTGGGATAGTCTCACTTTCTCCTCAGCACTTATCTTGTAATTCATGTTATCTTGCTCTAAAACGTTTTAGTGAAGGAACTTGAGCACTGAATCTAGTAAGCTCCTTAGAGCTGTTGGGGTTTTCTGAATTCAACCTCAGAGAATTCATGGCTAGTAGTGCCTGATGACAGAATGGATCAAATCGCTAGATCTAAATAGTAGCTTGCATGACATTTAAATGTGCACCGGTAGTTTAGTGAATCTTGTGTAAGCTGCATGTTCTTTGCTGCTAGTACTTGAAGCTTGTAAACTCCTATTCATATGCTTAAAGATGCACCTTCAAGATCAAACACTGTGTCTGTTTATACTTCTGCTTGTCCTTAAAGCATCATGCAGTCTTCCGAGCTGCAAGGACCATTCAAAACTTACACACCTTTGAGAGGCAGTGCCCATGCAAAATGCTGGATGGTAGAGTAGACTCTAGTTGTGCTGAAAATCAACTACAAGTGGGAGACAACAGAATTTTAATAATGTAGATAAAAAATTAAAGATGCTGTTTCCATTAGAAGTGCACATTTGAATTATATGGTAGCTTAGAAAAAATTTCCACAGCAAATGTACTATGAGCTAACAGAACAGCCCTTTCAGATTTGTAAGTAGTAGTGTTATTGTAAACTATGAATTATGGTTTATCTGCTGTTCTGCCTAATTATTAATACTTTCTATTATATCAATGAATTAGTTACTGGAAAAGCACCTAGGCCAACACTTGTACAACAAATCAAACCTTCCAGCACAGTCCAGTGCTGGGGGTAGTGTGACACATCTGCTTTTTCTGCCGGGCTGTAACTGTGTGGAACAACAACCACCCCAGAAGAGCCCATGGTCTTTGGTTAGCCCCTACATTTAAACACTAGGATTTGTTCAGTTGATATAAAAAGGTAACTCAGGCAGTCCTACAGGGGGCCTCTGTAGGGGAAAGCATAGCCCCTAAGCATGCTTCCCAGGGTCCCCCCTTCAGGTTCCAAGAATGTGGTTTTAACCATCCCTAAGATGAGCCCCCCCCACCAACTTTGACAGAGGCCACCCTCTACTCACAAAACCTAGTCCCTTCCCTGAAGGCATTCAGGATCCTTTGAAATGGAAAATTTATGCTGTACTGAAGTAGTTCACACTATAATAAACAACTAGTGCCATCATTCTGCTGGTATTCAGAGCGCAACTAAACCTGAACCTCATGTGAGTACTCCATTTGGGGTGGGAAGATGGTGCTGTAGGGAGGATAGGTAGTTCACCCCCCTGGGAGTCTTTGCTAATGTAGCAGGTTTTACTACTTGTCCTCCCCACTCCTCCAGCCCCTTGAACAGCCCCCTTCTCCCTCCCCACATTTACACAAAGCACGGGGGGCTTGTGGAGGATTATATAACTTATAGGTCAATTTGTTGTTTGGGCAGAAGAATGTGGTATGTTGGCTGAAGCTGTTTGCTTAAGTTCTCAGAGTTCAATGAGGTCATTTTCTCATCTTCCCTGTGTTTTCTGTATTTTCCACAGACCTGCCAGCCTCAAACAACACCCTCTTTCTTCGCATTAGAAATGGAAACACGTCCTCTGCAGGAATTTTCCACTTAATAGCTCCTGCTTTCCTACCGGGGGCCTCAGTGCACCACCACTGCAATGCTGTATTTCTTTCCACTGCAGTTTGACATTTTGCAGCCAGAACAACGAACGGCATTCACTCCATCCTGATTTTTGAAAAACATATCTCTATAGGCCCCCAGAATGCACCCAGTGCAGCAATCACCAGAGGGAAATAGCAAAGGTATTTAAACTTCATTACATGTCACTGCGGATATGACATCGTCTGGTAATAATGCTCTTTTGTACAGTTGCTTTTTCTTACTCCCCCATTCCTCCCCCATCCAACCCTTTATACACACATTCAGACACCAAACCCTCTGCCTCGCTCTCCTGTTACGAGCCACTTTCTTGTTCTACACTTGATTGTAATTGTTTCCCTTTGTGAATTATTTCCTTTGCATAATATTTGCAAACTGTGTAGCCAGTCCTGGCACCGTGAGGAGCAGAAATGCAGATCGCAGATAATCTGAGTAGTAAACAAGGAGCTCGCTTTAAAATGCACTGAATGACCTGTCTGAAAGCAAAATATTTGCAGACAGTTTACTGCTGAGATGCAGTGATGTCGCTGAAATGCAGCAGCCTGAAGATTGGAGCAAAATGGGATCTCAGACACTCGGTCAAGCACAACCTGTAATTTTTTTATTTGTTGTTTGCATTGTGTTTCTTTCAAGTCAGAGCTGTATTATAAATTTTGAAAAGCTAATATCAAAAATTCCCTTTGCTGTGTCTATGAAATATTTTTTAATTTCTCTACAGAAAGGTCAATGAATGGAAGTAAACATGTTTATTGCTACAAGGAAGGTTTCCCCTGTCTGCGCAGTGGTAGAGTCTCAGACAGCAAGGTCCCAGTAGGTCAGACTGGCACATTGAATTGCGTATCAAATGAAACCGGTATTCTGGAAAAAGGATGGAAAGAGGAAGAGGGGTGTTAGTGAGGAGGTTGCTTAGGCCAGGAGGGTGGGCCACTGAAAAACAACAAGGGGAAAAATAGGATTGATGGTTTGCAGGACACCTAGGGTATTTCTTTCAGGGGGTATTACTTCCACTTTTAACCAGGAACAAGAGCTGGAAGAAAAAAAAGCGGCAGGAGCTGACAGCTTTGTGCTGATCAAAGGGACGTAGCATTGAATGCCTCCTTTTGCTAGCTATTTATTAGACAGAGAGAAGGGCTCCTTTGCCATTCTACTTGGGAGAGAAGGGATTAAAGATCAAAAAAAAGGAGGGGGACCGGCATGACTTCTTTGTTCAGAAAATATTTCTCTCTCTTTTTTTTTTTTTTTTTAGTGTGCCGTGCTGTCCACTACAAGACAAAAACACCCTTTCTTTTCAGTGTTGCTCCCTTTCTTTCTCAATGAGCAAAATTTCTGGTGATAAACAATTCCAGTAGTAGCTTTTTTTTTTAGTGTAAAGAAGACTCCCTTTGGGAAACTTAGTTAACTGTCTTTTAGCCTGATTAACCTATGAAATAAGGTTTAAATGCACTGCTGGGATTCTATTAGGATCATCAGTTCACATAGATAACAGCAAAAGGTGTTAAAATGCACTTCACTAGTGCAAGTGATCTCATGTTGTAAAAATTATTATCCCCAGCAGAACAGGGAAGGATTAAGGGGCCATATCTACATCTGGGAAAATCTGTAAGTGTTTTATTAGCATTAATACATGTATTAATCACACACACACACACAAAAAAAAGGCTCGTCAGGATGGTGGCAAATGGCATAGAGCATTACACCTACTCCCTTCAGTCAGTGAAATGTGAGTGTCTTTATTCCTGGAACTGCAATGAAGCTGTTAAGCAGCATGAATGAAGTTGGGGAAAGCCTGCTTGTGATTCTGGATCATTGTGGATTACCTGTCTTGCAAAGAGAGAGACTGCTACCAAAGTAAGACACTCCCATTGCAGAGATTTTGAAGAAATGTGGGGGAATTTTGGTATTCTAGCCCTAAATCAGCTGAACTACACTGCTATGTATTTGATCGCAGTGACCTAACTGCTCATTTATATTCTGATTTCTGTTAAGTGGATCAGAAAGTCTATGTCCCATGCTCCGGCTCCCTTCTCCACTCCTTAGTTCAGGTTGCTGCTTTGCAGCTAAATGGTTGTGCCAGCAAGGCTGAGGTAGACACTGATAAAAACAAATGCTGTTGATCAGACGTGAATAATTCAGCAGATGAATACCTTGGAGTTTGATATGAGCAGCATTTTCCACTTTTATTCCATTTCCATTTGCAGCCCTTAAATTTTGTTTCAGCTTGAGAGCAACCACAAATAAAAATGAAATGTTTCCAAATATACTGTGATTTTAAAGCCAGCTTTTTATATTTAGGTTAGCAAAACAAATACATGGTGACAATCTTTAGGGTCTTTTTTGATCTCCAACCTTCATCCTAACTGAAACAAATCTAAGTCCTTTAGTGGAGACTTAGAAAGCAACTCCTGGAAAAAACGAAGTGCTCATATTTGGCTGTAGTCTCCTTTCAGCTATACTATGTTTGTTGACAAGCAACATACTAGAGTAGCATCTAGGGCAGTCTTGATAAAAACTACTTTAGCATGATGGTAGATGCGATAGTGAGACATATTATTGACTTCATTGCTAAAAATACTATAGTTATACATGTTCAAATCCTGTCAAGCAGTTTCCTCTTTCATTCCAGTATTAAACGCTTCTTTTTCAATGGATATGTGGAATATTGTGTATGTCTGTCACCACAGCAGTGACATTTTTTATTTTGTTCATCATAATGTCACCTGCCTATCAAGATATCTAGGATAAGTAGGATTGAGAGACTTCGTTGAATCATCATGCACAGGCTTTTTTCTGCCAGCAGATGTATTACAAGAGGCACTTACAGTGATGTGGAATAGCAACAGAAGTCAGCTTTCCTGCCTGCAAAGCTAAAGGAATTAACATTTGCCTTAAAGGGATATTTCAGTATTTCCTTCACAACATTAAGGGGACGGATGGACTATTAAACCAGCCAATTCCTGATAATGCAGGATTGTTCTTAGAGCAACTAGTGTTGCAAAGGGCTTTAAAGAGAAAGACTCTGTAAATGTTAAGCATTGTAAGTGCCATGGTATTTTGACATGTTTAGCTAGAACATTTGGCTCAAGGCCCAAAGAAAAAAGTTAACCAAGGGCCTAGCAAGTCACCAGGTGACAAAAGAGACAGGAAATAGGGATACTAGGAAAGTGGAAATCAACTTCTATAAAAGGAGGCAAAGACGAAATAAAAAACTAAGCCTACAAAAATACAGCGAGGCTTTAGAAGTAACACTATTATGACAAATGATCAACACTGTTTCAAATATACTCTATTTCTCCACCCATCCCTGAGTAGATCTTAAGTACTCTTCACTGCCTTGGAGTCAGATTTCAAGCCAAAATGTCTGTGTTACTAGTTTTGCAAGTGCTACCACTAATTGAAACCACATAATGTTGCAGATCTGAAATAATGCAGGCAGGGCATCCCTGCTGAAAAGCTACCCAGCAGGACAACCCCTTTGTTCTCTTTTAAATAAACTAATTCAAGGGAAATGTTGTCTAAATCTTTCCTTCTAAATGTATACAGAATTTCCTCTGTGCTCCTCCCATTTTCCTGATTAGCTATCAGAGGACTTTATTATTCTTGTAAACTGCAAAAATGGTTTTAGTACGCATCCTAGTCATTTCTAGGTGTATAAATTTTGCTTTTGCAGGGATTTTACATGACATGTATTGTGATCACCTGTGGGTAGGTTAGTTAATTAGCAGTCCAGGTGCTATTTCACTTAATTTATACTAGAGTGTTCTAAACTAGAAGAAGGATCACAGCCATACTCAATAATTTAATCCCCTCCTTTCAAAGCTGCTATATTAATTATATTTTAGTTGTATATTTTCAGAAAGCTTTTAGAGTACTTGTTTGTGAGATCCCTCCCTTCTCAGCTCCCCTCAACCCTGGCTAGTTGTCCTTCTGGGTAGGTTGCATTCCATTAAGAAATTAAAAAGGATGCAGCTGTCATTATTTTGTCAATCGTAAAATCTGAGACATGGAAAAAGTCTTAGGAAGGCAGGGCAGTCATGTAATTGCTACTGAGAAAACAGATTATTCCTCAACATTTTCAACAGTGCTTTCATTTGACCTAAAAGGAAAGGGTGGACTTTTATCACCAAGGCTTCGATATCCCAGTGGACCACTGCGATGTGTGCAAATAAACATCACTTTACATCTGGTATGAAAATTCACCAAAACCACCAGTAATCCCTCGCTACTTCGTGGTTCACCATTCATGGCTTCAATACATCACATTTTTTTCCCCCTGGCTTTACTGTGCTTACCCTATTTACCTCTACTTCATGGATTTTACTTATTGTGGCATCTTTCTGGAACCGACCCCCCATGATAGTTGAGGGATTACTGTATTTTGTTGTTATCTACTATATAGATTCAGGACTGTGCCCTGGACTCTGCTAAGGATTGAATGTTGCTTGTCTGGGCTAATGAGTAAGTTATCAAAATACAAGGCATATGACAACATCAGGGAATTAATGAGCAGAATTCTGAGAGCTGAAGAAGCTTTTGCAAATACCCAAAATAGAGAGAAATCTCTGCCTGAATTATCTTGTGTTGTGAGTTGGTATGGCATGTGCTGCTCCAAGTCTAAAAGTGGAATGAATAGACAAAGAGTTTCAGATGTACAAGCTATGCTTAATCACCAAATAATAACAAATAGGAACTCCACAACAACCCTCTGTGAGATCATACTCAAATTAGCTACACATTCAAGTTTTAGAGCAACAATTTCCTCACTTCTATTTATGGGAAAACTGTAGTATATATACCAGCCACAGAACAGCAGCACATGACATGAATGATTTTCTAATTGACTCACCCTCTATATTGCTTCAGGCATGATCTTTTAGGAGTTTTTTTCACTGCAATGCAGCTCACTGTAAAGCTTTCCTCAAGACCTCCTCCTGGGCAACTTTTGGAGGTGAAGAGCAAAAAAATTATCAGAACAATTCATGGTGCCTAAGAGAAATGTTTTGTGAGCCTTCATATACAGTCATACCTCAGTTATTCGCGCTGTTATATTTGCGTCTTCTCATATTTGTGGAAATTTTTCATGCAGTCTTTATTCAGTTATTCCTGGAGCAGTATGGTCCTGCACTGGTGGGGCACATGGCCCTAGCCCTGGCCAGCCCTGCCAGGAGTCAGGAAGTCTTTGACTGTAACACAGGGACCCATGTGGGCCCCGTTCTGGCTGATATTCATAGTCTCAGGCAAAGCACTCTTGCTAGTGCTAACTGCTGCAGTTAAAGGGAAAAACTCCGACTCCCACGCTCCTCACTGCCATAAGGAGCTCGGGATGTTGCAGTGTTCCAAAGTTGCTGTATTTCTGGCAATAATTTGCCATATTAATGTCCGACCTGTATTCGCGGATTAAAGGTTTTGCGGGACCCACGTGAGACCCATAATCCGTGAAGATGGAGGGATGACTACTAATCAGAATATCTATCTGCTTACTGTGTTTTCATGTCACACTGTGTCAGATGAGCCAGACAAGAATTCTATTTCTATGTAGTGGTTTTCATACTGAAATTATCTTACTAGACATAGGAACATTATGAGGCTGTTAAGTGTACTTACTGGGTAAGCTGAATAGAGCAGTCAAGATGTGGTTAATGATAATTCACATAAAGCCCAGATAATTAGAACTCTTGTTTGAGTGGGAGAGTAGGAAAGTCTTGGCCATAGACTCAGAATATGTCAGTAAATACCTAACTTTTTTCTTTCCTTCTTTGCTTCCTCATCAGAACTCCCTCTTGGTTCTTAAATCTCAGAGTAGCAACACAGACATTACTGTTCATCTGCTCATTAATATGCCTTTTTTTAATTCAGTCAGTCATACAATACTGCACTTTTCTCCATGATCGATGAAGCCTTTTAGGAGTAGATATTTCAAAGTTTTTAGACAACTAAACATACAGTTAGGATCACAAAAGGGTTTTTCAAATGCGAAAGCAGAAACTGAATGGGAATAATGTGTCATTTTGCTTTTTTAACTGCCCACAAAAGTTAAAATAAAAAAATCCTACCGTATTTAATCTTGAGGATCCTTGGTCCAAGAAAAATTTCCAGAGGAGCAGGGATGAATCATGTAGGTTAAGAAGAAGCGTGAATAGTAATTGGAAAGAGGGGAGCTTCTTCTAGTATTTTGGAACTACTGGGCTCATTGGAGTTTATATGGTGCGCTGCAGAACAAGGTGTGTGTCCTGTCACTTGTGGTAGAACCCTTCCAGCACAGCTTGGCAAGATGGTGTCTGAGGCCCTCGATTATATTGTGCTCGTGACCCACATTTACATTCTGGGTATTATTGAAAATAAAGAAAGGCTACAAAAACTTCAGACCGCCAGCAATTACCCCATTAATTCAAATAATGTTCTTTGAGTTGCTGCCTGAATGATCTTTGCCAAATAATTTGAGATTAATTAACACCATGCTATGGGTCTCTCTTGATGAAGCGAATCTATTTTGGATGGAGCTCTACTGTAGACAGTGAGATAAAGAGCATTTGTACGTTTACCCAACATGTGGAGCAACTGGGTGCCTGACTGATGATCTACTTCAGTATTAGTACATAGACAGGTATTTAATACAGAGTCCTGGTCACATGACCTGAAACTTAGAATCACCCATAACTTAAGGGTTCAAAGTTTCTCAAAAAGTAGAAGCCTCAAACTGAGTTTTATCACAACATGGCAAAGTGGTGTGGATAGGTCTGAATTTTTCATTGCTGAGAAATAAGATTTTTTTTCCAATTTCTTGCATGTATAAATTATGCCTCTCTTCATTTCCACTATGTGACTTTAAACAAACACAAACATAATACAAACTGAAAGGGAGCGAATATGCTTTTTAGAAGACTGAGTGAAAATAAATGTCAGTTTTAGGTCAACTGAAACATTTAATTCCACCCAAACCAAATTTTTCACAAAGCTTAAATAAGAGGTGCTAGAACCAAGCCATAAAGGCTGTTGCCAGAAGCAGAGCTGAATCTGAGTTGCCCAGTGCTCTGAGGCTGCCTGTCTGCTGCTGTTCAGTCACTTGAGAAGAAATAAGTGTATTTTCAATTGACAGTTAGGAAAAACTGTGCCCTTTAGGAAAAAAAAAGTGCCCTTTTCCTCTTCATTCCCCATCTCCACTGCAGGTGGCTCCTCCATCATATATCATCCTACCCTCCCCTCCTTGCTTTGAGCCACAATTAGCACATATTTTCATAATAAAAATAAGCCTCTCCCTCTCTCCTCCCAGCTGTGCTTCCCACCTAGATTCACATTATGAATCAAGACAAGTACATGTGTTTAAAATAACAAAAAGTAAGTCCTTCTTCCCTCCTCAGGCTTGCTGTCTTTTCCCATCCATCACCTCATCTTCAATGAAATATATCCTGAAGGGCTCCAGAACTTCTGCTGAGCTAAAGGTGCCTAATCCATCTGATTTCTCCTTCTGTGTTTTTAGAGCAACACATGACCAGGGCACTGGGCAATAATGTCAGGAGCCTATGTCATACTTGTTTAAGACACTAGATGAAATAGTCACCAAAGGACAAAGCAAGCTGGATGAAGGATCAAAGAAAGACCAGAGGGGTGAAAACTCTACTTATCTCTGTGACTACACAGGGTTTGCACTGCAGAGCTTAGCTTGCTGACAAACAGGCCCTGCAGAAGCACTCCCGGCTTGAACATTAGCCCGTGTGCAGAATACATAAGTATGGAGTGGTGGAAGGATATCCTAGCTGGGCAGATTAGCATATATTCTGGCAAATGGATTAAAAAATAGGTGCCAAAACGTACACGTGTAGGAGTCCTTTCCCTATTCCAGAAGAAAATGAAAAGCTGCCCATAGGTTTACATGTCATGCCCAGCAAATCTTTTCTGATATGGAAGTACACAGGTTGGTTGGAAATATAGTAATCCCTTGAATTTCACAGGCGTTGATTCCAGAAAGATACTGCAATAAGTGAAATCCACAAAGTAGTGGTAAATATGGTAAATACATTAAATATGGTAAATTTGGTAAAGCCAGGGGAAAAAAACTGTGCTGCACTGAAGCCGTGAATGGTGAACCATGAAGTAGCGAGGGATTACTGTACCACGTTTTTTCCAGGATGAAGATAGTTATGTTCAGAACATTACTGTTCTGTGTCTCAGAACAGTTCCTCAGGAATACAAGGACTAAGCACCTGTTGAATATCTTAAGGCACTCCAGAGCAAGCTTATCTGCATTTACATGTTATCCATAAAAATGCTGGAAATTTTTGAATGATGTGTGTTTTCTGAGAGAAGTTTCTGTTCTTTTTTTATGCAGTGTTGCGTGATTTCAAAGATGAATACTACGGTACTGCCTCTTGAAATCTTTTTCAAACCAAATGCTGCTCCATGCTTCTCAGCCTTCAACATCTGATCCTCTATTCTGCCTTCAGCTCACTGCTCTATGTAACCGACTGAAACTGAATTTTCTTCCTTACTTCCCCATGGCTTCTAATGGCAGCTAGGATAGCTCCCTTACAGGTCAATCATTTTTCTAGAAAAGTTTGTTTCAAGGTCCAAAACTGGCCTTTCTTGGGCACTTCTCTGTAAATTTTTTTTCCCTCAATGAAAAACACTGAGGCTGTTCTCATTTCATGTGACTTATTAACCAACAGCTGCCATGACATGCAAGAAGCTGCAATGGTACTTGTTTTTTTAAATGACCTTGGCAGACTGATGAAAATGTTATTTTTTATCACCTAACCCAGAGGATTGCATTCAAAAGAATGGGGCCATGGACATTGGCTCAATATGCTGCTGAATGAAAGGGTGCATTTTGTACAAAATTGTTTCATATTCTACAGTCACCTTTTCCTGGTATGTTACATGCACACAGAATTTCAGGCCTGCCTGATGAAGTTTCCAATATGCAGAGCAGTGCAGTTCCTGAATCCTGCCAAGCTCTCTGAGCCCTCAGAGTGAATGGTCAAAACAAAGGCCACCTCACAGCCACTGGGCAAAAGCCAAAATTGGACCCTTAGCCCATGGGATGGGAACCCACCTGGCTTGCTCTGTCATTAACAGAGTGCCTAAGTCAAACACCTGTATGCCAGGCAGGGCCGGCCTTTACTTGTTTAAAAATCAGGGCCTAGCTCAACATGATTTTCTGTCACTAGGAAGTATTCAGCTGAGTTCTTAATATTAATTACAAGTACTCATAAGGACATTATCCATCAAGCCAGAGTGAATATCTAAAGGACATCTAGTATGTATAGCACTATTCCATTGCCTGTTTACATTGGCTCTCTGGATACTGTGAGCAATTTATATTTATTTCTCAGGCTTCTAAAGGCTGAGGAGGCAAGGGCAATAAGGTTCCTATTGGTGAGCACCGCCTCTGTACATGGAACAATTCATAACCTGTTTCCCAGTTTTCTGTTATAGGACCTCAGAGTCAGTCCACCAGCTTCATTTGATGCCTCCACATCTACCAAAGAGTTCATTAGGAAAAGGACAGTTTTGGTCCTCAAAAAAAAGTGCAATGGATGGTGTCTCTGTCAGAATCAACATTTCTTGCTTATACTGGATTCATGCTCCAGGGAGATGAATCTTGAGAATATAGTTGTTTCCTTGAGGGCTCCTTCCCCAGCAGCCTTTACTGGAGAACAACATGCAGGAGTCTTCCCTGGCAGAGCTCTGCCTGGTATAGGCCATGGCCAGCTTCAGAGCCAAACACTATGGATTTATGTTTCCATTTAAAAATGCTGCATCTTATCTACTAACTAACAGAGGCCAGAAAAAGTCTTCAACCTACAGCATGGTTGTTTTTTAACTTCATTCCCACTACAAGTTAAAACATATTTTTATTCTTCCCAAAACAGACTGGCTCCCCATGACTCCTCATCCCTGAAGGAGGGATGCTACCCTACCAGAGTAGCTACTATAGAGCTACCTCTGTGATGCTGGCCTTCCTTTCAGCTCCAGTTGGTCTCTGCCCTCGCTCAGCACATCTAGCATCTTGAAGGCAGCACTCACCAGCCAAAAGGCAGCTGCAGCAGAGGGGCAGTTTGGCAGGTGGCATGTGGCCAATGCATGGGGAAGCAACGTGGGCTTGAAGGCAGAGGGGGAAGGGGTTTTTAGCTCTCTGGCAGTACAGGTACCATATGCTCAGGGTAACCTTCAATGGCGTGAGTGGTTTGGAGCAAGGCAGTTAATAGATCCTTTGTTGCAGCCAATATTCCATACTATCTGTAGAGAGTGAAACAGAACTTGATCTCCCACATCTTTGCAAGGAAATCCTGTCCTGACCCTCTTGGGTCAGGTACAGGATGATGCCCTTAATATGGAATGAGCACCTACACGAATTACCTTCACCCTGATCTTGACGCTGTGAGGAATCTTTGGTGATGAGAGTGACCCATTGAAGGACATTATAAAGGATAGTAGAATTCAAAGCACTTGGCCAGGGTCTTCTGGGAGCAGGAAATTGAAAGTAGTACCACATTGCCATCGGCTGTCATGCATGTCAGAATGCAAAGACTTAGGTAAAAGGTTTTGATAGCCCTGTAGATGAGGCGTGAACTGCACCAAAAACCCATAAGGAAACCCACTCTTATTCATACCATATTTATTCCTGCTGAAAACCCTTGTCAGAAAAGACACTTTTTTGATTTTCTTTGATTTTTTGATTTGCCTGCATAAAATTAATTCCAGATAGAGTGTACCTTAGGAAGATAAAGTTCGAGGTAATGGATTTTTTTAATGTTTCATTGTTAATTTATTATGTGGGCAATGCTCAAAACATGCTAAATGCTGTACCAGCACACCCAGGGCAAAAAGGAAAAAAAAAGGTTAAATTGAATCATTTGCAGAGAACAGACTGGTGCAGACTTTCTGCTGGGTTAATCAGGCAGAGGAGAAAACATTAATGTCTCTGCATTATTAAGATCTGGTGTGCTTGTCGTAACCTTCCACCAGCTTTTGCATTTATTCACTAAAACCTGGCTACCAGATGGCATTATTTGGCTTTGCCTATGCTTCTGAGACACCCTAGTATCATCCTGTATTCTATCCAGAACCCCTTGGTGTGTTATACAGTAAGAAGAGTGAGTCTGGCACCTTTCATTAGTGAACCATGCAATAAATAGCACGAGATCCCCAGGAACAAGCTGGTGCTGTTTTAATGCTCATTTAAATCTAGTGTTTTTCTGGCCAATATTCTCTGGATTTTAATTTATATCATAATTTCATATCTCTATTTTTGTTTCTGAAAACTTGTTTTCTCTTTACCTTCCTGCATCAGGAAAAGCAGGAATAAAAGCTTCAATCAATTAATTTCTCTCCCATTAGTGTTCTGTCTTTATAATTCTAATGTCGGTATTGATTGGAGTTAACCCCTAAATTTATTGCTATAAATAAAAAGCAAATTGGCCCAAATATGTTTCTCATCATGTTCCAAATATTTATTTCCTGCAGTGTTTTCTGTTACTCTGCCTCACTCCAGTGATGCCTGCCAATAGGTTTGGCTTTTAACACACATTTTACAAAAATACTTATTTCTGATAGCAGAATCCACCCCCCCCTTCCCCCCTTTAAATCTCTGTGAAGCAACTCATGAGGTTAAGATTCATGGCATTTCATAATCAGTTGAGTAATCATCCTCACGTATTACTGATAGTTAATTTTAGTTCTATTTATATTCTGCTTATAGTTTCTCTTCTGTGAAGTTTGGGTCAACTAAACTTTCATCTCCCAGCTAGCTGAGTACCTGTGATGGCTACCTCCAGCCTTAAGCAATGCAGAACTGTATTTCATAATCTACAGAGGTGGAGGGGGATTGGCGGTTTTTGTTTGTTTGTTTGTTTAATCGGTTCTGGAGAACAATCACATCTATTTAAAGTTCCAGAAGCTCTTTTAAAACAGGCAGCTAGCAAACTATGAGGCTTTATCCATCAACATTGAGATAGAGATCCCTAGGTGAAAAAAGTTGTTTGGCCCTTCAGGCATAGTTCTCTTAAGGAAACCAGTACAGTTCCTGCAAGATATGTGGTTTAGCATAAGATTATCTGAAAGATGCCTTTTGACCTGATGTTCTCAGAGCACTCAGACTAGGCAGTGACTACTGAGCTGCTTCTTGCTGTGGCCATGTAGACAGACCCTGTGCCCCTGATACCTTTCCAGCTTTTCCCCTCAAAACTCATTCCTTTGAAGTCAGATTGTGACTTTTGCAAACATTGGCTGCACTGACAAAGTGTGTGCATGGGACATGAACTTGAATCAGGAAAACCTCTCAGTAGGATCTGTTTTAGATTTCATCACTACTGCTCATTATTACCTAATTTTAAAGGTATGAAAGGAAAATTCATGGTCATTTGCCTATATAAATAGTGAGGGAGAATCTTGACATCTTGCAGCCATGAGTTATGTTGTCTTGTGCAGTAAACTTCTTCAGGTAGAGTCTAATGGAAACTACAAAATCTGTGCACTTGCACACATTTACCTGTGAGTTGAATTCCATTTTCTTGTAGCTAAAGCTTGAGGACCTCAAAGTACATGTACAAAATTTTTGGACTTCACAGTTCCTTTTGGCAATGCCTCCAAGTTAATGGCTTTTCTTCTGTCAAGTTTGAAAGGTCTTGCAGTTAGATTGCACATAGAAATCTGAAGACAAAACAGTGAATATCGTGAATACACATAGCCATTCATTCACAGTATTTCCATAATGCAATTGCTTGCCCCTGTGGTTATATAATGTGTCTAAGCAAAAGAAAACTCTTCAGGAATGACATTCTACATATTAAATTCCTATTTGTCAACTACTTTTGGATTATTCTAGTGGTATTACAGTGAAGTGATATGAAGAGTAGGAATAAACATTTTTAATTTGTTGACGTGTTCTCACTATTTCTATAGGACTGGGTTCTGCCACAAAGACATGATCTATGCTTAGACATTTGCTGCTTCTTCTGTATTTGTATCCCAATGTGGATCACCAGCTGGCTGGCCTTTCAGTAATGGCTTTCCTTCAAAAGACGACATCAAAAGCAGTGAAAAAGTGGCATTGACTGTTACTAGAATTTCCCCATTTAAATACAAATAATTAATCAGAATGAAGAATTCAACAAAACAGAGTTGTGATAAGGATAGAAGACAGTCTGGCTGCCTTTCTTTCAATGTCTATCCTGAAGCTGCTATATCAGCTAGTGAAGCTGCAAGCCCTCTGGAGCTCAGAGTGCCTCTTGCTAATGTCTGTGAAGTCCTTGTCACATTTTCATTTCTGTATTACTATTAAATCCAAGTTGTAGATCCTAATGCTGCACAGAAAATTAAATCTGTACTAAAAGGAACTGTAGTGTGTAGCTCAAACCTGGTGCCTTGTTTGCTTCATCCCATTTTGACAGCGTGTCCTTCTACCTTGTTTGTACAGCACGGAGAATTCCTGATCTGCAGGTGTGCAGTCCTTGCAACTGCCCACACTGCAAATGAAAACATTTACTGCATATTCTTCGAAGGAAACAAGCAGGGAGGCCCTATAAATGTGTTATATTGTACTGAGAGATGTACAGTATGAATTTATTTTTGTTAACAGAGAAATAATGCCAGTTATTTTAACTCACCCTTGGAGTTACTGCTCTGAAGGAATGTGCTAAATGCTACGCATTTCTCATGTGTCTATTTGAATATGAAGATTCAACAGCATGAGGCTACATCTGTTCCAAAAAAAGAGATCAGTGCTTGGCATCTTGGTGTGCGCTATGCTACAATTTGTCTGATTACTTGCAATGCAGCTAAGATCTACATTTTTAATATTGGCTAGCAATGCCTCCGTTTTGGGGTTGTTATCCTAAATTGCCTTACAGATGTTGAGTGTTCTGGGAGTGAGCATTCAGTGCTGCTTTGAAAAGCCTTAAATGAAAAATCTAATATTATTTCGGGAAGCACTCCAGAATTATCAATTGCCTAAATACATGAATATTTCAAGTGCTCCTGAAGATAATAGTGCTTGAAAACCTCATGCAATAGTATTCTCAGATGCTGTAGAGCTTACTTCCCATTATATCTCTTAGACCATTGATTAAACATTATTTGCTACTCCTTGTAGCATTCATTAGAAGCTCTATGATACTTTATAATATCTTGAATTTGGAGTTTCTTAGTGAAGTCAGAAGCCCTGCTGCTCAGTTTAAATATGTATCAGGTTCAGATTTTTTTCAAAGGCAAAAAAGCAGCACAATATTTTTTCCATTGGGTTGAATTTTGCAAGTCATTCCAATACTTTTAGATAGCAACACTGAAATGGTTGGAACAAGTGCAATAAGAAGTGTTTAGTACCACAAAGAATCAAAGTAGAGAGTACAGAGAAATGGCTCCATCTGACTTGAAAACCTCAATAAGCACATAAACAAACTCCCTAGGAGTTCCAACTTAGCTCAAAAAACCCAGAACAGCAAATGCTGACAACTGTATCTATGTCAAGTAGTAATTTTCATAACTGGCTTCATTTCTGTGTTGCAAGGGATGCAACAACAAGCCAGTGCAACCTCTGAGACTTTCACTATTCAGCTACATTCATTTCTCCCAGCACTAGCTGTACAAAAGGAGCAGGTCTAAACTGGTTGTCTGTGCTGCATCACTACTCATTGGAACGAGACTGATATATCCAAAGATGTCTAAGAGAAGGTGCAATGAATAGCCCTTTGGAGGTGCTACATCTAGAGATAAATCTCTTTCTACACTTGCTAAAAAAATTGAATGTAATTCAACTTTTAAACATGAGAAGCCACCTAGAGAGATATACATTTCTATTATAGTCTTACTGTTTCATTAGATGGTCCTGCATGTGGACATTTACATCTGGTAAAATCTGTGCTGAACTGACCCTCACGTGCATAATTCCTGACACTTTTAGAAGTCATTTGTGTTCAACTGTTTCTAAAGCAGAAGTTTCAAAGCTATATCAGAGAGGATTTGTGGAAACAAGATTTTTAACCAGCACATGTGAGGACCTGCTGCATAAATGCTTAAATATGTAAAAAGTACTGTGTGACTTCTCTGATGAATAACAACTCAGCAGCACAGCTTGACTTTCAAATATTCATAACCAATTCATTAAATAAGGAATGAATAGAAGAAAAGTATGATCATAGATATTCCATAAACAGAAGAGAAAGCAAAATGACAGTTCTGATGTGTCCTCTGAATATTTTCATGAGGAAACTGTATTAATTTTTAATGCATGTATTACCTTTTCCAGTCAGATCTAATTTAAGTAAATTTCATTCTCTGTGAAATGTCTGCTAATAGAATACTAATGCTACTAATAGTTGCTTGCCATACTTGGAGAGGTGGGAGTTAATATTACCAACATCTGTGTCTAAAGATGTTTTTCTTAACACTGAATTAGAGATTGTTGTAACCATATAAATTTATAAACTAGCACAATAGAAATGGAAGCAGTATGTCAGAGAGCTATTTAATCTACCTACATAAATACATAACATCACAGATGGCAAACAAACCCAGATTTGAGAAACAGACTGTGAGCAATACTGATACATTAAAAAAATGATACAGATGAAAACCATATCTCTTGAATGGCAAAAGCTGGGGTGTGTAACGGCAAAGTCAATATACCATGTTTCTAATTAGTCTGAATTGCCAAAGACCTGCCTTGAACTGCCAGCTGATCTTCCCAGGTCCATGACTTACTCTGTGGTGAAAGGTGCTCTTCCCTCCCCACTGTACACCCCTCTTCTCCGTGGCCTACTGAGCGACCCCTGATAAGGGTCTCCAGCCTGGTGAGCAGAGCAGGGGAACCTTCCCCAGTCTGGGCTTATCCTGAAGACAGCCAGCCCTCCTCCTTTCAGGGGTGGCCCTCCTGAGCCTTGGTGACTCCCAGGCTCTCCAGGACTGAGAGTAGAAGTGAACTCCAGAAGCTTCATTGGCATAAATAATATCTTTCAAGAGCAGCTACTTGCCACCTTGAGTTGTTAAAATTCAATCCAGTTCAACAGTGAACACCTTTGTATCTACATGTTTGTAGAACTAAGAGAAAATGCATGCAGGACTGAATGCAAGCCCTCCATGTGAGGAGACATTTTACTGTACTTGCTATCACTTTTTGCAGCTTACTCTTTTCCTTCAATGAGGAACAAAAAAGTAAAAAATATTTACAGTTATCAAAAAGTTCGTGAAGAAATTGAAGGCACATATTCCCACGCTAATATAATGTTTACAATTAAAGGAACTAAAGGCTTAATGAGTGCACTAAACAAAGGTTAAAGTGCCTGATGTTAGTACAGTTATACCTCCTCCATCGTGAGGAAAGGGACAGGCCAAAGGCCTCGCGAAATATTAATCTCGCAAAGAACTGCAGGTGGTTAATATGCATGCAGGCCACGCCCATTGCTCCACCTCCCAGAACTCCGAAGCGCTGCGGACAATTCTTTGCTCCTTCCCGTGGTCTGTCTTGGCACAGGCGAGCAAAGGGAACCGTTTCTGCATGGCTGCTGTGACCGCAGCCCAAACACCGCGCTGCTCCCCCCCAGCCCACCGGTCCGACTCTGGTGCTAACGCTGACCCCAGGCGACCCGTGCCAGTCCGCGCGTGCTCGCCCTACCTCCATGGTGGGTAAGGGGTGTCCCTTAGCTCTGGTCAGCATTCCTGGAGCCTGGAAAAACCTTAACTTTGCAACACTGCAACACCCCATGCACTTATGGTGGGGGGGAGGCATTGGTATGGGAGTTTATTTCCCTTTAACATCCACCAGGCCTGGCAGAGGCAGCACTGCCCAGGCTTTGAGTAACAAGGAATGGCATGTCTTGTGGTGCTGCGCTGGGTCTCAGCGGAGCACACAGGACCGGGGCAGGGACCGAGTCAGGGCTCTAAATGCCACTGCAAGCTGCAGTAAATTGCGCGCGCGGGGGGAGCCCGCCCGCTGCCAGTGCGTGCGGGGGGAGCCCGCCCACTGCGGGACTGCCGCCCTCCCAGCACACAGCTTGCCTCACTTTCGTGGGACAAGTTTTCCTGTTCAGGGACCAGGGGTACGGTGCTGCCATTGCTAGCCCCCCTCCCCACAGGGAGGGGTCAGTTCCGCCCCACAGGCACTGCAGCACCGCCTCTCGGCAGAGCAGAGTCAAAGTGCGCATGCGTCAGGCAGCTGGGCTCGCAGACCGCTAAATCATATTTGCGAAAAAATTGCTTCGCAAATGGGTGAGGTCGTGAAGGAGAAGTCGCGATACAGAGAGGATTCACTGTAGTTTCTCAGTCAACTTTCTGATAACTATGGAAATTACTGACTTTAAAAAAACAATGCTTCTATCCAAGCTTAAAGAGTGTGAAAAATAAACATCTATACAACATGATGAGTGGTGGTCCTGGGGCACTTTTATTTAACTGGAGGAAGAAATGCCAGATAAAAGGGAAAAAGAGAGATCTAGAAATGTTTCAGTATAAAGAAATGTACAAGCTTGGTGCACCAGTGTACTCAAGACTTAACTGAACTAAAAATGTCACCTTTTTAGCCAAGTCCTTGCTAAGTTTCTTTGCAAAATCTGGTTTAATGAATGGAATAAGCTGAACAAATATCATTGGAAGGGACCCAGAATAATGTATTCCGCTTTCTATCGAAGAAACAATATTGACCCAGCAAAGGCAGCCGAGTATAGGGTGAGGCTGCCTGGGGCAGCCACAGCCTCTCAGTGCCTTCTGCCCCTTAGGTAGATAAAGAGATGGAAATCTCATGGAGATTTAGATGGGAAAACACCTGCAAATGGGAGGTGGTTCTTTAGTATACTTCCCAAAGGATTCCTCTGAGCCGCATCCTCTCTTTGGAGGTCCCAGCCTACACCAGATGTCAAAGTGACCCTTTCCTTCCCCAGCACTCCAGGGAAAAGGAAGGCAGGATGTTCTAAAGCAGCTTACTGCTACCTGGAGGAAGATCCAACACTCACAGGGTTTTTGACAAAATCCCACCTTAGTCCAACATCTGGCAAAACTTTGATCCTCACCCATCATGCCAGCAATGAGTTGAGAGTGGGCTCTCATGAGACTCATGTCATGGCTTGCAACCTCAGTCTGGTTAGTGTGAGACGTGGTGCCTATGGCACTGGGATACATTCCCATGTTTTGGACTACATCCCCATCAATATTACAAGCACTACATGGCTGCTGGAACATCATGATCCAGGAAGGTGCTGCAGATGTACTGCAGGGTGGGGGACAGCTCACCACCCAAGAGAGCCAAGTGTCAGCCTCTGCCAAGGCCAGGGAGGTATTAAGAGGCTGAATCTGTAAAGGATCCTCACCAGATGATTGGTGTTGAAAGGCTTAGATCTGCTCTTTCTTAATTTTGTTCCAGCCCCTCGATGGAATTTTTCACGTGTAAATGAACCCCACTAATCCATCCTGGCGACATATAATGGAAGGAACTCAAACGTGGCTGAATATCGGTAACAGATGTCTGGGCAGCGGTGTGGGCAGCTGGCTGCTTGTGAGGAATTGATGGCAATGGCTGCAAGGAGGTCTGAGGGCTCGTCGTATTCATAGCTACACAATGCTGTGGTGGATGACACGGAGCACTTTACTCACAGTGCTGGGACGTTGCCCATGAGAGCTGAGCCTTTCTCTCTCCCCTCTCTGGAGCACGTGAAGCGCTCTGCTGAGAGCAGGAAAACAAATTAGGTCACTGACCTTTCCCATGACCTTGACACAAATTCAAGTTTGCATTGACCAGCAGAGTGCCTACTTGAATGGGATCTGTCCTATCCTCTTTCTCACCAAGCCTCACTCATTTCAGAGTGGCCAAAACAGAACAGAAAACTAAAGTTCAGGTACAAAGAGGGATTTTTCAAATAGCAGAACCCTCTTGGGGTCTTCTTGTCTTCCTAACTTAAAGAAACTAAGTTTTTTCATTCTAATTCTGATATTTGGCAATGTTGACAGTTCTAATACATTGTAGATCCTTCAGATCATATTGTTAAGCCAGCTTACTTTTACAATTTAAGCTGAAAAAAGACAGATGCCATAAATGGTGAGGCTGATAGGTAATGACAGTTGCGCCTGCATTTAAACACAAAGCACATTTCTTTCCTTCTTGTGCTGCATTCTCTAGTCACTGAGAACTCAAACATTTTCACAGCAAGAATTGTATTTTAACAGTTTGTTTTATGGGCCACCTCTTGTATCATGGGAGACCAACACAGATCACTTCTCCTCCCTTTTGGTCAAATACAAGTACTACAACAGCTACAGTTGTTTATATCAATTCCTTATAATAAAAAAGCATTTAAGTATGTCTTCTAAAGTATATGGCTGTGCATGTAGACAAGTTTTCAGTTATGGCCAGAGTTTTATAATCATTTTGTCTGAGGCTTGCAAGATCCAGGGCACAGGCAGTTAGACAGGCATCAGCTTTTTGCAACTGTAAATTTTTCTGCAAGTAAGAGATCTCTTGCATGCTCCCTGACTAGCTCTAGTTCTAGCCTGAGAGTAAATAAACATCTAGAGGTTTTTTTTTTTTCCCAGGAGAAGGTATTACACCACTGCTAATGAGGGGATAAAACCCATTTTGTTCCACTCCTCTCCTAATGAATCCATGCTTTTGTAGGTTTGCCTAGACTTCATGCCAGTGATTGCTGCTTTACCAGGAAGAGAGTTGAAAAAAACTGGAAGTGTGGTGTAGGGGCGTTAACTTATGAGAAGAAAAATTCTGTAGCTAATCATAATGCAGTTTAATTGACAGAAGTAAAGAGTAGGGTCCAGATCCATGTGTATAACCACAGCTTTCAACACACTTTAAGCTACTAGTTGGTTTTGGATCACAATTTGAATATGTGTGATGACCAAGAAAATGTGTTTTCCAAAGCATTCATCACAAACCTAATTCGGTCTCCTGTAAGTCAATAATGAATTCTTGAATTTCTGTCAACTGAAGCAAAGTTAAGCCAATGCTAAACAGTTTTTAAAAACTCACCCAAAAATCCTACCCAGCCATTCAATTCCCATTAAGGATCTGCCTGCATAAATTCGCAAGCAATGCAGATACACAGTTCTAACATGCAACGGCTCTCTCTGCACAAACAGGATGGAGTGGTTTACATGCATTTAGCAAAATTGACATATCCTTGATCCTTTTACAAAAAGGCATTTGATTTCTTTTTGTGAGGAATTCAAGTGTGTGCTCAGCACAGACGTAAGTCATTGCCCACATGTTTTTCCAAAGGGTAAGAGGGTTAGAATAAAACACTTTTTGCTGTTGGGTGACTTTTCTTGTTTATGAAGACATCTTTCTCCTTAAGCAGTGCAACCTTAAAGATTCCAGAATCACAGAATATTCTGAGTTGGAAGGGACCCATAAGGATAATCGAGTCCAACTCTTAAACAGCACCACTGCCTCCCTGGCGGGAATTGAACCCCCAGTCTCCCACATGAGAGGTGGGGACATTCACCATGGTACTAAAGTGGATTTCATGAAAGAAGGTTCTAGGCCACATAAAAGTGATGTTCTTTGTAAGATTATCTTGAAAGTTACTCATTATTTTATTGTACTAAATTATTGTGCCAGCTGAAAATTATTAAGATTAAATATGTGACCCTAGCCTGAACAGAAAGCTAGTCTCCCACAAAGGGAGATGAGCCAAAGTCTACATCTTCCTACTGAAAGTAGGAAATTCAGTACTGCTCCTCAGTTTTATAAACATGTTCATATGCAATCTTGGCAGAAAGGCAAACAAGTGAGGAAGGTTGATACATGTATGTGCAGGAATGATTTATCTTTTTCTTTTTTAATGTAACAGGAAAGAAAAGCTTGATTAGAAGGATGCTGTAAATCAGACAAGCAACTTTTTACAGAAGAGTTGGTGACTTTTTCAAATGAATTCAATAGAAATCATCACAACTATTAATATTCAATAGCTAAGTGAGAGCTCTTTAGAAATAAATACAGAAAACAGAAAGTGGCATTTGTGTATTTAAAGTAGAAATTACTTATCTGGCTGTAAAGTGTCCCTGGAGACCTTTGCACTTCTTCTTGGTGACCAACATTTCAGTTTCTCATCTGTGGGTTTACCCTGACATTTTCACACCAAAGGAGAACTCTATTTCTTACTCAGCGTTCGTTTGAACGCCTCCTTCGTCTTTGGCTCCAAGATGGAGCTGCTTCTCTGGAGAGCTCTGAGAGCCAGTTGTGCCTCACTGGCTCTCCAGACACACCAGAAGGGGACCTCTGGTTTTCAGCTCCCAATTCATCTTTCAGTATGCAGCAGAAGTTTGCTGCCATTCAACTACAGCATTTCCCTCAGCCTTCTCCCTCTGCCCCCACAGTGCCATGCATTGCTTGTAAACATTTTCAATCATCATAGCTATAAAAAAGTGAAGCCTTATAGTAACAAAATACTTATTTGTCTCCTTAAGTGGTTGTCTGTAATTCAGTTTAATGATGCTGCACTTTCTTATGGTCTCTCATTGCCTAGAGGGTACTTTGTATTGATTAAGCCATTGTGTAGGTCTCAGTAAAAAACAACCACATAAAATGCAGATTGGAAAAGGAAAAACACTCCTCAGGTGGAAAAACACATGTATCAGAGTAATGAAACTTTTGATTTGGGGAATCACTTAGAAAAAAAAAAAAGAAAGAAATTTAGTGCTTAAGTGGAAATCTTCGTGGAGAGGATAGGGAAAAACAAAGTCAGCTCATTCTCTGTCCTTTCCTAAACAAACTGACCATTCCTATCACAGAGTATGAAACATTGCTCTATATGCACAGTGTCAAGTCCTAGTGAGTGTAAACAATTGTACTGGATTTTTGGGGTCAGGTTTTGGTATCAGGGTGGCTACAAGAGGGGCTTCTGTGAGAAGATGCCAGAAGCTTTCCCATGTCCAGAAGAGCCAATGTCAGCTGGCTGTCGGACAGACCCAATGCTGGCCAACACCAAGTCAATCAGGAATGATAGTATTGCCTCTGTGATAACATTTAAGAAAGAAAAAAGTTTTGCGCCGATGGAATTGTGACCATAGAAGAGCAAAGTGAGAATATGTGAGAGGAGCAGCCCTGCAGACACCGAGGTCAATGGAGAAGGAGGGGGAGGAGGTGTTTTAGGCACTGGAGCTCAGGTTCCCCTGCAGCCAGTGAAGACTGTAGTGGAGCAGTTGTGCGCCTGTAGTCCATGGGGGTCCACATGGGTGCAGAGATTCACCTGCAGCCCATGGAGGAAACCCATGCTGGAAAAGGTGAGTGTCTGAGAGAGGACTGTGAAGCCATGGGAAATCTGTGCTGGAGCAAGCTCCTGATAAGTATCTGTGGACCTGTGGAGAGAGTTTTCCTGTTAGGACTTGTGACCCTGTAAGGACTCATGTACAAGTGACCTGTGTCTGAAGGACTGCACTGTGTGGAAAAGTGACCCATATCAGAGCAGTTTGTGGGGAACTGTTGCCCATACAATGGACTAATGTTGGAGAAGTTAATGAAGAACTGTCTCCTGTGGGAGGGACGCCACACTGGAGCAGGGGAAGGACTCCTCATTCCTTGAGCAGTGGCACAAACATCATGTGATGTCAGACCATAACCCTCGCTCCACAACTCCCTGAGCCATTGAGAGGGAAGAGGTAGAGCTTGGGGAGGAAGGAGAGGCGGGGAAAAAGTGTTTTTAAGATTTATTTTACTTCTTATGTTCCTACCCTGATTTTATTAGTACTAATAAATTCAATTAATATCTCCAACTTGAGTCTGTTTTGCACCGGCAGTATTTGGTGAGTGATCTCTCCTGGACTTTACCTCAACTCATGAACCTTTGTTATATTTTTCTCTCCTATGTCTAGCTGAGAAGGGGAGTGATAAAACAGCTTTGGTGGGTGTCTGGTATTCAGCCAGGTTTGAGCCACTACAACAATATATATACACATATCTAAATTCCAAAATAATGGGTTTCACCCAGTTGTAGTTCTTAACAAAGAATGATATGTCTTTTTTTTTTTCCAGAGGAAGCAAGTTATATGTAATTACTAATGAAATGTTATGTGATAAATAGCAAAAAGTAATCCAATTAAACTATTATGCGTATGTATTCAGTCAGCGATCTGAGAAAATAGGATCTATCATTCATATTGCTATGGTTCAAAGTAAAATATTCACAGACTTTTTAATACTTTACATTAGTAAGAGTTAAGAAATTTCTTCGATTCCAGCTCAAATATAATGAAAACTCTCAACTCTGTAGAAAGTTTTTTTCCCAGAGAACCCATTTGTTTAGAGCAGCCATACAAGAAATAAGTAATAAATAAAAAAAAAAGAAAAGAATCCCAGGAAAATATGTGTAAACCATCAGCAAAGAACCCTTGCAGTTCCCTCCTCCCCACAGGGACGAGACCCTGGCCTGACAGCCAGGCTTGCCATAGTGAGCATGGCAGAGCAGGCATCTTTGACAGGATGCAGGATGCCAGGCAGGAAGCAATATAGAGAAAGAGTCTGGAGAGCAGTCTTGTGTTACTGCCTTTCATGTACACATTTACAGTCTGGTGCTCGCCACTAAAAAACAATGGCAACTTCAGCTTTCCCTTCTTTGAAGGTGATTTCTTGTCAGCTGACTAATAAAGATATTTCTTAGATCACTTTGGTGTCCCCTTCTAGTGACACTGTCAGCCTTTCCAATGTTTGCAACCTACTGTAAAACATCAGCTTCTAGGTATCTCTGGTTTTGCCCTTCAAAAGCAGAAATTGTTTTGGAAGACACTATGCACTATGATATGGTAATAATCATGAAGGACCAGCAAAAAAGCAAAGACATTTGAATGATGTTGGAAATAACTCTATAGACAGTTTGCCCAGAACAGCAATCTAGCACTAATTGCCTCAGCCATACGAGAGAAAATGTAGTCTTAATTGAAGGCCTGGAATTCTCTTTTTCAGAAGAAGCATGGGCCTGGAAACATGTTTGTGTTTCTAACTGTAAGCATGTGAATAATCCCATTAGAGAGATTTTGTGACTTGTTTTATGCTTGAAGATAAAATCACAGTAAGTGTTTAGAGGATCTGTGCCTAAGGCAGACGTCAATATTGAAAGGAAAAAGCAGTTAATACACATCAACTTCTTTTTTTTAAAGAATGATACCATTTTCTGTCTTATCTTTTGCTGGAAATTGCAGGAAGGGAAAATTCAATTTTGTTTTTTAATAAATAATTCATTCCTCTTCTGATGTTTTATCCTTTTTTTCTGTGAAATTACTAGAGCTGGGAATTTCTCCCCATGCATTTTGTGTCTTTTTTTTTTACAGAGGCCTGATGAGGAGGAATAAATACCGTAAAAATTTTACTGCTGGCCATCACATAAAAAAAATTTAATTTCAGTAGCAGACTTTGCTTCTTTGTTATCCATTATAACAGTTTGCTACAGATATATCTAAGTCAGACTTAGATATATCTATAGCAAACATTTGATAATCAATTCAGTGAATTCCTGAAATAAAAGATACCTTTGTAAGTGTTCCAGAATTTTTGAGTTCATTGCTTCAAGCTACTAGCAATAAATATAATATTTATATAAAAATATCACATTTTATTATTGTAGTATTACATTAATACTGAAACACTAGTAGTAGTGCTTGAAATAATTTATGGCAAATAAACAGCACTTGAGGCATTTTCTTTGGCAACCTTTAATAAACTATGAACTCCAGGATCACTACGAGTAGTCACAGCTGATGTACAGTACTGCATAGTGTTGTAGCTCATCCAGAAGAGACTAAGGTTTCCCCATTCCATGTCTCTTGGGCTGAACATTTTATCACAGATGAGAGAGGAACAGTTCAGATAAACGACTTTCAGGTTATAGCTGTTCAGGAGTGTAATCCATTGTGAAAAGCCTGGCTATGAATCATTGACACTGACCCACAGAGGTGCTCTCTTTTGTAGGTTTAGCGAGGTATCAACAACTGTGTAGCCATACATTCAATGGGTATTTCCAGATTTCAAGAATGTAACCTCTGTAGTTTGAGGATAGGAAGCATAACCAAGATTAATGCTTCAATGCAAAGTAGGCATCACGGGTATATAAATTGAAGAAAGAATTTTAAATAATCTCACATAACCTATGTAGATAGCTGAGACAGCAAACACACAGCTTCACTGGTGACATTTTCTATTCATACTTAAAATTCGGATCCTGTGCAGTACAAGAAATGCCAATGCCTTCACAGTGTCTGGCTGCTATGCAGGATCCACAGAATAAGTAATTACATTTTGCTAGGTGCACTGCCTGGTGGTGGTGGCTGCTGAAAAGAGCATGTTATACTAGAAATATATCAGCCTTAGAGAGTAGCTGCAGGATGTTTCCTAAATCCTAGAGCAAAAAGTAACTACAAGTAAAGTTGTTTGGAAGATTTTCTTCATTCAAGTAGTTCAGAAGAGATAATCACAGTGTGGCAGGTGTAAATAAAGGGCCGTAATAACTGAAGTAACCTAGTTTCCACAACCCTAGAAAAAGAAGTGACAAGCCCATTGTAAGCAAATGCTAAGAGAAGCTGCAAATTTGCATCTTTGTCATGCAAATCCATGACCTTCCCGGGTTCTAGTCCAAAGTCATCAAGCTTTCCTTGCAAACAACAATTTCACTCACATCCATATAAAATAAATCCAACCTATAGAACAAAATGATAAAGGAACACTGAGAATACCATGTTCTAATGCCCCAAAAGGCAGGCTTAAGCAGCACTGCCAGCTCTTGTGATGTTATGATAAGCCTGACAATATTTCATATTTTATTTAATGTCTAAAATCCTGATGGCAACAGGTTAGCTAACAGGTTTGGCTAGATTAGGTAATAGGTGATAGGTTGGACTTGATGACCTCTATGGTCTTTTCCAACCTTACTGATTCTGTGATTTATTATGAGAATTATTATGAAAATCACAGATCACATGGGCCTCTATTCCAGACTATGCTTGCCTGATCCCCTGTATTGGATTCATTGCATTCACTCAGTCCTTAAGTCTGCCTTCCTTGGCAGGATTGGTAGGTGTAGAGAGACAAGTCCTGCAGTATCTGTCGGATCCCCGCAACTGAGTTCAGAGTGCAATTGTTATGGCTACAGATAGTAGAGAGTTTGTTGGATCCCTTTGTGATGCTCTGCAAAGGGTTTCTTCTGCCTCCCATCTGCAGAACTCCTGCAAAACCTTGCTTTCCTCTGAGCACTCCAGGTGTGCCCGGCTTTCCAGGGGCTTTCTGTAGTGTTTGATATTCATATTGCTGGGAGAGACAAAGTTTCTGTTCTTCTCCCTGCTTTCTTGAGGTAGGAAGTAAGTATAACCAAGCACTTTTTCTTTGACATTTCCTTAAAGCTGCAGCAGAAGGAAGAACATGAACACAATCCTCTGAGAACTGGAGTGGAGAGTGTAGCCTGGTGACTCTCAGGTATCTAATTTACCTGAAAAATTGTCTCTGGTAAAGATGGTGCATGTTACTACCTTTGTCTGCTGAAAGTAGATGGCTTACAAGGTTCTGTCACAAAGTGAGTTGGATGTAAAGAGAGTTCAGCCAGGTGCATCCAGAGCATTTGCAAGTAACTAAAAACCTTGAAAGGACGACTAAAAAAGAAGTTTGAAAATAAGCCTGAGGGTTTCTTCGTGTCTCATAGCTTGAGCTGTGACCAGAGTTACCCATGCTTGGTGCTTCTCTTGGAAGGTTAGTAACAAGAGACAGTCTTGATCATTGAGAACTGCCAGGTCCAGCTCTGAGCTATCATAAGCTCCCATGGGAGTTGGCCAGGCAGAGCTGGGACCTTGCTTTCCTTCCACATGTGCCCATGGGAGCACCACCATGGCTATCATTCTAGAGCCTGAATGTTTTTCTTCCCAAATGCAAATTTGTTAAATAGACACCATGGAAAAATATTCTCTTGCCAATATGCAACTTTTTTCTACCTTCCACCTCCATGTAGAAAGCTTTAAGCGAATACTAATGACATTTCTTTTGAGATTAAACAAAGAGAAAGAAACAGCAGAATAATGTTGAAACTCATCTCCAGCATGAGGATATTTAGCTTCTGAAAGCTGTTTATTGATACATAAAGGGGGGCTTTCATATGAAATATACCCCTGTATTATACCCAGCAGAAACCAATCTCTCATTTAATATTTCCTTTTTTTCATGTAGAAAATTAATATTCTGTAATAAACTTTCCTCTTTTATATAGTCTGTAAAACAAGAGAGTGCAGTCTGCACAAATATTTTTGGTGTTTTGTCACCAAAAATTTGAGGGGGTGGAGGAGAAGAAAAAGGGTGGAGAAACCTCCTGATCTCTGAGCACTCCTAGATACCAGAATCTCCCAACAAACCCTGAGTGGATTTTAGTAGGGAAGAACACAACTAAGCCTCTGTAAATAGATTTCAATTGTAATTCATATTAAAAAAAAAAAAAGAAATCTAGCAAATTCAATGTCATATTTTTCTGAGGTACATAATACATAGTGTCCAAAATCTTTGCCTGTACCCCAAGGCGTAAAAATTGAAATGAAGTGGGTCTAAAAAGAAAGATTATATGTAATAAAATCAGTAAGGAATATCATTATAAACATCACATTTGTATGCAGACAAGAACATTTGATTTACCACTTGCAGCCCCAGTATCACTTCATATCTGCCTGTTCCAGAACTGACATGGGGTTTACACGCCTTTGAGGCAACAGGAGAAATCATACAGCCTTACAGGCAACTCTGCTGAAACCCTGCAATGAGCCCATTGCTATGAACCAGTTAATAAGGTAATTCTAGAAGCTCAAGTTTGTTTCCGTAGCTACATAACATTACACAAACATTTTGGTTGCAATTTTGTGGCAATGGTTTCACAGTTACTATTTGATTAAAATGCAGTGCCTTACTGCTTGGAGCCTGGGAGTGTCTGATATCAGTAAAAGCTCTTTAGAAGTGCTACAATTTAAAATTACAGCTTACCCTGTTCGAAGGGATATTTTTAGTCTATTTATTCAGAGTATAAATATAGATCTGTACATCACTGGCCTAATGTCTCTCTTGAGCTGGTCAGAAAGACACTTTACCCAGCACCAGACAAAGGTCAACAAATGGGTATCCTTTCTCCCCTTCCTTTCTTTTTTTGTAAAGCTGCATTAAGGGCTTTAGAAAGCAAAGTATCTTGTCAGCAAAGGCTGCATGTCTAACCCCTTTACTGCAGTGACCTACTTATAGGAAATATTCCTATTGAAAGGGGCTTTTTCCAAGATCTAGCATTTCCAACAAAAACATACCTAAATTAGGTGGAAAGAGTTTAAGGGATCCCTGAGCAAAGATAATTGAAAGAATAAAAGGCAAGAGAAGGGAAACGGTGATGAATCACCACGCAGTCAGGAGGAGTGATGTAGTGCATATTTCTATGAATGGCCATTCTCTGGCTTTATTATCAACATCTCCACGAGTTATTTATTTCTGATTATTTGTTTGGCTGTCAGGGGGACTTTCATGCCTACAACCTCCTGGAAACCAAAGTTTTATGCACATACAAAAGGCACAGGACAGTGCAGGCAGCCACATCTCTGCTCAGCTGTTGCCCTTGACCTAAAGGGACCCTCCTTTCCACACAAAAACCCAACAGCACATACTTGGTTTCTGCATTAATGTAGCTCTGGGCTTTTCTTGAGCTGGATTTGCTAGTTGTGCTGAACTGTGACAAATTCTTCGTGGAGCAGGAGGGTTGAGCTGATTTCAGGTTTGATGTATGCTGGGGGAATGGGGGAAAAGGTAGAATTTCTTCTAAAAATGGCTTCTCAACATGTTGCCCTTGGAGTTGGAGCATAGCTCAGTCTTACTGAAATTTACAGAACTGGGCATGCAGAAGAGACCACAACAGTGCGCTCTGCCGTTTGCATTTCCGTGGACTAGGTGAGGAACTCAGTGACATGGCCTAGACGATGGGAGGCTCAGATGGATGGAGCGTGGTACCCATGGTTCCACAGTTATGGGTTTGATCCCTGGGTGGGCATTCGCTTGCGAGTTGGACTAGATGATCCTTGAGGGTCCCTTCCAACTCAGAATAACCTGTGAACCTGTGAGTTCCCACCAGAATAAAAAATAAAACAGCAGAATTTTGTGTTGTGTTTCTCAGTATCTCATTTGTGAGTCACAATAATCTAGGATATTTCATATTGTGAACTGGGGAGTGAAATGTGCGGGGTGGGGATCAATGTAAAGGCCTTGTGTTGAGCTAGAGGTGACAATTAAGTTTTTTAGAGGTGAATACCAGAGGGTAGAGGAGATTGGCTGTACAGAATCTGAGGAAGGGCTGGGAGATTTCTGCATATAAGCAAACCCACTTGTGACCAGGAGGCACAACACAGGCACACAGATACACATCATAAGAAACTTGTGGTCTTTGTAAGGACACACATTTATCAAAGTACATGATAGTTATTGTGATACAACCTACTTTTAACATATTTTCAAGAATTAATTTATGAGATTGTCTATTTATTGCTACTTTACAATCAGTAAGCTATTTGTCTGATATAGAACAGGATTTTAATGAGGAATATTCTTCTGATTTCTTTTTCCAGTTTTGATTATATTTTAAGAAAATTATTCCCAAAATTATGCACCAGTGTGTCAGGAGAGACTGTAAGACATTTAAATCCTGTTTCCATTTCTCTATGTGTCTGGGCTTGTGTTATAATCTTTGTCTGTCCAAGTTATTCACGAAAACTCTCTGGTGAATCAATCTCATCTATGCAATCTGAGGTGACAGTCTTAACATTTAATCCATCACTCAGACATCAATGTGACTAAATAGCAAAACTAAAAAAAATTCAGATTAATTTAATCCTTACATCATTATCTGACCCTTCGTTTGTTCCTTTATTTATTCTCTCCATTTCAGAAAAAATGGAGATCTCTACTTTCTCAGGACTATTAAAATGCGAGGAACGATCTGGAGCAATACTCCTCTCCCCAGGCTGCAGCACAGAGGCTGTCGATCGCCAGCTCTGCACTCGCCTGGTGTGTGGAATACATATCGACGTCAAGGGGAGTTCCTCCTGCAGAACAAAGGTGGAATGCGCAAGCGGAATCGGCCGGGGCATCGCCGAATAAAAGGAGACTGCTCCTGTGAGGCAGATGAAAGATAAATACAGTCTCCACTGCAGTCAGAAGACTCCACTGCAGTCAGAAGGACGGTTTGACGTAAGTGGTTCTCCTGTTGATTTTTATCTCACCCTAAAGAAACCATTATAAAAATCCCAGAATGCACAACGTATAGAATAAAAATATTAGAGAGGTTACTTGACACTCCAGTGAGGTACACGGGAGCCCCAAAAACAGGACAGTAATATCTGTGCTGCGTGTATGGTTTTGTGTCCCCCGAGCACTCTAAATAGAATTCACCGTACTGCAGGCTGTGACAGGACTCCCCTAAACACTGCAGTTCTCACAACTCAAAACCTGCGAGCTTCAGTGTGCAAACTGCCTTTTCTGAGTTCTACCCATGGAAGCTGGGTGGGTTTCAGTGTGTTCTCGGGCACTAGCTGTCCTTTTTCATTTTCTGGTAGATTATGGACATAATAAGAAATACGTACTTTAATTTGGACTTTTATATATCTTTCTGAACCACATTGGTTAGTAAGGCCACTAAAACTTGTTAACTCCTTCCCCAAATGCTTTTGTACTTTTGAATTACTACTAGATTAAATACAGATTATTCATTATTATTTTATATAATTCGAAGTTTTAAAACTACATGCAGCAGTCTGTATCCTACTGCCCCTAGAAAAATGTCATTTCTTATTTACCAGACAGAAACACAATAGACAAACAACAATGTGATCACTGCCTAACACATGGCCTTCCCCACAGCGAGGACTGCACCTGGAAAATGTTTATTATAGCCAGAAAGACAGCCCTCCCTAAGATGTTTTAGGATGTGACTCATGATAATGACGAATAGAAAGTTACTTTACTCATAAATCTGTCCTGTCCCTAATCCATCTATTATCCTTGTTCTTACAAAAGGCAAAACAATTTGGCAGAATGTTTTTACTCAGATATAATACATTCACATGATTGACTCTCCATTGCTTCCGGAAAAGTAAACCATTATATCATGCAAATATAGTGTAAGAATTCCTTTTTGGATAACATTTTTGCAATGACAGTTCCAGGTGAGCCATCTAGAGGCAAAAGCAAGATTTTCTTAAGAATTTTCCACGCTAGTAGAACGTATAATGAATTACTCTCAAATAAATATCCTGAGAAACTCGTAGCATCATATACATATACCAGGAGTTGAGATTTCCATCTATTAAATTCATGAACCTCTTACATACTTTAATTTCCTGCATGTGTGTACTATGAGTTTAACAGTTTCCTCTGATTTCAAAAATAATTTCAGAGTGTGGTTTGGATTGCTTTATGCTAATGTAGTGTCATGAAAAGCCTATATTAATTATAATAAATAATATATCAATTATAAGTGGGAGAATAGTTAAAACAACTTGAAATGTCTTCCTGCTCTTGGCTCCTTATGTGACACTGGAAAATTCTCTTAACTGAAGTCAGTTTTACCATCCATAAAGTATGGCTCATGATTTTACCATCTTTGTAAAGCACTTTATGATCCTTGACGGAAATACCAAAATGCTAGAATAAAGATACATACACAGTAAATAAAATGCATGGCCACATTCTGCCTTTACTTCCCTCTTGCTTAATCTTATTAAAATTGGAACTACATGGTGCATAAATCAGAACCAAGCAGTAGCCTTCTTCACACTTAGCAGTAGCAGCATCACCATCTTATGAAAGGGGGATAAAAGCCACCAATCTCAGACACAGCTGGGCTGATCATATAATAGGGGTGCACCTGGCACACCCTGTGGGAGAGTATAGAGTGGGTAGTAATCAATGGCTTATTTACTATTAAAATTGTTAAATTCTTTTGAAAACATTTCTATTCACACAAATGTTCCCTGTGCCACCTAAATGCAGCTCTACCGAAACATGAGATTTTCTTGTCAACATGCTGGCTAAAGTCCTGCAGCCAAAAGCCTGACCTCTACCACAGACCCAGCACTCACAGCTGATTACAGGGCACAAGGTCAGCAAGGCTGCCCAGGCTGTCAAGCAGGAGGTGTGGCTTCAGCTCCAGGGATTCAAAGACCCAAATCCAGCTGAGACTACCCTGATTTAGAAATTGTTGGTGCCCAGTGCAGCCACGAGTATACCAGATACTAAAAGTAGACACACATGCTCTGCCTTCATACCAATTACAACAATTGCAATGGGAAACAGAAGTGAAAAACCTCACTTAGCGTCTTTGTTCCAAGCCCACACATGGACATCTCTGCTACAGACACAGTCACGCTTGCAAGCTGGAGGACTCCATCTTGGGCTACCAACAAGGC
>WEKX01027507.1:98309-113360 GCA_013390025.1 Pitta sordida
AAATGTTCCCTGTGCCACCTAAATGGAGCTCTACCGAAACATGAGATTTTCTTGTCAACATGCTGGCTAAAGTCCTGCAGCCAAAAGCCTGACCTCTACCACAGACCCAGCACTCACAGCTGATTACAGGGCACAAGGTCAGCAAGGCTGCCCAGGCTGTCAAGCAGGAGGTGTGGCTTCAGCTCCAGGGATTCAAAGACCCAAATCCAGCTGAGACTACCCTGATTTAGAAATTGTTGGTGCCCAGTGCAGCCACGAGTATACCAGATACTAAAAGTAGACACACATGCTCTGCCTTCATACCAATTACAACAATTGCAATGGGAAACAGAAGTGAAAAACCTCACTTAGCGTCTTTGTTCCAAGCCCACACATGGACATCTCTGCTACAGACACAGTCACGCTTGCAAGCTGGAGGACTCCATCTTGGGCTACCAACAAGGCCTCAATGACTGCTTAAAAAAAAAAAAACCAACTATATGAAACCTGAGCCATAATTTGTCTGCCATTTAACTTTTCCCAATAGTATAAAATATGGAACATAAAAACATCTACACCAGCATATGCCAGACTGGACACACACTGCCTGTGAGTACTGGTGTATGATTCTGGTCTACCAAGGGTAGGAGCTGTTCACATGGAGGTAATCATATCTGGGAGCTTTGGGAAATAAGGAAGGATTGGAATAAGAAACAGGATGGTGATCTCTTTCTTCCCCAAGTTCACAGGGCATATTGAGATTAGCCACTCTGGGAACACATTGTGTTCTTGTCAAAAAAATAAATGAAACAGATACAGGCAAGGAGCCAACAGAGCAATGGTTTCCTCTGGGAGCCAAAATGAATTAGAAAATATCTTATAGTCTCGAAACAACAAGCTTTTCACATGGTATGACACTATGCATGGAATGGGGTGGTGAGGATGCATGGACAAAAGGGAAAGTCAGGATACGGTAGCACATGGACTTCTGCCTGCTCTTTTCCTGCAAGAGCTGGTGTTTTACTGGTGCTCCTAGAGACAGGACTGACCAAGTTCATTACCTCAGTATCTTGGCTACTGGGGTGTGATTTGCCTGAGGAGGTTGACCCCATGTGTGTTCCTCTTAATGTCACTGGATTTGGTGAGCCGTGGGCAGCCCTTCATCTGGCTCCCAGCACACTCCAGGTGCACATTGCTACTTTTTGTGCAAGGCGTCAGTTGGACTTTGGTCCCCATTTGCTTCAGAGAGCTGTGGTCTCCTGTGTCTTGCCTCTCTGACCCAACAGTATAAATGCTTGATAATATATTTGAACAGTTCTTCTTTCACCCTTGTCTTTTGGGAATTACAGAGGACTTGTGTTAACCATTTAAAGAGTGCCAGTAATTACTTTCATATATTTGGAGATACCTGCTATCAGCCTAATAGTAATACAAGAATTCATTGATTTTCTGCAGGTACAAGGATAAGCCTCATGTGTATATCACAGGCACTTATTCAGACAGAATAAATAAATTCCAGCCTACAGCTGTTTCCTAGGTAACTGAACCAAGACCACAGAAACAGACTACACTGCTTAGAGTTGAAAAAACAAAACTGCAGCATTTTTTTCTGTCTCCAAACTTTTGATTTTATGGGACTAAAATACAATAGAAATGTTTCAAGAATGAAACATGTAACTGGAAAATATGCATCTATTCTGATATAGCTAAAACACATGATCCCGAGAGTCCTGCTGTATATCGCTTCTCTAAACCAGTCTGAACAACCTTGTCTATGCTTGGATTTCTGCCACTGCCGAAACCCCTGGAAAGCTGCAGGGAGCAGTCACCAAAAATTGTGCGGTTGTATTTCTCAAGTGTGAAATCAAGCCACCTTAGGCAGATAGGCTTAATGTGTAAGCTGAGAGGAAGCCAGAAGGTCCCAGTGGATGGTACCACCTTACATCTGCAACGTGTGAGCACAATTTTTCCTTAGCAAAATTGTCTGCATTCAGAATGCAGATGTATCGCAGGAAAATGCAATCAGATCCTTTGAAGCTCTGTTCTGCCTTATTTTGCCCATGACCCAGGCTTCCATATTTTCTTGTCTATTCTTTTAAAAAATATGCCTCTTATAAGTGAATGGGGCTATCCATGCTTTCAGCAGACTTCTGAGTCTGTTTTTGTTCAGCAAAACACCTCCTTACATATTTGCATCTTCATGGGATGAACTACACTTGATGATGACTGATTTTTTTGAAGGTTGCATCTTTTTGCCACCCAGAGGAGCCTGGGCACCTTACCAGGATAGTTGCTGGGTCTGTGTGCTGACTGGCAGTCTGGGTAGCCAGCAGGAGCATCCGCCTTCCCCAGGGATGGAAGGATATCCTTCAGCTGAGAACTCCCTTCCTGTGCTCACCAAGAAGGGACAACTGTTAGTGCAAATGACACTGCTGTCACACCAGTGAGTTAGGGGGGAAAACAAACCCTGAAAACCTAACTCCTTGTTAGGGAAAGAAGCAGCTGCAACTTTGCACCTGCAACAACAACAAAGGGAGAGCAGTTGTGGAAAATTGCTGCATCCAGACAAAGGTAAAAATTATTTGGCTTCCCACGGTGCAAAAGGCTGAAGTACTTTCTGCTAGGACCTTGTACTCAGCAAGGAAAATTAGAGAAAATAAAATCCATTATGGTAGGTATACCATCATTTCATCTACAGGAAGAGTAAGATGCAAGTAATCAGATGCTAAATTACATTTATTTGTGACATTGGAATAATCACTTCCAGATATATATTGTTCTGGTTGAAATAAATGTATTTACTTTGTTGTGAAGAGCTACGGAACACTATTTCTGCCTTATGGGTTAGTACCTTTTTGGGGATGAGAATCACTCTAAATGTTACTCTAATGAATGCAGCCCACTAAATAAATATACAGCTGAACTGTTTTGTTAGCTGCAGAATCATACAAGGGCAAATATATTTGAACATCATTAGAACTGAGGTAATTTAGTTTTCATCTCCTAAGTGTCTGTCAAATACTCTGAAGAATCAATAAATGTAGTAATTTTAGTGTAAAATAACAAAATAAAAAGAATGTCTCCCCTCAGTTGTGCCAGCACATCTAGTTATTTTTAAAAGCTGCAGGATGTGCATGCCAGTGTGAGGAAGGAAAGTCTTTAAGAACTGACACCAAGGCAAACTCATTCCTGTGTATAAGGGTCAGAGAATCATAAATACCATTGAGGCAAAGAGAGATCTTTGTTTTCATTATGAATTACATGCAATTTTTAGAAAATGGATTAGAATATGGGCCTATCTGCCCAGAAACTTGTGTTCACAGACTGAATTTCAGGAAACATGGTGCCAGCTTTTTCTGAATTACATGTGTGTGGTCCTAGTGAAGGCAATGGGGTCACATGAGGTGAAAGTCTGCATACAAATGGGCTTAGTCTCTCTAGAAGTCTGTAGAAACCATAGGGCCAGAGTTTGATCTCTTCAGCAGTGATTTGAATTTATGTTAAAGACTATTGACTTCAGTGGATGAACTGTTAATGTATGCACATGTAAATGTAGCTGGAGTCAGATCATTCACGACCATATCCAGCCCTACAGATGTGGAACAGAGTCAACCCTGATAATATGGATGCGATGATTCTGGTCTGTTTCACTTCCTCATGTAAATTCTTAGTCTGCAGGGAAACAAGTTGCCATCTTCTCCGCTTCCTGTTTCAACTTTAACTCTGAAAATTGCTTAGTCTGCCCTTTTGCAGTTCATCAGCAAAGGGGACATGCAATAGTAACTTCATGTACAGCTCCCAGTAAACCAAAGAAAATAAGTTTTTACCTGTACTTCAAAGAGAACATCCTTAGATTACATGGGAAAAAAAAAAGCAGTTTAGTTCTCCTCTTAGTTGGCTGGTCAGAAGCAGGAATTAGAACTGAACAGCAGGCACATTTTGTCACCAAAATTCAGAGATGTAATTTCAAAGCCAAACATATTTGCCAAGCAAGAAGGCATTTAGTTGTTGTAGTAATTTGCCTGAATGTACTAATTTTAAAATGTGATCACCTACATAACACTAAGAATAGTAACATATAATTTCATTGCCACAAGTCATAACCTTTCTTTAAAACTGTGCACTAACTTCAAGTCCTGTGAATACATCAGGCAGTAAAATCCTGATGTTACCATATATCACCCTATGTAGAAACAACAGTTTCCTGGGGAGAAGCATTTTAGTAAACCTGGCAGGTCCAGGATTTTGCAACCCTGCCAGTTCAGCCTTCCCCTGGGTAACAGGGAAGTGCTTGAGAGCCAGATCGGGCACACAAATCACAGAAGTTCTCTGCTTTCTCCTTCAATACAGCTGGCCAGGCACCAGGATGCAGCCAGTTGGTACCTGTGGCCCTGGCATTTCAGATGCAAGGGTGCTTAAGTTACTCTGACTCATTAAAAGGCTGGAGATGTCTCTCTCCTGAAGATAAGGTCACAATTATGAGTAAAGCTACACACACACTGAATTCTGTAATGCAATCTGCACACAACTTACAGGGTGTAAAATGAAACATATCCATGACTTGTCTTGTATTTTCCATTCAACCTTATTTCTCCCACATCTGTAATTAATATTACATCGAGGCTCAGCCAACTGCCTCCAACTTCTACCAGCCTGCTCCTATCCCAGGATTCATACTGGGAGTTCCCCTAGTTTAAAGTAATGTTCAGAACCAAAGTTCACTACTGTGCTGAAGTGTTGACCGAAAGATCATAAGGCGGCTTGACCCAACCTCTCCTTTTAACTGATACTTGGCACTGGCAGAGGAAGATTTCCCCCATATTATTGACACTACTGTGTTTAGTACATCAGGATCTATTACAAAATCAAGCAGTGTCTAAAAGACAGCATATAAGAAATTAATTCATCCTTTCTCTCCACCAACTCTGTGAACCTGGCAGGATTTTCGTCCACGTGCTTTTGGTTGCTTATTAATTTATTTCAGTCATTCTCTTCTGGCTCTCTTCTAGCCTAGAAGTCTCATTTTCTATAGTTTGAGAGTGTATTGGAAGGAGTTTAGCTTTGTTAAATTCACAAGCTGCACCATTTATGCATGTACTTTGAGAGCACAAAATGCATATAATTTGAAAGGAAGCAATCCTCAAGTAATTAACCTCAAATACTGTAATTATCAGTGTGTTGTGTTTTTTTCCCCAGCCTCTTAAGAAATCACTTCAATTACTGTTTTGTTATTACAGAAACCACTTAATATGAAACACCTCAGGTTAGAAATGTTAATAGCAGATAAGCTTATGTCATCACAAAAAAGTCTTCTAGTGATGGATCAATGGATGTGATGTAACTGGCATGCAGTCATCAGTTCAGTTGTTTTTTCTTTATTTTAGAGATATTTCTTGCAGAATCTGGCAAAGTTTTAAAATTCATTTTCATATATAATTAAATGGAGAAATAGCAGTCTGTTTTCCTTAAGTTTACTCTCTGAAGTATTTCCTGACAGAAATAATAGTTGGTATTGGTCACAGAAGTGTTAATTATTTTACACTGCACTGATGAAATGAAATGTGCCCTCATTTCTTACTCCAGAATACACTAACTTTGGAGGAAGGACAGGCAGTTCATATGTACCACTTAGTTCAGGTTCTCTTCTGCTCCTTTCCTCCTTTTCTTGATCTGCTTCAAAGCTCACTTCTAAGAAAAAATTAAATTCAGTTTAAATGACCAGTGGTATTCGCCAAAGAGCCCTTATTCTGTTGAGAGGTCAGTGAGCCAGTCTTTTAAGTGTCTAAAGAAAACTAGTGGGATTCAGATGTTACAAGCCTGATATCAACATTTTGCATATCTGAATATGAGAGACTGTTCTCTCTCTCCATTTCCACAGAGGCTATCAAGCCCGTTTGGCAGGGATAACTCAATGCACTGAACTAGATCATTGCTTCAGAGACCACCTCAGAGAAAGGACTCTGCTGGACTTGCTGGTGCGCAGGCTTTCAAATACAAGTACAGTTAGCTGCTAACATGGAAGACTACATGGGCTAGGCATGGTTGTTACAGTCACATGAACTGTGGTATACTCAAAAAAAATCCCCGATGATGACACAACCCTAAAATTGGCTCATACAGACAAAGCATGGTGTCCATGGCTTTAGGGTTGTGTGTTCAGTCCCTCTATGGGCATTTGCTTGGGAGATGGACTCGATGATCCTTGTGGGACCCTTCCAACTCCAAATATTCTGTGATTGTTTATGAAAATAAGCAACGAAAAGCACTCAGTGTTTGCCTCACAATGATAAATCACGAGTTTCTAGAACATGTATTATTTTTCCTAAGTCATATTTTTAATTTTTTTTTATATTCACAAGTATCCATATGTTCTTTCTCATTTGAGCTAACATCCTGAACACCTTGGAATGTTACCAAAACCTAGTGACCCCTTTACTGTTCGAAGATGGAGTGGAGGAGAACGCATTGGCACCACCTTGGCAAACAGCTACCACAACAGAAACATTTACATCCCTAGACCTGTGTGCCCCAAGATAAAAAATATCTTTTCCCCTTCTATTATATAATCATTAATGGCAATCATTTAATTGATTTATTGTAATGACAAGCAACCCCTGACATCAAACCCATCAGGGAACTGCACAAGCAATTAAAAATACAATCCTGCAAAAAAAATGTAGTGAAACTGATAACATAAAATGAAATAAGCTATTAACGTTGCACATAGAATTCTTATGAACCTATAAATGCATAGTAGTGAAATATATTATTTCTCTCAAATGCAGATAGCTAGTGCTGAAATATGATGAAAAATAAGGTACATAGTGAGAAACAAGGGACACAGGCTTCATTCCATAGGTCTGAATAACCATTTGTAAATTTGTAGATTATGCAAAAATCTCACATACTAATGAAAAACATTCTTTGCTCCTAGGGATGATGTAGTCCTCAGACTGAGACTGTGTGTCCCCACTTTGATTTTTTTTTCAGAACCAGAGTGAATTGTATAGTAATTGCTGATTCTGCAATAAGAGTGCTAACAACATTGTTAACTGACTTCCCCTCCCAATTTCTATTGGTAATACTGTAATTTTTCCACCTCCAGGATTATATTACCTGCCAACACAACCTCAAATGGCTTGGAAAAGAAGGGAATTTTATTGCACTGCTTTCGGCCATGGGTAGTCATACCACTTTAACAGTGGTTAGTTTACATTAAAGTAGCTGGTGCAGATGTCAGGCTGGTTTTCAAAGCGATTTAATATCGCAGGCTACACTAACTATCCTTTCTTAGAGCAGACATTAATCCATTCTGCAGGGAGCCTGTTCCCTGTGGAGTTCATATGGCCCTAGTAGCTTTGCGGCCATAAGTCCTTTACTTAGTACCTCGTTCTGTACTAAGCTGCCTTGATATATCTATCTCATGTGTTGACGTTGCCTTAGCTAGATGCTTTCTGTTTAATTATCAGTGTCCCTGTAGACATTCAAAGTATCAAGTCTGTATATATGCTCTAGGACACATGTATCCCTCTGGGCTTCTTCATGGATCCATGCTTAGTTCTTAGACCTGACTGCCCTTGCCAAAGACACATACACGGCCTCACCACAGGAAGATATCCCACAGTGCAGATGGTTCCAGGAAATTGCTAGAGCTGAAAGGCTAAAGGCTGACCAGAGCTTCACTCAAGGCAAAAGTGCTGTAATAGAAGAGGCCATGATGGAAACACAAGGAAAGTTCTAGACAATTGCATTTTTGCACCCAAGACATAGACAAAGCCAAAAACTAACATGATACATATTGCCTGCAGCAGCACTGTGATAAAAACGCAAAACGGAACTGGCAAGCTCTAGGAAACCACTAAGAGAATCCAGCACCCCATGGATACATGAGATCTGACCTGCAAGGGAATCACACGGTGGCTGCAACTCAGCAGATGTGGTAGAGGCACACACAGTCTTAGGACAGCCACAAACTCAACACCATCTTAAAGCCACTGCTGGGGCTTGCCAGCAAGTAAGATTTGCTATATTGTTACACAAGTGCCCATGGGGATCTCAAAAAGTTGGGTTTCTTTTTTGTTATGAGTTACATTGTGAGATAGCCCCCTTCCACCTGCCTGTTCATCCCATTCACACAGACACCACCTTTGTCCTTTAGTACATGAGATTCACAGCTTTTCTGTCTCTTCCCTGCTCCAAATACCAGGTCACTCCTCCCAAATACTATACCTACATTAAAAATATTGATGCTTTTAATTTCTGATTTTGTGTTTGTATTTAGGGTTCCATCCACCTTGTACAACACAGTACAACACCTCCAAGAGAAGTTCAACAGTGTGGAAGTAAGGGAATGTGCAGGACTGAGCCGTTGCTTCATAGCACCCTCTGTCCAAGGAGCTGGTGGTGAAGGCCTTGCTCTACACAGCAATGAGGCCGTGCGCAGCCTTTGAGGGATGCTGACAGATTGGGAGGAGTAGCAATATACCCTGCCATGGAGGATGTTGTCTTGTGACAAGAACGGGAAGAAAGGAGAAAGAAGTCAGACTCTTCCCTTCATTCTGCCACACATGAGGATGAGAGGACATGCACCACATCAAAATCTCATCCTCAGCCCAAACACCTCATTGTGACTTCTGGCCTCTAGATGAGGAATGCAGTTCCCAAGAGATGCTGCCCTTACTACCCTAGAAATCTTCAGTATAGTTTTCCAAGCTCTGAGCATTTGCATCTTCTATGCCACAGTACATGCTCATTGTGTTTTAACACTCCAGCTATATGTTGTTCATTCTCTCTTTCTCTCCACTTGGGACAAACAGGCCAAACACAACGTGGGACTTCCTGCACTCACAACAACTAAAGCATTGCCAAAATTTCTATTGATGCTGAGACTGCTGACAGTCAGCAGCTACATCCAGGAGGAACTGGGTTCTAGTCTTATTAAAATCAACCATATGACTTTGAGTCTGTACTCATAACCAGTGAGTATGAGAGGATCCTGACAGTTGGCCACAGTACAGTCTTTGGGAAGGCACCTTTACTGCAGTGAATGGAGGACCAGGACTCCCCATTTGTGTTCAATGGCAGAAAAACAGACTGAAGTTAGAGTTTCAGACAGGGAAATGACCTGAAAAAGCAGGCAAGCTATCAATAGCCCTTGATTAAAACTCTTGAGTTCAGACTGCTTTGACATTCAAATTTCAGAAAGAGAGGAGAGCTCTTGATTCTCACTTCGATTCTGTTTCAAAAGAAAAGACTCTCCCTTTCCAAATACAACAAAAGGTAGTAAATTTTATTTGTTCCAACCTTTTGTATGAATAAAGGAGGGCTATGTTTCCTGGGCAAATGAAAATAATAAATCACAATGTTGCCTTTGCATTTCTCTTTTCTGCTGCAAGTTCTTTCCTTTGTTCCTGAATTGGGTATGAGCAGAGATGCAAATACAATCTTGAGACTTTGTATGCAAAAGCATGAATCACTAGTGGTTATTGGCTTACCTGACAACAAGCATCTAGTGCCAGACCTACGCCTGTTGGGCTTCTACAGGGCTGTTCCTGAAAGCTGCAGGTTTACCTGAGGTCCTCCATTGCACCTGCTCTCTGACTGTTCTTGATACCCAAATGTCTTAAAGCTGCACTGGGTATCTTAGTTTTTTTCAAGGCATCAAAATCAGTCATGCTGCTGCTTCCCTACTTTTAGTTTCTGAGCCACAATTCATGTCAGTATGCAACATGCAACACAGTTTCATATTTAGAATTGTACAGATAAACTTGTCTTGAATAGAACCATCACAAGTCCCTCTTACTCCTAGAGGCTCGTACTCCTGCTGGACAGTGTGATCTATGTTGCAAGACAGAAGTAAACAATTCAAGGTCTGATTGTCCATCTCTAATACTGCAGTTGTAAGCATAAAAAAAGGCCAGGCACATAAGAAATTAATTAAGCATTGAGCCAGCTAGTGTCATGCTATTAAATGCATTACACAACTATCTGTGTACAAGGGTGTCAGTCTACCCAAGCAACTTTGTATCTGCTGGACAATTTCAAAAGTCTTTGGTCTCAAAGACATCGGGTTTCTACAAATTCAGTAAAACTACAGATGGGTGGCAGAGAGATCCTATTAGTGCTCAGTGAAGGCTATGTGGTAAACAGCTCACATATCAGATAATCCAGACAGGGGCAGATGTAGAACACCAGACTTAAGTCCTGCAACCCATGGAACAGCTCAATTTTGTTGCATTTTTGCCATTCTATGCTGAAGATTCAAGATTAAAATCATTGGATGTTTGGGGTGTTTTGATGTGGGGTTTTTTTTTTTCATTAGAAGACAGAGCATACCAATAGCTGCAGAAGTGAGTAGAGGAGTTGCCTCAACAAATCTAAGCAGAGGGCAAATACCATGCTTTCTGTGACACAATTAGTGTCTCAAATATCCTACCTTCAGGAATAACTGGGAATTGATTTGAAAGAACATTAGGAAGAGAAATGTATTGCAAAAGCTGAACGATCCTCCCTTTATGGTAACTCTGATTCTTGGGAAGTCGCTGAGGCACTGTATTAAACTATCTTCACAACTCAGACTTTCCCTGGTAAATCAAGAAGAATTTATTTCCTAAATACTATTTTCTGGATATTTTTTAGATAAACACAGTCACCAGTATCAGCAATGATGTAGAAATCCCAATGATATAGAAAGACATATTCCTAGAGGAAGACTTGCAAATTTATAGCCAGGATTGTACATTTTCTGCAGCTTTCTTCTGGGCTAACACTCTTAAATAGATATGGGGCTTATACCAGTTGCAACTACCAGTCCTTAAAAACTTTTCTTATTCACCATGGGGAATGATAACCTTGAAATAGAAAAGATCTGGCTGATAGGACAGCTGTAACAAGACACAGTGTGATCAAGATTTCCCAACAGTGTAGTTAAAATATTTTAAAGGAACTACCATAGCTGATCAAGGAGACTTGTATCCATAGGTACAAGGAGACAAGTATCCATGGGTAGAGAGAGAAAGGATATTCAGGGTCCTTATATCTGTCATAACACATCAGCAGGGACCCTCAAGTACACTAAAGCCAATTTACTTTGGTGTAGATGAATTCCAGACCTTAAATTATTACAACAACCAAGTTTCTTGCATTATTTAACTTTTTCCTGATGGTTCTTCATTCCCACTTGTTTCATAAACTACGCAATGATATACTTTTATAATTATAAGTAATTATATACTACATAAATACATAGTTTATATAGTATAAAGTTTTGGATAGAAAAGAAAGGATAGAGGGATTGTCATAGGAAGCATGAAAAAAGTTGCAGCTATCTTGCATGATGCCTTGGCACCAAAATTTCCAAGTGGATGATTTGGAAAGCCTAGTAAGGCAGATTGGTCAGTGCTTCCAAGCCCTTATACTCAGTGAAAGGATTTGACAATTGAGGGCTCCAACACAAGCTTATAAAAATATTTCTATGGGAAAATAAGGTATTTTTTCTACAGGGAAATTATTACAGGAAAGATTAAAATTTCAAAGAGCCAGCAACCTTCAATGCCTGACTTTTATTGTGTTTGCTAAGATTCTGTGAAAAAGCCCTGCCTTTATGATGGTCAAAGCTGTTACATTATTTCTAATGACAACAGCAGGGTTGGGGGTTCCACTTTGCCTCTTACTCTAAAATAAACATGCAGCTTCAATCACAAGCAAGAGCAGTTGGAGTGATTTCTGTGAAGTTGTATTGTGCCTTATGTCACAAAGTGGCCTAAATAGTCGGAGTGAACCCATGTGGCCTTATGAAACAATCAAGCTTCACATGCCAAAAATATTATCATTTGAACAAAACAAAACCTTTCCAAAATGAGATCTTGTGGATTTGTGCACATATCTATATGCTCTGCCAAATCCATCTATTTCACATTCTTATTTTAAAATCGGATTTTTTTTGGCTGGAGTACTTAGTAATTGTGGTTGCTTGCTTTATTACAGGAGTCTATGACAGCTAGCAATCAGGCATGTCACTTGAAGAATTCACTGTGCCCATTACAAGAAGCATCCAAGTATCATTAAACATTTTGCTCAAGGGTATCATGGAACATCCCAGAGCTGCACATTGAGAAGAGGGTCTCTCTTATCAATCACTCACTCTCATTTTGTTTTATTCTTTTGCTTGATTTGATCTCAAATCAAGTGAGTGTTCCCACCTCTCACACAGAAGACCGGGGATTCAATTCCCACCAGGGAGGCAGTGGTGCCATTTAAGAGTTGGACTTGATGAACCTTATGGGTCCCTTCCAACTCAGAATATTCTGTGAATTCTGTGAAACTGCTCCAGTGCCTTCCCATTTCCCACCCTCAGATGCCAGGTATCTAACAGGCTTCATCTCTTCCCTGCTTCTCGCAACAGCCAAAAGTTTTGTCTGCTGTAAACACAGATCCTTACCTAGAACAGCTGGAGCTCTCTATCCTTGGTAGGACCAAGAGCTATGGTCTCATGTATAAATGGTTTGATGAATGCTATGATGTTAAGAAGACAAATGTAAGGTTTGTCACAGAACTGCATGGCACACTCTTATGAGCAGTGAAGTCTCTCAGCTCCCCCTAACAAATTCATATATCATTTTTGCAAAACGGGCCCAGGGACAAGTTAGCAATGTATAAATTGTGGTTGCAAGGTGCCTTTAATACTTTATTCTCTTCAGTGATTTTTAATTAATTTTCAGACCTTTGCGATTATTGAGCAATAAAAGCATTTAACATAGTAACACATGGCCACATCACTGGGGTCTTGAATCTACATTACTCCAATTAAAAACCAAACAAATACCACCCCACCCCACCCCCCCCCACCAAAACAATGAACAAAGATCTCTTGCTTTGGACTTCTCCCATGGTAGGTTTGGACTTCCTTTACTAAAGAACACAAAATCAAATTCTATTCCTATTGAAACACATGGGATTTTCTCTTGCACAACCAAACCAGTGTTTAACTGATGGCTTGCTGATTGACTTGCACAAGTGGGGACAAGATCTTTTGCATCACTCCAGCTTATGTTTTGTTTAATTCAAAGTTCTATTGGCACACCGTGGTATAGATAAAATGAACGAGGATTCTAGATAGAATATCAGCTAATTTACTTATGAAATTCTAATTCAAGTCAATGTTTGAAGGGTACTCCCAGAAAAGTTGGCATATTTGAGTGAGATCAATCACATAATTATTTCTAAGTGGAAAAGCCAAGTATCATGCAGGTAGCACAAGATATTGCATTTATGAGAGTGTGATTCAAACTGAAATAAAATCTTTCACTTGTCATCAGATGGAGTGAAAACTAAACAATACTTAAGTACAGCCACTACAAAGAAGGTTAATATTTTATCACAATATGGTTTCTGCCCACTCTGGGGCAGTTAGCTCACTCTTAGCCATTTCTTGTTGGTGTTGCCCTAAGAGCTTGTAATATTCAAGAGCAGACCTAGCATATGGTTCTCATAGGCAAGGTGTGCTATTTCAAAGCAATTGTCACTGCTTTCTTATAGCTGATGCCTACAAAGAGCTAGACTTCACTTAGAAGAACAGGGGGGTGGTTTTATGTATAAATGAACAATATACAATTATCTCATGTGTGTGCATGTAAGAAATTTCCATTTGAATGGCACTGAATATCTTCAGCATGGCCATTCCTCTCTCAATGCATTTCCTAATTAATTAATTCTATTAAATCTTAGAATTTAGACCTTTATCTTAAGAAATAAAACAAATCTTGAAAAATCTATGTGGTGGGGAGATCATGTATGTCCTCCTGATTTAATTCAAAAGCTGCAAGTTAAAGTAAGTGGAGCATGGCAAAAATTCCACTGGATCAAGTTGTACTGTCAGCTGCACCCAATTAACTCCAAAGACATTGTAATTATAGATTCCAGGAGGACCAGGAATCATCTTATGTTGACACCAACAAGATAAACATTATTCAGCCCAAATAATTATGTATATAGTAAGCAGTACAACTAAGCACTGATTTATAAGTCTGAAGATAATGCTCCAAAATATTTTTTCCAAAATAAAATATCTTTAGAAGTTATGGCCTAGATGACAGAGGTTAACTCTTCTATTTATAGGTAGTATTGTCATCTTAGCATCTAAATTCAGTTTGAACTTGCATAAGTTACAATCAACTGCACACAAGGAAGCACGGCCTGAAACTGGAACAAATTTTTAAACAGATTATTTGATAGACAACTTGCAGCAACATGGCCCAAAACAAAATGGACTATGCAACTGAAAATATTGCTGCTGCTACACTATACATTTTCTGAAATACTGTTATTTTCAACAATAATGTTAATTAGCAATCAACAGTTAATCAAGAGTTATTTTTAAAATATGCCTGATGTTTTTAAAAAGTACTTTGTTTGTAATGTAGTTATTTAACGATCTCCATATTAAAAGCTCTTCGGCTTTCCTAGCAACTCTGGTAGGAATTTTCACTTAACATTTGCTTGAACTTTTACAGCTTACATAAAACAACATTTAAAAAAACCCTAGAACTGACAATTCTCTCTGCAGAAGTACAAAGCAAGAGAAGGATGCTGACTACACTACATAAAGTATTTCCAAGTACATTAAAGGAAGTGTTATGCCTGGTAAGCTTTGATTTTACCTTTGAATTCATCATGGGACCAAGTATTGCTCATAGAGGCTTTAGTGTTCAGAAGAGGGGCAGGGGGAAGACTGCCAGAACTGAAGTGCCTTATTCTGGTAAAGACCATGCTTTCCTCTGGGACCTTGAGAAGTAGGAGTAAGGAAAAGACCTTCTCTACACTCACTGCCATAGGAGAGATTACTTTAATCCTTTTAGAGTTTGAAGATGGACGGGGAAGGGCTCTGTGTGCCTTCTCTCTGGCTGAATGCTCAACAGTAGACCTCTAATGAGATAAAGCTGACTCAAACTTCTTTCTTATTGAAAATCATTTAGTTGCCAACCTAGTTCCCATTTAGTTACCAACTTTACAAGGCAGGCTTCAGCTGGCACTGGGTATATTGAAGCTATCATATTGCCTTTTAACTGCTAAAGC